>JAYESA010000008.1:126949221-127304966 GCA_036927795.1 Iris macrosiphon | reverse complement strand
CCAGCTCAAAGGCAATGGGTATCCCATCTTGCAACGATATGAACTTGGTACAGACATGTTCTATCTTTAGAATATTTACAAGCACTCAAGGGAACATCTCAAATCTAATACTAACCAATACTTAAGCACCAACTGCAAACTCCTATAACCTTATTTGAGTGTTTTCTCAAGACTTGTAATACCCATTGTTCAAACTATCGTTTTGTGGATATAAGATGCAAACCATGCAGATGTCTACAAAGGAGGACTCACAGGTGCATTAGACTGAACCTAATTGCATGTGTAAGGAATTGTAGATTTCGTAGATAGGCCATTGGAGGAAGAGTCTGTCTACCCGGATCGCACCCTGATTCCCACGTCTCATGGAATCTCCATCTTGTAGGCATGGTATCAATCTTCTTTGTAACACGGTACCAACATGTTCTTTTGTGGAGTTTTTTCATAGTCCTCGTGAGAAGTGGAAAAATATCATATCTTACCCTACTCAATACTTTTCACCAATTGCTAACTCCCGCAACCTTCTATGAGTATTTGCTGTAGACTTGGAACAATCATAGCTCACGGTTATTTTTTCGCAGATATCAGAATGCAAATCATGCAGATGTTCTACAAAGGACTCAACCAACACACTAGACCAAGAACTTAATGGCATGGGCAATAAATCTATAGGTCTTGCAAACTCGACCATCGTGATAACAATATAAGAACTAAGATAGGTGTCTCCCAAGGAAAAGGAGAAGCCCCCTGCAAGTGGACATGAATCATTCTTCAGGGTGAACTCTTGCGACCCTTTTTAGTTTGGAAGGAGCTAACCCCACTTTCTTCTTGTCGAATTTAAATGTGTAGTTCTTTCTAAAACTAGTCACGCTGCGATCATACAACCATGGTCACCCTAGCAAAACGTATACATCTTAAATGTGCAGTTGATTGTCTTTCTAAAACTAGTCACGTTGCGATCATTCAACCATGGTCTTCCTAGCAAAACACATGCAATGTCCATAAGAAGGATATTGCCCCAGATGCGATCCGAATAGATTGACAACTAAAAAGGAGCCAAACACATGGGTGTCTATCAGAGTAGTCTTATCATTCAAACCTAAATACTGTTACTACATTCAGACCAGTATCTCCATCAATGATGAGCATGATAAGCTTGCAGGATTCCTCCTCTTGATGTAGATGAGGAAAATATGGGACCTACACCAATCTACATCACCCAAATATGCAGCATGAGTATATGTAACGTGTAAGGGTGTAGTTATTATAGACAATAAAGCATGCTCAGTATCACTGGCACCTTCCTAGCTATATATACCTTTTATCAAATCCTGAAGCACCACTATCATTCGCTTCATTAGAGTTATTCCCTAAACAGAAACTCCTGGAAGGGTACTGATATACATAATGACCAAACCCCTCACAATTGAAGCACCAGAGACCCTTGTCATTAGACTTAGAAAACTCACCTGAAGATCTTTTATCTTTGAAGTAAGGTTCAGGGTTATTTTTCATATTGTTATGAAGTTTGGAATTATTTTCATATTTGTTGAGAGGTTTTGAACTATTTTATACTGACGTGTAGATTGTTTCCCCGCTTAGGATGAATTTTTTTAACTAGCCAGTTTCAGATAGTGGTCTAAATCTAGAACCAACTGATAAGCCTACAAAAAGAAGTTACTTTGGTGAGAAGCATCTCATGTTTGATCTCAGCTCTCAACTCTCAATTCAGAAAAGAAAAAAAAATGTTACAAGGTGACATGGGAATCCTCAAACCATATCACATTAGACAATCAAATCGTCAAATATGTCCATTTACTCCTAGACAGATAAGCTTCCTGATGAAGTGGGGGTCAAATGTTCTACGGAGTGGTCAGTTTAAGACTTATGAAGGTCGTTCTCTTTCAATAACTATTTCATTTCATCACATGACCCTATGTGTGCTCCTGACACAATTGTTTCAACAAATCCTATATATCTATCTTACCCTATAGTTCATAGTACTATGCGACTTGAAAAGATCGATCCTATGTTCTGATACAAAATCCTAGAAGGACACAACTAAAGAGAACCCTAAATGAATTAATGCAAATCCTCGCAATAGAATCGCATAGATGCAAGAACCCTAGGTAAGATGTTATATTTATGCAACTATCATTAAGTGCAAAAGATAATTGATGCAGATGAGATCTTAAACAATGAAGGCATACAATGAAACCCACATAAATCAAGCAATGAATCAATTAACACCATATATCTCAAAGGAAACAGATATCATATTCGCAATCGAATTAAGAATAAGGTTAAGATTAGACCCGAGGATTGGTGAATTGGTGTAGTAGATCAACGCAATATAAACTTGTCTGAATCTTGCTCGTGGAAGAAGTTCCTACGCTTCAAGGTCGCAGTTCCAAGATCTATGATCAACCTCCATTTGATGTGTGATCTTGATCTATTTGATGAAGGCACAAGGAATCGGACTTGGGTCTCGAGAGGCACAGGAATGGAGGAGAAATGGGATGTTGGATTGTAATAGAGGCTTAAGACGAAAGATGGAGGTTGGCTGGCAGAACGAAGCCTGCAGGTGAATTCGAGCCATAGGTGGGTTCCGTGATATAGAGATAACACAAAGGAAGGGTCACAAGTGATGACAATTCAGGCGAGAACACAAACGAAGGTTCGGGAATGCTGACAACTCAGGCAGCATGCAGTCAGGTGGGTTCTGCAAGCGGCAACACACGGGAGGGGTCTAGACGGCCTGGTCACTAATAACAACACACAAGGAGCAGGTGGATCCTTTAGATGGGCGAAAAAAAGTTAGCACAGAAAGAGCGGGAATAGGTCAGGTAGGTGGCTAGTAGCTAGTACGAGAGAGGAGAGGCGAATATTGGGACACGGCATCTAGGTTAGTGAAGAGAAATGTAGGAGGGCTAGTGTTTCACATTCTGCACTTCATATGCATCTCAAAAAAGATAATCTAAAATCTCGTTCATTGTTTCATTCATCAATCAATTTCACAAAGTACTAAATACATAACACACACACACAAATATATATATATATATATATATATATATATATATATATATATATATATATATATATATATATATAGAGAGAGAGAGAGAGAGAGAGAGAGAGAGAGCTGAGAGACTTCGGTCTTGACAAAATGTAAGGAATTCACTAAATAAAATACACTTGCAAACTACATGACATCGAAACAGTATCCATTCTCCAATAGACCCAAATAGGCTCAAGTGGCCCTAAACTCAAATCAAACAATTTAAACTCAAAAACAACACGACTCAACTAAACTAAAATTTGAGTGGTAGTTTCCCAAACCCAATTTAACCAAAATACCATAAGCCCAAGTTTACTAAACCATGGAGAAATACTGTAATCTCCATGTTCTGGTGTTTCTGAAGCTTATTTAATAACCGTTCTCAAAAGTATAAATTTATGAACAAAATTGCTAGTCTTCATTGAAAACACCTTTAACATTGGGATAAACTATTTGAATCCTATGTTACATTATGAGTATTAAGCCTTACAAAGTTGATTTTGCTCTCCAAAAGATGTGTTTCTTATAAGCTTTTCTTGTACTTTGAACCATTTAAGTGAATGGATTTAACAAACATTCAGAAATGAGTAGGAAATATAAGAAAACTTATGTAACTATGATAATAGATCCATGAGACTTTGGAGCCTGTTAAGAATTTCAGCTATGTTCATTAATTACCGAATAACCATAATTAAATATGTCAAATCATTTATGTCACTCCGAGATAATTGAATGTATTTGGGTTGGAACTTGGATGCATCGTTTTCCTTCCTAAACTTACATTCGTTGTACATTTTAACAAATTAGGACAATCGATGTAAAAAAATCGACCTAGTAAATATTTCCATTTTTCATATACTTACCATACAAAGTCACATATTGACTTGGATTTCATTTCACATGTATCACTTTGCTTGCAAATGTGCCGAAATACGTTATAAGAAAAAACAGAGGCGACGTTAAATATGGTAATCGGCATTTCTATGAGCCTTAAGAAAAAACAAAGGCAATATCAAATTTGGCAGTTAGCATTGCTATGAACCAACGAGGGCGTCACTTGGCATGATGGTAAGGCATGTTACTTGAATACTAGAGGAAGTGCATTCGAATCGCAAAAACGGGCTCTCCATAAATATGGGGCAAGGCCACATGCATCTCGAGCCTCCCCAGACTCTATATAAGAGGGAGCCTTGGGGACTTGGTATGTCCTTAGCATTGCTATGAAACACCTAAATTCTTAACCTAGCAAATGAGAAGACCTTCAGAATCTACATTTACTACTACATCTGCAAATAACCAATGCATATGGAAAGTATGCCGAGTACAAACAATATCATGACTTCCAGAATATAATTTACTTCCGATCAAAGCAAGCATATAAACACAGGTCACCCCACCTTTAACTTTTGCATTATAAGCAGCCGGGTCACGCATCATCAGCGCCGCAGCCTCTCCATTCATCGGATCAGAAGGATTCGGGTACAGGAGTAGTTGCGGCAGGAAGGATTCGAACACGTTCACGAGATCTGAATGCATATAAACAACAAAAATTCAACAATTATACACATACGACAATCGGTAACTGAATAGCAGACGGACTATTTCCAATGATATATATAAATCGTTCTCGTATATTATACCAAACATAGGGCTCCAAGTCTGGTTAATGACATCCAAGCACACTGAACCGGACCTGTCAAGAACTTGAGCTGATTAACAAATTAGCAAAAGAAGTAAGTAATTAATACTTTTAACATTCTACATGCTCTCACCCTTCGTCGACATTCGGGTGATAGATCTTGTTGATGAAGCCGATTGACGGTGATTTGTACGGATAAGAATCCGGCAATTCGACCCTAATCCTCCACACTCCCCCCTCATAGATACCTGCCAAAAAAATCCATCCCAAATTTTTTTTATAAAAGCACTTGCAGAAACCCATAAATTCGTCGAATTTATCGATTTGTGGACTTCCGATCGCTAGAACCACATCAAAGTTGTCGACTTCATTCAGAATAACAGCAAGAAATGGTGAAATATTAGATGCTTACTGTCTTTGGGGCCGTGGAAATCGACGTAAAATTCCTGCATCCCGTCGTTGATCATCTCCACCTTGTAATCGCTCATCATCCTAAAAAAAAAAAGGACGGATCAGGAGAAGGAGACGAAGAAGAAAGGACCAAAATGAATTCAGAAAGAAGGGTTTTTTGAAGAAATCAATCAACTCACAGTTTCATCAGGTCCATTTCCCGGCGTTTGCTTGGAGAAGACATGGTTGCTTTGCTTGATTGCTTGCTCTCTCTAGAAAGAAAGAAGATGGAAGAAAAGAGGACAATATGTAATAATAATAAGTGAAGAGAAGAAGAGAGGACAATATGTAATAATAAGTGTGATATTATGTAAAGGCACTCGTAATATATTCCAAGAGGGTAAATTTGGTACGGGCCCTCAACTTCGATGTCGCTATGATGGCCTTTTCCAACTTTTAATTTCTATCTATACTCTTCTTTTCAAATGCAATCATATAATCTTTCATTTTGTATATACATTATATATAATCGTTCCTAACCATTAGCAACATACATTAATATCCTTCACACGAGGCAAAAAATTATGTGTTGTTATAACGTGGGTTACTAAAGAGTTAAATTTTCACTTTGTATTTTAGTCCCACATTGATTAGAAATTAATATTACACCTTTATTGGATTGTATAAATAAGACATTTGCCTCATACTATGTGATTACACTAATAAGAGATTTTCTCTCATATATTTTTTTCTATTTCTTTTACGTTTATTCTAACACATTATCAACACGAAGCTCTAACGGGAGGAAATAAGCGAGAGCATCTCAATGAAGCCACCATTTGCAGATTCTCCACTTCGGTAATAGGTGTGGTTATTTATTTTTTCTACATATGCATACCCTAGACGCAGCCTGATGTTGATGTTTATACATCTCTTGGCATACTGCTAGGGCAAAAAGAATATTTTTTATCCATTCATCTCACTTCTTTTAGTTAACTCTGATAGCACTCCGATGTTAATCGCATATAGATCTCTCAGAGAGAACGCTGGAGTTATTATTTATTTATTTATTTCTTTTATATATGTTAATACATTCAGATCAAAACCATCAGAGATCTAATGACCATGAACATGAATTGTTTGGTATATATATAAGACTTCTGGAACATCATTGTTCGAAATATACCATATATGGTATTTTTGAAAGACTTCTTGAACATAATCATTGTTCGAAGCATACCATGAACATCTAGTGTTTGGTATTTACCTACGACTTCTGGAACATCATTGTTCGAAGCATACCATGAACAAGATTTGTGTGATATAAATAGACTTCTGAAACATCATTCTTTGAAGCACACACCATGAACATGAATTTTTTGGTGATTTATCAAGTTCTTATGTTAACTTGTTATTATTTATCTTATACAGCAATATGTCGAGCCTCACAAAGCATGATTTCAAACCTCTAAACTTAGAAGGCCAGAACTTTCTCAACTGGAGATTGGATGCTGAAGTACACCTTCAAGCCAAAAGCTTATGTGATGCAATTGTGGCTGATAAACCAGTACCTGCACAAGATAAAGCGAAGGCTTTGATTTTTCTAAGACATCATATTCATGATGATCTCAAGGCTGAGTACTTAACAGTCAATGACCCATTGGTGCTATATAATTCTCTAGCTGAGAGATATGATCACCAGAAAATGGTCATACTACTAGGTGCACTCCATGAATGGCTCAATCTATGTTTCCAAGATTATAAGATAGTTGCAGCCTATAATTCAGCTATGTTCAAGATTACTTCACAATTGAAGTAATGTGGTAAAGAAGTGGCAGAGTATTCCATGCTAGAAAAAATATTTACCACATTTTATACGACTAATATGACCCTGCAACAGATGTATAGGGAGAGAAAATTTAAGAAGTATTCCGAACTCATTGTTGTCTTACTCGTGGTCGAGAAAAATAATGAGTTATTAATCAAAAATCACACTAGTAGACCAACTGGGTCTGCACCAATTCCAATTGAAGTGAATGCGACTAGTGCTCGAAAAAATATGACCAATACTAGGGGTCGAGGAAATCATAGAGGTATAGGGCATGGACGTCGTGGAAGCCAAAGAAATGTCTATAATCCGGGTCCAAGGAACGATACACAGTTCAAAAAATAAGGGATTTAATCCTCGAAGAAACAATGCCTAAATTTCCAATCCAGTTGCTCCAACTGATATTTGCAAACGTTGTGGAAGAACTGGTCATTAGATGTGAAACCGTCGAACCTCACAAAAAAAGTGGATGAGTATGAAGCCTCAAAGGATGTGGATACTAATCTCATGGAGGGTACAACACAAATGGATTTTAATAATTTCTTCCAAGATAAGGATGGAAACACAATTTCGGAAGACCAGTTCAACGCCATGATAGGCGAAGTCAATGAATAATTATTCTATGCTTATCTAAGTTTATTTACTTTCCACTTTGAATAAATTGGTCATTATATGATCAATAGTCTAGGTAGTTTACTTTCTTTGAAGCAGTTTCATTTAGATTTAGATCAAGATGTAATAATTGGCAATATGCCAAGTTTAACCATTTAGTAACATATTAATATATTATTAATTTTTGTTTTTGAAAGGTATGGACAATGATGATGGAATATGCTTAATAGATAGTGCAACAACTCACACTATATTAAAAACTAGAAAGTTTTTCACAATATATGCCTCAAATACTGCCAAGGTGACCACCATTGCTGGACCCGTGCAGATTATAGAAGGTTATGGTAAGGCCAGTGTTGTATTGCCAAATGGAACACATTTAGTCATTCGAAATGCATTATTCTCTAGTAGATCTAATAAAAATCTACTCAACTTTAGAGATATTTGAATGAATAGGTTTCATATTGAAACCATGAACGATGATCGCAAAGAGTATCTTTATATCACCTCTAATGTTGGAAGCAATAAGCTCACATTAGAAAAGTGTAAGTTAATCACCTCGGGACTATATCAAACTACTCTGAAGGTAGTAGAATCTCACCCTATCACTAGCAAAAGGCTAAAGGATCCAAGGAATCTAATCCTTTGGCACAACAGATTGGGTCATCCAGGATCTACTATGTTGAGAAAGGTCATCAACAATACCAATGGACATAATTTATCATACCAAAGTCTTTTCTTTCCTACTGAATATTTGTGTGTAGCTTATTCACAGGGTAAACTCATTACAAGACCTTCACTTCTCAAAATAGCTTCTGAATCACCATCATTCCTTCAAAGAATACAAGGTAATATTTGCGGACCAATTGATCATGCTAGCAGACCTTTCAGGTATTTTATGATTCTAATAGATGCTTCTAGTCGATGGTCAAATATTTTCTTACTCTCATATAGAAATTTTGTCTTCTTTAAACTAATTTCTCAGTTGATTAAGCTTACGACTCATTTTTCTGACCAACATGTTAGAACGATTTGACTTGATAATGCAGCTGAGTTTACTTCCCATACTTTTGATAATTATTGTGCTTCCGTAGGAATAGAAGTTGAATATTCTGTCTCTCATGTTCATACCCAAAATGGTTTAGCAGAGTCCTTAATTAAGCGTTTTCAGCATATAGCAAGGCATTTACTCATGAAATCAAACTTACCCGTTTCAGCTTGGGGATAAGTCATATTACATGCTGCTAAATTGATCATTGTTAGGCCAACTGCATATCATGAATTTTTACCATCACAACTTGTGACAGGCCATCAACCTAACATATTTATTTGCGTAAATTTGGTTGTGCTGTTTATGTTTCTATTCTCCCTCCTCAACACTCTAAATTGTGACCTCAGCGCCGTTTAGAAATTTATATTGATTTTGATTCGCCTTCAATTATTAGATATTTAGAACCTTTAAATGGTGATGTTTTTACTGCTAGATTCGCAGACTATTATTTTGATGAGACTATATTCCCGCCGTTAGGGGAAGATAAGAAAGAAAAGAATATTTTTACATAACCATTCGTCACAAATAAATGACATAAATTATCATGGGATAATCCCACTCTGTCTCATCTAGATCCTTGTACTAATCAATGTAAAACTGAGGTACGAAGGATATTACATCTACATGAGATTGTAAATCAAATGCCAGATGTATTTACTGATGCAACTAAAGTGATTAACTCATATGTGCCCGCTACAAATGCGTCAGCTCGAATTGATATCCCCGTAGAGAAAAATAACAGAGTGGATAATGAATCTACTGTACGCCAAAAGTGTGGTAGATCTATAGGTTCGAAGGACTTAGTCCCTAGAAAGAGAAAATGCCCAAGTAACGCTCTTAAGGAGGTTACACATAACGCTCAAGAAGAGGTTACGAATGATAGATCTATACTTTCTAGAAACCCATAAGAGGTTATTATCTTAGAAAAGACGCAAGCCCAAGAGGAGGCTCAGGTACTTGAAAGCAAAGAGATCTCTATGTTTTATACATATACAAGAGAGGTATGGGACCGCAAAGATATAACAATAGATGAGATATTCTCATTCTCAGTAGCTACTGAAATATCTAAGGGCATTGATGACACTGAACCACGTAGCATCGATAAATGTCGATAATGAAGAGATTGGCCAAAATAGAAGGATGCTATTCAAGCAAGATTGGATTCCCTTAATAAACGTGGAGTGTTCGAACCTATAGTACAAACACCAAAAGACGTCAGACCCATAGGTTACAAGTGGGTGTTTGTAAGAAAGCAAAATAAAAAGAATAAAATTGCTCGATTTAAGGCACGATTAGTGGCACAAGAGTTTTCTCAGAGATCCAGAATTGATTACAAAGAGACGTATTCTCCCGTAATGGATGCAACAACATTCCGTTATTTGATAAATTTGACAGTTGAGAAAAAGCTGGACATGAGACTTATGGACGTTGTAACAACCTATCTATATGGTGATTTAGATAGTGATATCTATTTGAAAATCCCAGATGGATTTAACCTACCCAGCTCAAAGCTAAGAACATGCATTCCATAAAGCTAAGACGTTCATTGTATAATTTGAAATAATCCAAAAGGATGTGGTAAAACCGTCTTAGTAAATATATAAAAAATGAGGGATATGAGAATAATTCTATATGCCCATGTATCTTCATAAAAAAATCTAAAGAGGGTTTTGCTATAGTTGCAGTATATGTCGATGACATAAACTTGATTGGGATAAGACATGAAATCAATGAGACTACAAATTATCTGAAAAAGGAGTTCGAGATGAAAGATCTCGGAGATACAAAATATTGTCTCGGATTACAAATTGAGCATTGCACTACTAAAATTTTAGTGCATCAATCCAAATACACAGAAAATATATTAAAATAGTTCAATATGGATAAACTCATCCCCGTAGCACTCCAATGGTTGTTCGATCTTTAGATATCAATAAAGATCTATATCATCCTAAGGACGACAATAAAATGATGCTAGGACCTGAAGTACCATATCTTAGTGCCATTGGGGTATTAATGTATCTATCACAATGTACAAGGCCAGATATATTATTCTTTGTCAATCTGTTGGCTAGATATAGCTCGGCACCAACTCGCAGATATTAGAATGGCATTAAAAATATGATGAGATATCTTCGTGGAACTACCGACATGGGATTATTTTATACTTGTGGTTTATCTGACATCGCGAATCTAGTTGGCTTTGCAGATTCAGGTTATTTATCTGATCCCCATAAAGGCCATTCACAAACTGGATATGTGTTTCTTAATAGCAATACGACTATTTCTAGGCGTTCAACAAAACAGACAATAGTTGCTACCTCCTCAAATCACTCAGAAATATTGGCTCTCTATGAAGCAAGTAGAGAATATATTTGGCTGAGATCGTTGATTTAACACATTCGTAGCTCTTGCCACCTTTTTCCTACCACAGATACTCCAACTGTTATTCATGAGGATAATACAGCATGTATTACACAAATTCAAGGTGGATTCATTAAAAGAGACAGGACTAAGCACATATCATCAAAGTTTTTCTATACTCATGAGCTTCAGAAGAACTTTGATATTGACGTCCAACAAGTTCGCTCAAATAATAATCTTGCAGACTTGTTCACCAAATTGTTGCCAAAGTCAACTTTTCATAAACTAGTTCATGGAGTTGGAATGCGACGTCTTCATCAGCTGACTGTTCATGATCAATATCATCAGGGGGAGTGATTGTTTTCAGGAGGAGATACATTTTGTATGAACTATAACGCGTTGTACTCTTTTTTCTTAGTCATGGATTTTTTCTATTGGGTTTTTCCTGACAAGATTTTAATGAGGCAACATTAAGCATGTCCAACACCTATCTAAGTCATCCTAAAGATTTTACTCTTTTCTTTCGTACATGTTTTGTCTTATGGATTTTTTTGGCAAAGTTTTATCGAGGCAATAGGCTTAGAGATGGTGGTCATCCAAAGGGGGAGTGTTATAACGTGGGTTACTAAAGGGTTGGATTCCCACTTTTTATTTTAGTCCCATATTGGTTAGAGATTAGTATTACACCTTCATTGGGTTGTATAAATAAGGCATTTTTCTTCCACTATATGATTACACTAATAAGATATCTTCTCTGCTATTTTTTTCTTCCTTCTTCTACGTTTATTCTAACATATGCAGATTTCTTTGAGAAGTATAAATTAATTCACCTATTTGATAGAAAGAATTCATTTTCTAAAATAACTCAAAATTTTCTCAATATTATAACTTCAAAAATATTATTTGTTAACAAAAAAATTGGTTGATATAATCTTTCCATGACATGATAGATTACATGACATGTTGACATGACATATTTTAACGTTAATATGCCAAAATTTTAATATTAAAATATGTCGTGCTAACATGCCATGTAATTTGTCATGTCAAGATACCATGTAATATGCCATGTCAATATGCTATGTAATCTAACATGACAAATTTTAATATTAACATGACATAGAGGATCTTAATATTAAAATATGTCATATCAATATGTCATGTCATGGAAGATTATATCATCAAAAAAATTAAGTGACAAATAACATTAACTTCATCGTCTCCATTTTTCTTCAAAATTTGCTTAACACATGTATAAATTACCAAACTTGGCACTAGATGTATAAAATATTAAACTCCCTTATTTTATTTATGAAAGGGGGAAAATATCCATGTTCCAACATGTAACCATCAAATTTTTAGATGAGGATATTTTAGTCATTTGTATATTTTTATTTTTAGTGAATTAATTATGTTGTGCTTGTGTTATTTAATTATTAGTTAGTGGGCTAGCCTATTATTTGGACTTGACATTAGTGGACCCAAATAGAACATGTCATGACAACCTTGAGCCCAATATTGGACTAGGCCCAATTAGACCCATTCCTTAGTTAATTAAGAAGATTAGATTAGTTTTCATTAGAATTATAAGCTTACTAATATAGCCCTCATAATTAATTACTTCATGACAACTAGTGGGGGTATATTGGGTATTGTACATTGCTTGGGAGAGGAGTAAGGGGGGCCGGCCACTATATAGGAGAAGAATTTCTCTCTCTCCAACTTATTTCTTTATTAATTCTAGATCCCCAAATTAGTTCTTCCCCAATTCACTTCATCCCTCCACAAAATTTTACCCAATTCACTCTCATTCCCTTCTATTTTCTTCAATTGAGAAGTATTAGAGCTTGGATTTGCAAGGAGTACTTGGAGAAGGAGGAAATTATGAGAAGCTTGTGTCCGGATCGTGTCCATTGAGCAATTCATTGGGAATTCATCTCCCAATAGGTATAATTCAGAATCCCTCCTTCATTTTAGGTTTTTAATCATGCATTTGACCATTATGAACCATCACATGGCATAGGGCTACCTATAGGATGAAGTTCTAGGCCTATTTGGTGTGTATTGACACTTCTACATAGGTTTTTGTGTGCAATTTGGGAGAATTACGAGATTGACACATCAAGTGTGCATCATGAGACTAATTTGGTCTAATTAGACTTAGATCGGAGTTGTGGGACTAGCTACGTGTCCACAATTGGATACGAGTAGGCTGTATCATGATACGGTGTGATACGCTACAACACAGGATTTATTTTGGGTGATTTGTGCAAATTCTCTTTAATTCCTATTGTAACAAGTTGCATTAGTTATATATATATATATATAGGTGTATTTGATATGTATATATGCTAATTGTGGGGAAATTGTGGCTTTTGACACTTGAGTTGGACATGTATCATGAGTATCATAATTACGCACTCTAAGTGTTTGATTATTTGACACTAGTATATATGTATATAAATATATAGTATATGTGTGTATTATAAACATATACATAATTATAGGCATATCAGTGTATATATGTGTGTGTATGAATTTATGACTGAGAGTGTATGTTTATAACTAATGTAAGAGTAGGGGTTTTACTGAGACGTTTGATTATAGGAGTAGATGTTTGGATGTGTAGCAGTGGGTATCAGTTAAGGTGGGGCTCAGGTAACCCTGAAACAGGGACATTAGATATAAGTAGCAATAACAACTATAAGAGAGGGGGTGAGTATCAGGTTTGTACCTAATACTATAGTGTCCAACATTGTATAAGGACTGTAGGCAGTTAAGGGTAGCTTTATTCAGTGGTTGGGTCAGTGCACAGGTTGAATCGGGACCCAGGCAAGCAAAGGGAACGTAATTCACTACAGTTAGTTCAACCCAAGGTTGACTGCTACATTGGAGTTGAAGTGAGACTATGTCACTGGTGATGTGTTGGTGTAGGGTAGCAAGGCTAGAGAGGGAGTTGAGTATCACAGTTGGAATGCAGGATCTGTACAAAAGGGTGCACAGATGTGTTGCTTGAGCCATAACTGTAGTGCAATGCCTAGGAATTTCAAGCTTTGTAGAACAGAGAGTGTGAGGGGTCTGCCATGATTCCTTTTTGGTGAAGCATCAACTATGATACTAGCATGAATAACCTCATATAGGTAAGTATTAGTGTTGGGAAGTGGAGATGCTGGGTATTTGGACACATGGTACTTAGGATATTGGTTGTGTGTGAATACTTTGGTAGTTGACTGATACTTGGTGTATTAGATGCATCATTAACATAGTAGCACAGTGAATATCTTGGAGTGAGATATCTGTGTCAGTGCAAAAAACTAAGAGAGTGTGTTAGATATGTTAGTTTGTAACTAATGCTAGGTTAGCAGCATGTCTGTATTGTCTTGTAATAATTAGGAGAGCAGAGTCAAGTATCAGATGTTGGGTATTACTTGATATTAAGTTTTGGACATTTAGAACATGAATGAATTATAAGGCCAGGTAGCAGTTTAGTGGGGTATGATTATAGATACTTGTATAAATTATATTTTTCTAACTAGTATAAGGTATTCCTTATATACTTAGGTAACGACCTATTTTAGCTGATACTCTAAGGTAATATCTAGTATAGCTAGTACAAGCTAAGTATTAGCTAGTTAGTGACCAGTATAGAGTAATAACCTTAGCATGGACCTAGTTTAGCTAGAAATGGCCTAGAAGAACATGTTAGTGCATTCTTTAACTTAATTCTCCTCATTACACCATTTAACATAATATTTTCCAAATAGGATTGTGTGACACCAACTTGGACATCGACGCGTAACCGACATACCAAGCACGAGTTTTCCTTATTACACCATCTAAACGCGACCTACCCTAAGGACGAGTTTTCCCTTCCGATCACAGACATAATGATCGACATCACTTGTGGTTTCGAGCGCATATTCTTCATGGACGGGTTCTCATGATATAATCAAATCAAGATATTTTTTGACGACGAGAATCATACATTGTTTCGAACTGCAGGAATATCCTACTACTCAGTCATACCTTTCGGTCTGAAAAACGTAGGTGCTACATACCGGCGAGCTATGAGCACCATCTTCTGTAAACATCTATGCAAGATAGTAGAGTGTTACGTTGTTGGCATCGCTGTCAAGAATCTCTCCAAAGATGATCACCTTCGAGGCTTGAGGACTGTGTTCGACCTCATGCATGCACACCAGCTCAAGATAAATTCTACCAAATCCTTTCTGGGAGTCTCCAGCTGTAAACCCCCTCACCCAAAATAGGTATTTTGTGTGTATTTTATATTATTATATTTATTATAGATTTTTTTAAATATTAAATTTCTTTAGAGTATTCTCTTAGTTAATTAAAAATAAATTTTTTAACATATTTACATATATAAATATTTATTTAGAATTATTTTTAGGCTATTTTAGATTTTTGGAGATTTTTCTAGAATTTTTAGGTAATTAAAATATTGGAAACATAAATTTCTAGGACTTTCATGATTTACTATGAGATCATACTTGCATATTATTCCTACAAAATATTTATTTTAGGTTAAAATATTTAATTATATTTTTTTAAATTTATTTTGAATTTTAAGAAATTTATTTAGATTTTTGAAATTATTAAGGATTTATTTGGATATATATAGTCTTAATATTAGATAGATGCTAATTTATTGTTAATAGATATTAATAAGATTATATATAAATTATTTGTATTATCTTTAATTCTATTTAAGATTATAAATTATTGAGATAAACTCAAACTCTATTTTAAATTAATTCAAATCCTGAGCCTACTAGGAAAGCACTTCATGCATATCCTATCCTTATTTAAACTGATCCTAATCATATCAAAATTAGCCAATCCTAGTCGTATTCAATTAAGTAGTGTCCACAATTATAAATACCTCATCCTTCATTTTTTCTCTCCAAATTTCTCTCTTTTTTGTCCAAAAATAGTCAAAATTAGTCATAAATTCAGCATCATTTTCTAGTAGTTATGACGACTTAAAAAGACGATATCTCCTAGCTCCGGACTCCAAACGCGTTCCAATTTTTTTTGTTAGAACCATATCAAGGTTAGTTTTCTGAATATATAAATTATTTTAATAATTTATGAACCTATTTTTCTAAAAAATTCTAAAAGTGCCAACTGTCCAAAATCAGACGTGTTTTCGTATTTTCGAGATTTCGGGAGATCCCGAATTCGGAATTATGAACCGTTTAAAGTTTTAAAAAGTTGACATAATGAACTTACACAAAATAATATTTCCAGAATTTAACATATAATTTTAATTTACTATAAAATTTGTGCAACGTAGAGGTAAATAGGAAACTACCAAAAATTATCATCTGTGCACCCTTGTGGACATAACTCTTTACCGACTTGTGATTTTATGAAACCGTCAATTTTGGTATTCATATATCACTGAAATCTATAGAATTCTACATACAAATTAAGGATTTGAGTCGGTTGACTTTTTGGTCAACAGATTGTCTCGATTTGCGTGCACGGATCACAAATTCATAAAGTTGACTTTCTTTGGACCAAAATTAGGGTTTAACAATAAAATTAGATTATAATAAGATTAAAATATTATTTTAGGTTATTTTATTCAGAATTAAAATAGATTAAAATGAAGGAATCTATTCACCCACTTTTGTAACCTAACTTGTTTAATTTATGTGACGGGTAGATCGGACGCCGCCTTTAGTTGGGATTTTATTCTTTTTTCAGAGCATGCAAGATACCTTGCCAAATTGCTTATAGTACTTTGCATGCTTATTATATTTTTATATATTCATTGCATGTTTGTTTTCTTCCAGTCATAATTATATACTATATATATGTTGACACATACTTAACACATAGTATCATGGGAGGAGAGGACAATCAGTAGGCGTATGGGCTATAACCATTCTGGTAAACCGTAGTAACTAGCACGCACTATGGTAGTCATTTTCGATGGTCGCTACCCTCGTGGTATGTCGGCTGATGGTGTCACGATGGTCGCTACCCTCGCGGTATGATGGCTGATGATGTCCCTGACGTGTGTGTGAGTTATGAGATTAGATAGAGTAGCCTACCCATGCCCATACGTCGAAAAGTTATCCTCATTATGCATTCATATAGATTATCTTGTACAACATACTTATATATTTTTTACCTATTATGCATGTTTACTGTATTCAAATTGGCATGCTTCTATGTATCTTGTTACGTCCCTCTGAGGACCTGGTTCCTTTTCAGGTGTAGACGATCTTAACTATTCACAAGAGCACGGATCAGAACTTGCTACTTATTTCTCTTTCGAGAAGGTCTTCTCTTCGAGTCTCATTGTTTATTAGATGTACATTATGTGGTTTCTCTTCTATTCTAGTTTGACAGTGGATTTGTTTCCACCCGACTATCATTTTTTGATACTTCATATTGAGATTCAGTTATTGTAAGACCCCTAATTTTATAAATCGTATTACTTATTTAATTATAGTAGTTATGAGCTAAATAGAGAAAATAAATTTTATTTAATTTTTATTTGAGGAGTTTGTGCATTTTGGAGATTTATGGAGCCATTATAAATTTTTTCTAATTTATTCCATGTAGGAGACCCTTTTGACAGTTGCTAGCTTAATGGTATGCACAAATATAATTTCTAGAATTTTCTATGTATATATATATGTATATATATAAATATATAGAAAAGAATTCCTATTGAATCTCTACCCAAAACCGTTAACCCCTTAGCCTCTACCCTACTCGCTTGAACCCACTACCCGTGTGGCCCCTACCCAGATCCGTTAGGGGAGCAAAATATCAACAGTAGTAGCAAAAACCAACTTTTCTTTCCCTTTTCCGCGCGTGTGAGCCTTCCCATTCCACCGCTTCTTAACTCTAGTATTACTGAACTCTCCCCAACCGAACCCAAAAACAAAGAAAGAAAGTAACAGCAGCGACAGTGGCTTTTTAAGACCACTAAATTTCCCCCACCGCCTCTTATTCTCTATATATATTACAACTCTCCTGAAAACTAATCCCACTTCTTACACCAAAACTTAAACACAATATGTAAACCCCCAAAATTTTTTCAGTTTTTAAAAATGAATTTTCTAGAATTTTTTGTATTTTTTAACTAATTAAATCAATTATTTTCTGGTATTAAATAAAACTAAATGTTTTTAAACAATATTAGAATATTATAAAAATAATATTTTTAGGTGTAAAATAAAATATTGGACATAGGATAATTTTTCTGAAATTTATTGGACCCCGAAAATATTTTTAAAGACCCAAAAACCCAATTTTTATAAAAACCCAAACAAACCGGGTTGAACCGGGCTCAAACCGGGTTGAACCGGGCTGAACCCGGTCCAACCAAACCGGACCGGCCTAGACCCTAACGGGTTGGGTCCTACCTACCCGACCCGACCCGATCCCCTCACCCGCTCACCCGCTCTCCGCCATGCCCCCACATTTCCCGGCCGCCCCGCGCTGCCCGGCCACGACCCCCTCGCCTCTGCCTTGTCCGGCCCACGACCCCCTCGGCTCCGCCTCGCCCGGCGCCCACTCCCTCTCCCCTCGCCCTATAAAGCCCGACTCCACCAGTCCCCACCACCACGACCACCGTAAGCCTCCGCCACCAGCACCTCCCCCTGTCGATCTCCTCCGCCTCCAGCCTTCGGCCGCCTCCGCCATCAGCCTACCCCGTCGACCCCTCCCCGCCTGTGCCCTAGCTCCGCCGTCCCCTGCGCCAGCTCCGCCTCCACGCCCGGCTCCGCCACCGCCCTCTCCCCTCGACGACGACCCCGATGAGCCGACGACCAACCAGAGCCCGCTCCGCCTCCGCCAGCACGCCGCCCCTCCTCCGACGAAGTCCCGGTGCCCCCAGCCACCGCTGTTCAAAACCCTAACCCCAGATACTGTGCTGTGTCGTATTACGTCGCCTCGCGGACACGGGAAATCCCCGTTTCTGAGTAGCCATGTTCAGGTAGCTTTTTCTCTCTCCTTGCTGCCCCGTTTTCCGTTCTGACTGTTGTGACGCGAACCCTGCGTGACCCTCTCGATGCTCGTACAACCTGCTCGGTGCGTTGCGACCTGTGGTGATCGCGAACTGCGATCCAAAAATAGGAAAATATTTGCCCCATTTTCTCCCGGAACTGAGTACGCCCCGCCAAACGGGACTACTTGGTCACGTGCGGTCTTCACCGAATGGTGCGCGTCGTTGATACAGACGTATGAGATTTTACAGAAGTTGATTTGGATGTGCGTGCACACCGGAATCAACGCGTATCCGTCGACAACGCCCAATATCGGCCATGTTCCAGAACTCGTTGTAACTTTGTGTACACACGTCGGATTGAAACAAAACTTGCATCATCGGACTCGTAGCAATACGCTGGTCCTGTGACCAAAGTTTGGTTCGATTCTGAGAACGTTGACAAAATCACGTATCGTGGGCCCCGTAGCTCCACTTAACGGGCGATTTTGTGATCGGCTCATCGAAATCCAATTCTGAAAGTTTCGTTGGGTTTGTATCATCGTTCTGGACTTGTTGACACTAAGTTTGACAAATTTGGAGAATATTGTTTCTGACATATTTTTCGGTACAAAGCGGCCCACATGTGGACCCCGCTTTGACCAGAAACTGTCATTTTTGCCCCTGTGTCCAAATTGGACTCAAGGACAGGCTTTTCTAGCTATTTGATATTTTTTGAATTTGATGGTGATGTCTATTTCAGCTTTTGGAGGAGTACCTGCATAATCCACTGATACAGGGACAACTATTGGTATTCAAACCCCATGCAAGTGTACCTTGCCAACATTGCAGTTCTTGTTACATATTTCCTTGACTTATTTATCTGTTGTACATGCTTGACCTAGGACCGCGTGACATTACTTAGCGTCCGAATAATATTCGGGTGCCAACCCCGTACGCGAAGTTGTGTAACGTCACCTAGACATGGAAACCGAAACCCTATACTTCTCGTGCTTGCATTATCAAGTACGTCATAACCCATGACACCTGATACTATTCATGAGACATAATCTTCCTGAGATATTCATGGTGATTCTGTATAGGTTACAGGTTTCATGACATATTCTTTTGCTTAGATATTATATGACTGGATGCATTAGTTATGATCCTGCATGGCATGGACATGAGACATCGTGAACATGAGACGTGTGATTACATTGGGTGGGGAGAGACACACAGGCTACAGGCTGATTTTATATATGGTGCCGTAGGCCCACTATATAGTAAACTACATAGTATAACTACATAGTATAACTGCTACCGGCTCCCCGACACAGAGCTTGTAGTGGTCTCAGCCTGAGTTCTAGTGATGCTCTCAACTTGCATATCATATAGCTGGTTACATAGTTTACTCTCTTGTTTCATTCATTATTGCACTACAATTATTTTGGCTTGAGTTATTCTTGTACCTTGCTATGTCCCCTGAGGACCTGGATCCAGATTGTGTCCCCAGGTTTAGCCGAGGAAATCTATCCCGAGGTATACGGGACAGGAGCATACTTTGGAGCAGTACCAGAACCCGAGGACGAGATCGTGCCAGAGAACTTCTCCTGAGTATTGGCTTTATATACTCAGTTATTTCTATTTCTAGTTACTTTATTTTTTGTCTATTGCATTGATGTATCAGACTTATTCTCGGATTGTTCCCCGAGACACTTTTATTGAGACATGTTAGATCATATTTATTTTGATTTATTCTGGCTATTGATCTGTGATTATATTCTGTGGATGAGATTAGAATAGACTGTGACTTGTATCATTGGACCTATTTATTGTTGTTACAGCTTAAGTACACCCTAATGGGTCCATTAAATTGGGTTTGCCCATTGGTGTGTGCTGCTGGCCATTGCCACGTGACCAGTCCCTCTGTATTTTAGGACTAAGGAGTGACACAATATTGGACGCTTGTACTATAAAGAATTCTTGCTCGGCAAGTATACCTTGCCATTGTACTAATATTTACATTCCATATGATGTATGCATAATTTATTTTGGCTTATTTAGTTTATTTATTTTACTGCTAAATAGATTGTGCGTCCAAGAAAACTTGGGTGCAACGACGATGTCGTCGTATCATGTTTATTTATATAGATTTTTGGACCTACTTTATGAGACCACCTCAGTATTATGGAGCATCATTAGATTCATTGGCCGTGACACAGTTGTTACACGAGTTATGAGTCTTATATAAATTACGGACTGCATGACAGGTCTAGCCTCCTGTACGTATGAGTCGTGCGTTAGAAATAACTGCCGATATAAACTTTGTATGCTAGTAGACCTGGCAGTTACTTAGAGGTTTATCGTGCTATGGATATGACATGTGTAGAGCATAGGGTGGGGAGAACAACAAGTAAGACGTTTGGGCTCCTTTGTACTTTTTTCTTGTTCGCCCGGACGCTCTGCCGGAGCGACGGGTGGTTGTAACCCTATATATTGCAGGCGGCCTCTGCCGTTCAAAAGACAGTATGCTTGTAGGCCCCTGATTCTCCGAGAGAATCATGCCAATCCCATTTATGGCCAGATAGTCCACGTATTGGAAAGTTGTTCTCAAACTGCATTCACTTAGACGGTTAGGTGACCCCTTTGTATGTTTACTTTTCAGTACTTATTGGCATGTTATTATGTATCTTGTTACGTCCCTCTGAGAACTTGGTCCCTTTCCAGATATGGACGAACAGGAGTATCCACAGGAGTACGGACCTGGACCTGACTCTACTTACCTGACTGAGGAGGTCTTACCCTCGGAGTATCTGTGATTTTATTATCGCTAATTATAGAGATCCATGTTACTACTTCAGAATAGTCATTTTGTAGTGGATTTATTTCCACCCAACTGTCAGACTAGATACTCATCTTGATATTCAGATATTATTCAGCTCTTTATTTTTACTTATTATTTGTGCTGTGGATGAGATATAGATTGTGTGTGACTTGTTGTGACAGTATATTATCACTGGTGGATTGGATATTCATGTATAGCGTACGTGTGTATATGATTTCCATATATTGGAGTTCGTATACATACGGCTGGGCATGTTACGTATTCCTAGTCCTACGTATTTTGGGACTGGGGCATGACAGTTATATAGTAGATTGGTTATTTATTACTATTTTATTCTGTGGATGAGATTTAGTTATGTCCTCTGACTTATGATAATTATATACCACTTATGAGTTAATATTCATATCATAGTGTACGTGTGTATTATGGTATCCATATATTGGAGTTGCCATATACATACGGCTGGCTTCCTAACGTATTCGTAGTCCTACGTATTTTGGGACTGGGGCGTGACATATTTTTGTGGTGGCCCATGCAGGTCGAGAGCATATTGTCTCAGTTACGTTACTGTACCGAGCAAGCCTGCACATAGGATTAGAGTATATGATCTCATCCACTTATTTAATCACCCCCTTGATTTTATTTTGCATTCTTGTTTGATTGCTTGCAATACATCTTGCTTGATCCTTTCTTAACGTCAACCTTATCTTTTCTTTCGTGCTTGATAGGGGTTAGGAATGTGACTTGTACTAGGTATATACACTCTATTATTTAATAACACTATTAGTTAAATTTTTGTAAGTTGGGTATTATGCCTTATAGCCTAGTATCACATAGTCTTTTTAACCCATTAATGAAGTGTAATTGAATGACACCAACTATAGGCTTGCATAAGAAGATAGTGTTTACCCATACTGTAGAACTTAGAGGCCCATACACCCATTTGGTCGACTAGAGACTTAGACAAGAAGTTAGTATGGCAATTATAGAGGCACATCACCGGATGAGTCTTATCTTTTTTGTGAACTTGAATTATTTTGTACCTTCCTTCATCATAGTCCAGCGTACTTATATTTTCTGGACTACCTCCGCTTATGCTGCTATTTTATAGCCTACTTTTGCAAGCTTATTCTTTTATCGAGCTTGTTCATGACATATGTATTATTGGGTGCACACACTAATATAATTATTTATTTAGAATCAGTGTATTATGGTCTGATCAACCTTAGTGCGCTTGGTTCGCTCTTCGCATGACTACCTTACGTGGATTGAGATATAGTTGACTCAGCATGTTAGACGAATATACTTGCCCTTTAGACATGTCCAAGCATATCTTATCGGTTACATAATTGTACTGATATGAGCATGTGAATAAAAATTTACCAAAATAGGATCTCATTTGCAACTGCCCTTACAACTCTCTTTTTGAATTCTTTAATCGCCTTGAATCCCGTACTTGTATTCTATCACCTCCTCTTTGAATTCTTTATCATTATTTTTCGTCTTTCCCTATTTCGGAAAGACGAACGCTCGTGCTTGGTATAAGTTTGATATACGAATAGTACTAGATATACCCCATAGGCCAATCACATTACTTGGTGACTATCTTTTGTAATTAAGTACATAAAACATGTGAGATATTTTGTGGATTGAATAACAGGATTAAATAATTTGAGGACATTTTTCTTAAATGTATAGCCTATGTGATAGATCGGTAAATTTTAAGTTGGGTAGAAGTTGCATTGTCAACTTGAGGTAAATTTTTTTAGATTGTGATCAAGTGAGATTAGTGTAGAAGCATAAAAAATACGCTGGGGAATTATATGCGTCAAACCCTCAACATACAGGAAGCCCGCATAAAACAGATCTCCAACACTGGGTGGCGTAAAACATGACTTCAGAGCCATTGGCGTACAGCAGAGCTTCAACATTGGTCAGCGTAAAATAGAGCTCCAGAACAACCCGCATAAAGCAGTATCCTAGACTGCTTCGGCGTAAAAAGGTTGCTATATCGCCACTCCGGCGTAAACTAAGTCTGCTTTTAATGCAGCGAAAAGTTGTACGAGAAACTCTTCGTATTTCATGAATGAACCTGTCAGACAAAACAGTGAACCTGACTCCTAAAAAAGAGTACTGCACGACGATCGAGAGAACGGCTGTAATGATGATTCTGCACAGAGACCCAGACCGTCGTTTAGTGACATAATCCTTGATATGAGATGTTGTTTTACGCATTCAAGGAATACGCTGCCTATTTTACAACAGGCAGAGATGAGCTTTACGCTCAGGATGAGACAAAATCAACCGCCACGTCAAAAACTGCTCTTCATACAGAACTCGAGGCACGTCTCTGCAGTTAATGCGCGAGATGGGGGCAGATCTCTGCATTTAATACACGAGATTTGGTTCTACTTTTAACGACTGAGAGAGCTAAAATTAGGGCTAACATGCTCACATCACTATCTCTGTATATTACGCCAAACCAGGCTATTTTCAGCTATAGGAGTACGCTGTATGCTATCTCCTCAAAATACGTCAACCTGGCTATTTTTAACTATAGGAGTATGCCGTATGCTATCTCCTTGAAATACGCCAACTCAGGCTATATTTGTAAAGGTATGTGATAAAGCTACTTTGCCCAGAATACGCTCAAGACCTCAGTCAAGGAAGGATAATTGACTATCTTTACGCTGGTTACCTATCCATGCAGCATCAAGATTTACGCAGAACGTGGCTTTTACGCCATCAATACAGCTACTTGGTTTTTACGCCAACAAAATAGCTACTTGACTTTTATGCCAACAAAATAGCTACTTGGCTTTTACGCCAACAAGACAGCTACTTGGCTTTTATGCCATCAGAACAGCTATTTGGCTTTTACACCAACAAGATAACTATTTGGCTTTTACGCCAACGAGACAGTTATTTGGCTTTTATGCCAACTTTCTCTACGCGAGTGGCAGTTACCTACGTGGCTTGCATGCCGTGATCTTCGATGAACTATTATACTCGTTATCTCGTAATGGGACACGCGTTACATGCAGATTCAGGAGATCATTCAGACGTGGGTAGCGGTTACTATAACTGTCGCGTAAAAGGTGCAGTTCTTTCCGCTGTTTCTGCGCCTACTGGTCAGTTACTGTGACCGAACTCTATAAATAGAGATCTTTGGCCACAGGAGACAGGGGTCAAGGGGAGAAGGGATTCAAGTCAAGAAAAGATCGTAGAGAAAAGAGAGATCGGAATCAGAAGAGATCAGAGAGAGTAAGCATAGAGAGTGGTGATTGATAACTTTGGCAACGAGAGTTCAATCCCTCCTGCAATCTTTGAAGCATCTTCTTCTTCTTCTACAGCACTTCTTCGTCATCGTGTGGTACAAGGGACAAAGTGATCGACCGCAGATCAGACTCCTATAACAATATTTTCCCAGAATTATTTTTTTTGTACTTAACATCCTCGTATAGGATTAATTGTACTTTTTTTTCTTGTTTGTAAACAAAGAAAGGGTTTCATATAAACCTAGTTTTATTTCTTCTATTTATCATCAAACATAATTAGATTGAGAGATTTAAGTCATTTTAATTTTGAGAATTTTTAGAAGAATGATTTAGATTATGATGATTTAACTTTAAAGATAAGAATGCCTTATAGAATAAATTTTAAAATCTTGATATTGCAGGCCAAATATTTATAATTTGAGCACATGATTTAAATTTTGAATATTGGATATTGAATTAAAGATTTAAAATTTTAAGAAAAAATAAATAAATAAATAAATAAATAATAGAACTCTAAACATGAACATTGATGGATTGAGTTCAAAATTTTATAATTTGATGATTTGAATTAAAAGTTAAATTTTGATTGTTGGATCATCTATTTGAAGTGTTAATAATAGAAATTGAATTTAAAATTTGAAGAGTATAAAATTCTTAAGTTGAAATATAGGAATAAGATTTGATTAGAATTGTCTAAAATCTATAGGAGATTATGATAGTTGAAAATTGTGATATAAAATTTGATGTGGGTTAGTTAAATCTTCAAGATGTCATATAGATTTGAATTAAATTTAGATGTTAATTATTTAAAAATATAGAAGAGATTATGATAGATTAAATTTTGATTTAAATAATAGTTATTTTAATTTTGAAGAGATTGTGATGGATTTGAATAGATTTTGTCATTTAAATTTTTGAGAAAATTGCGGTTGACTTATCTTAGATATGAATGCGAAAGATTTAACAAATTATTCCTTATTTTTAATTTTGAGGACGGAAATTTTGTAAGTTGGGTAGATTGTAAACCCCTTCATCCAAAATAAGTATTTTGTGTGTATTTTATATTATTATATTTATTATAGATTATTTTAAATATTGAATTTCATTAGAGTATTCTCTTAGTTAATTAGAAAATAAATTTTTTAATATATTTACTTATATAAATATTTATTTAGAATTATTTTTAGGCTATTTTAGATTTTTGGAGATTTTTCTAGAATTTTTAGGTAATTAAAACATTGGGAACGTAAATTTCTAGGACTTTCATGATTTACTATGAGATCATACTTGCATATTGTTCCTAACAAATATTTATTTTAAGTTAAAATATTTAGTTATATTTTATTATAATTTATTTAGAATTTTAAAAAAATTATTTAGATTTTTGAAATTATTCAGGATTTATTTGGATATAAATAGTCTTAATATTAGATATATGCTAATTTAGTGTTAATAGATATTAATAAGATTATATATAAATTATTTATATTATCTTTAATTCTATTTAAGATTATAAATTATTGAGATAAACTCAAACTCTATTTTAAATTAATTAAAATCCCGAGCCTACTAGGAAAACAACTTCATGCATATCATATCCTTATTTAAACTGATCCTAATCATATCCAAATTAGCCAATCCTAGTCGTATTCAATTAAGTAGTGTCCACCATTATAAATACCTCATCCTTCATATTTTTCTTCCCAAAATTTTTCTTTTTTCGTCCAAACATAATCAAAATTAGTCATAAATTCAGCCTCATTTTCTAGTACTTATGAGGATTTAAAAAGAAGATATTTTCTAGCTCCGGACTCCAAACGCATTCAATTTTTTTTGTTAGAACCATATCAAGGTTAGTTTTCTGAATATATAAATTATTTTAATAATTTATGAACCTATTTTTCCAAAAAATTCTAAAAGTGCCAGCTGTCCGAAATTAGACACGTTTTGGTATTTTCGAGATTTCGGGAGATCCCGAATTCGGAATTACGAACCATTTGAAGTTTCAAAAATTTAACATGATGAACTTACATAAAATAATATTTGCAGAATTTAACATGTAAGTTTAATTTACTGTAAAATTTGTACAACGTAGAGGTAAATAGGAAACTACCAAAAATTATCATTTGTGCACCCTTGTGGACATAACTCTTTACCGACTTGTGATTTTTTGAAACCGTCGATTTCGGTGTTCATATATCACTGAAATCTATAAAATTCTACACACAAATCAAGGATTTGAGTCGGTTGACTCTTTGGTCAATGGATTGCCTCGATTTGCATGTCACGGATCACAAATCCGTAAAGTTGACTTTCTTTGGACAAAAATTAGGGTTTAACAATAAAACCAGATTATAATAAGATTAAAATACTATTTTAGGTTATTTTATTCAGAATTAAAATAGATTAAAATGGAGGAACCTATTCACCCACTTTTGTAACCTAACTTGTTTAATTTATGTGACGGATAGATCGGACGACGCCTTGAGTTGAGACTTCATTCTTTTTTTCAGAGCAGACAAGATACCTTGTCAAATTGCTTATAGTACTTTGCATGCTTATTATATTTTATATATTCATTACATGTGTATTTTCTTTTAGTCATAATTATATACCATATATATGTTGACACACACTTGACACATAGTATCATGGGAGGGGAGGACAATCAGTAGGCGTATGGGCTATAACCACTCTGGTAAACCGTAGTAACTAGCACACACTATGGTAGTCGTATCCGATGGTCGCTACCCTCGCGGTATGTCGGCTGATGGTGTCACGATGGTCGCTACCCTCGCGGTATGATGACTGATGATGTCCCTGACGTGTGTGTGAGTTGTGAGATTAGATAGAGTAGCCTACCCATTCCCATACGTCGAAAAGTTGTCCTCATTATACATTCATATAGATTATCTTGTACAGTGTACTAATATATTTTTTACCTATTATGCATGTTTACTGTATTCAAATTGGCATGCTTTTATGTATCTTTTTACATCCCTCTAAGGACCTGGTCCCTTTCCAGGTGTAGACGATCTTGACTATTCGCAGGAGCATGGATCAGGACTTACTACTTATCTCTCTTTCGAGGAGGTCTTCTCTTCGAGTCTCATTGTTCATTAGATGTACATTATGTGGTTTCTCTTCTATTCTAGTTTGGCAGTGGATTTGTTTCCACCCGACTATCATTCTTTGATACTACATATTGAGATTCAGTTATATAGTAGATTGGTTATTTATTTCTATTTTATTTTATTGATGAGATTTAGTTATGCCCTGTCACGCCCTAGGTTGTCAAAAGCGCTAGGCACCTGGCGGACATCGCGGACGGCCGCCTAGATTTAGGAGGTTCAAAAAAATAAAATAAAATCTAAAAAAATACTGAAACTTGCAAAAAAGTCCATACAATCCAAAAATATGTATAGTTAAGCGTCGGGGGACTAGGCGGGTGCCTAGGCGGACATCGGGCGGGCACCTGGCGCCTAGCGCCTAGGCGCCGCCTAGGCGGACTATGCGGACGCCTTTTAGAATAGAGGTCACGCCCCAATTTCGTAGAATCGTAGGGGCGTCCCCCGGTGTGACCGCCGTGCGGGCCTGGGGTTGCGCCCGCACAAGGCTAGAGTATTTTTGCATAACGAACACATATTCAGAGTACGCCGATAAATTGAAACACAAGTTGAGACATAGAAAAGTTATCTTTATTAATAATGAACATCTATTACAAACTCTTGAACGAGTCAGCTAATTTGCCGCACGGGCTTACAAAAGTGTTGACACAAAATGAGATGACAGTCCTGTACATTATATCCCTTTACTAAACTTCAAAATGATAAAAACCTCCGGGCTAGATGACGGCCTTCCCACGGAGCTGCATTATGTATTGAGTTACAAGCTCCTTTCTTCAAGTACTTCAAAATGTGGCACGATCAGGATGTGCCTACAGCTGGACTGGATCGGGAAAGACGACTTCGGCTCCTCGCTCGGCTCTCCTTAGTACGGGGAACCTGTTTCAACGAGGGTTAGTACATCAAAATGTACTGTGAAGGCGAGTTAACCCAACTATACCAATCAACACGTTGTTTTAATGAAGCATACATATTTATTGTGATCTTTCTATCTTGTCTTAGTTCATTTTACAAGCAGCAATACATAATAAAATTACTGAAATGAACTTGCCACCGTTCGGTGACATTTACCTGTCCATCTGAACCAACTGCACAATACTTACCATGCCTTCCCTGCCACGAAGACACAAGTTAGTTTATAATAGGTTTAAATATACAATATAGATCACTGGCATGATGCCACAAAGGGACAAGTTATAGTCACGGTATAGAAAACGATATGCGACGCAGGTGGCGAGCCCCGCCACATGTCGATTTGTTCCTCAATTCTAATTGACTAATCCATATGTTCCGTCCGGATCGGATCGGTCCCAGTACCCCGACGACCGTCCGCGAAACCACAAAAACCTTGTGCTCAAGTTGTCCGTGATCAACAGCGTTCGTTAAGTTTTCCATCAATTCATGCATGTTTCAAGACAATTTTTTGCACGATACAAGTTCCATACACAACAGTTTTTGCATATTCTTTCAGATCACTCTATGGAATAGTGTCACGACCCGCACCCAGTATAGGGGTACGAGAGCGTGGGTACGTCCAGCCTACGCCACAGCATCGGCGGTAGAACGCTGTCTAGGTCATGTAACTATCTAATCTATCTCACATGAATATCCAACTCCATAAGGAGACATGGATACCACAAAATAATGCTGAAAATACTCAATCACATAAGCTAAAGCACGATGAGATATCGAAGCAAGAAATGAAATACGAGGCAAGTCTAACGACAAAATAACCATACCTGCAATCAATAACATCCCATCCCCATGTGTGTCGGAAACAAGTTCACTATGTCACGGTCTGGAAAAATATATCCAGTCAGGATTGGAACGAAATACACCTCTAACAGCAGTTCCGCATATATTGATAAAACTGTAATACAATGTAAAGAAATACAAACAGATGTAAAAGATGGCAATAAGGAATACTGGAGCATATAATGTACATCTAGAAGTGAAACAGAAATCCAAGTACACGCTAGAATAATGAACTGGTATGTAAAGGTGTACAAGAACAATAACTAGAACATGTGGGGATACTAGATCAATACACTAGAGATACATGTCAAGAATCATCTAACTAAGTGTGTAAAATATCGGCATCTCATGTGATCGGCTTGGGACTGATAAGACTCATTACATTGGTTAGCGATCATCCCAGAGGTCAGGCTAATCCATACGGACAGCTATGATGCGAGAATAGTCAGGCTAACCACATGTAACAGTGATGAGGCATGTAATGGTAAGGCTGCACCAACGTGAGGCATGGGTGAGCTATGATGCATGTAAAGTTGGGTATGATCACATAAGCTACTAATATTTTTACATTTTCCCCCAGCTAGCACGATGGATTCCAGATCACGACTCCTCGTGACGGTCTCAATGATGCCAACTCGTGTAAAAAACAGTGTCAGAGTCATGTACGCTATACAACAAGAGTTATAGAAATAATCAACATAATGGAAACTATCAGAGAATGTACTCGCTTGGGGTCCTTAGCTGTCAATACCAATGTCCTGCTCCTGAAGTCTCGCAGGACAAACCAACAGTCCTACAGACATATCATAAAATAATACAATATTTGCATCAGATGCTACACTAACACACAATCAAAAATACATCGAACTCAGGGCTATGCCAGGTATGACACTAGTCAACTAGGGTCATCTAGTAGATAGATATCTAAAACACATTATACCTATTTTTAACTAACATTAATACTTACAATATATATATATATATATATATATATATATATATACACACCAAATTAAATACATATACAATATATATATGTACCATTTAATTTCATGTATAATATATACATTAGTTGAACAATATATATATACCATATATACCAATTTAAAAATATACTAAGTGTATATACAAATACATATATACATATACCAATTAATAATTACATACATATACTAAATATATATACATATATACCAAATTTATATATTGAAAATATATTAAGTATATACAAAAAAAAAATATATATATACATATACCAATTAATATATATACTATATATATCATTAAAATACACTAATACTAATACAAATTGAGTTTAAACTATATACATGTATACATATACATACCAAATATTATACGTATACCAGGAAACATATATATATATACTGAATATATACATATATATTTTTATATCAAATAATACATATACCAATAATACATATACTAAAATATGTATTTATATATATACCAAATTATACTAAATATATACATATACATATACATATACATATACATATACATATATATATATATATATATATATATTAAACATTAATTAAATACATAATGTCACGCCCTAGTCCCAAAATGCCGAGGGACTGGATGCGCGGCAATGGCCAGCAGCACGCACCGATGGACAACCCAATTAGATGGATCCATCAGGGTATGCTTAAGCTGTAGTCTAACAGTAAGATGTTACAAGTCTCAGGTATTTCTAATCTCATCCACAGAATAAACACAGATTAATGCCAGAAATAATGCAATAGAATAACTAAACAAATCTCAAATAAGATTATCTCGGGAACAATCCGAGAATCAGTCTGTTACATTAAGGAAATAGACAGGAAATAAAATACTGGAAATGGAAATACTGAGTGAATGAAACCGGTGCTCAGGAGAAGTCCTCTGGTGCGAGCTCGTCCTCAGGTCCTGGTACAGCTCCTGGAAGTGCTCCTGTATGGTGTATCTCTGGATGGTTCTCTTCGGCTATACCTGGGGACATAGTCCATTCCAGGTCCTCAGGGGACATAACAAGGTAAAGATAATACAAGCCAAAATATAAGCAGTGCAGAAATTGAATGAAACAGCAGGGTAAACTATGTAACCAGCTAGGTGATAAATGCAAGTTGAGAGCATCACTAGAACTCAGGCTGAAGCTGCTACAAGCTCTGTGTCGGGGAGCCGGTAGCAGTGATATCATGTAGTTGTCTAGCTCAATGGGAGACTACGACGCCGGCATAATATAAAATCAACCTGTAGCCTGTGTAACTCTCCCCACCCAATGTAATCACGCATATCATGACCATAACGTCTCATGTCCATGTCAAGCGGGATCATAGCTAATGCAACAAGTCATAAAGTCTCTAGGAACATATGTTAATGTCAAGTCCTGTATCCTATACAGAATCACCATGAATGTCTCAGGAAGACTCTGTCTCATGAATAGTGTCAAGTATCCTGGGTTCTGTTGTACTTGATAGGACAAGTACCAAGAGTAAAGGTATCGAATGTCCATCTCTAATGACGTACCCAATACCGCGTACGGTGTTGGCACCCGACTATGATCGGACACTAAGTACGTCACACGTTTCCTAGGTTAAGCAGTTAAAACAAGTTTATATGAATTTACACAAGAACTCCAGCAAAATATTATCACAGGAACTACTGAGAATTGGATTCCGGATCAAAGGTCTCCAAATTCACCAAACTTAGTGTCAACAGGTCAGGAACGATGATACAAACCCAACGGAACTTTCAGAATTGGATTCCGATGATCCGATCACAAAATTGCCCGTCGAGCGGGGCCTATGGGGCCCACGACACGCGATTTCGTCAACGTTCTCAGAATCAAACCAAACTTGACCCACAGGACCAGCGTATTGCTACGAGTCCGATGGCGCAAGTTTTGTCTCAATCCGACATGTGTACACAAAGTTAGGATAAAATGCAGAAAAGTCGGATACAGGGCGATATCCGCGGATACGCGTTGATTCCGGTGTGCACGCACATCCGAATCAGCTTCTGTGAAATCCCGCACGTCCGTATCGACGACGCGCACGTATCTGTGAAGACCGCACGCGACCAAGTCGTCCCGTTTGGCGGGGCGTACTCAGTTCCGGGGTAAAATAGGGTCTGGTTTTTCCTATTTTTGGATCGCGGTGTGCGATCACCACAGGACGCGATGCCCCGAGCGTTTTGTTCGGGCACCGAGAGGGTCATACAGGCTTCACAACACAATTTACGGAATCAAAATCCGAGCTACGAGCAAGAAGATACACGTACCTGAAATGGGCTGAAAAATTGGGGTTGGAATCGTGTCCGACACGTGTCCGACACGTGTCCGGATTCGAAGTTAGGGTTAGGGTTAGGATTTCGGATCCTGCGGCTCAGGGCGGCGCTGAGGCGGCGCTGAGGCGGGGAGTGGCTGGCCGGGGCAGTGGGGGCACGCGGCGGGCGGAGGCGCCGGCGCTGCTGATCGATGCTGCTGTCGAGGGTGCTCGACGGCGTCGACGCCGGAGAAGAAGAGGAGGAAGAAGGTGGGAGGTGGCTGAGCGCGGCGGAGGGGGCTGCGGGCAGGTGGCATCGGCCGGCGAGGCAAGCGGTGGCGGCGTGGTGGTCGTGGGGGAGGTCTGGCCGGAGAGGGGCTGACGGGGGGGATTTATAGGGCTGAGGGAGGGCTGTCGTGGCCGGGTTAGGCGGAGGCGAGGGGTGGACGTGGCGGCGTGGGACGCGGGCGGGCGGAGTGTGGCCGAGCGGAGCGGGCGGAGCGCCGGCTGGTGCGGCGGAAGACACGGGCCAAGGTGACTGGGGAGACGGGTCTGAGGGTGAGCGGGTAGCGGGTCGGGCGGCGGGTGGACCCGACCCGACCCGCTAGCAGCTGCGGGCTGGGCCGGCCTGCGGGCCGAAGGAATGGGCTGGGCTACGGGCTGGGACGGTTATAATAATAATAATAATAATAATATTAATAACCAATAATTTAATAAATAAATAGATAATTAACTAAAATACTTTTTAAGTGTTTAAAAATAGGTCCGAGGCCCAATAAATTCCAGAAAAATTACCCTAAGTCCACTTTTTTATTTTACACCCAAAAATATTATTTTCATAATATTTTAATATTATTTATTATCCTTTAAAAATCATTTAATAATTAAAACCCTGTTTTTAATTTACAGAAAAATCCCAGAAAATTCCAGAAAATTGTGAAAAATCCAGTTTTGAAAATTTTGAAAAATCAGGGGGTTTACAATCTACCCCCCTTAAGAGGATTGCGTCATCGCAATCAAAGAATAATCGGTCAGCAAAGATGACACAGTTGCAAGTATCGTTCGAAACCCATCACAAGATACTTAGGGAAATACCATTTCCCTAAAAATAAAAGTTATCCACTTTTCAGAGAAAATCTAGTTAAAGCAAAGAACTACAACTTTTATGAAAACCAGGTTGTTATTAACAAGTTGCATATTACTAGGTTGGGGCTGAGGTCACGAACCAATAGGCACGAGCTACAACAAGACCAGAAACGGATAACTACGAATCACTTACGCGCATTAGCTACTCCACGAGTCTGCGCGTTCTCCACTGTCATCGCCAGGGCTTGCTCGCGTCTTTGCAGTCGATTCTTCTGCTGCTGAGCCTGCTGGAAGAGTAGTTCCTGGGGTATCAAGGGTGGCCTCGGTTGATACCCTCCTGGAGCTGGTGGCAGGACTTCTTGAACTTCCGTTTGAGGTACTTCCAATGCGGGAGAGGATGACCTCAGTACTGGTAACGCTCGTTGGTTTACCCTTGGTGCTCCTTCTCGACGCTCAGGGCATTCCCTCAGTAAATGCTGACTGGATCCGCAAGCCAAACATAATCTTATTTTTTGTCTGCCCTTGTTTTCTATATGACCTCGCCTGTGACAATATGGGCAGACAAATATTGCTTGTGGAGATGCTTCTGGTGGCTGGTGTATGTGAGGCCTTTTTGCTACTTCTTCTTGTGGTGCTCCGGCTGGTGCTGACGTGGATGGCCGCTTCAGACTGGTCTCTCTCCCGATGACGTGCTCAATGCGTCGAGCTGCAGCAAGGACGTTCGAGTAAGATGTAGGTGCAACAGATCCAATTAGTTTTTGTAGCTCAATGTTTAGTCCATCGAAGAATTTCTCAGCCTTCTCTTCTTCAGTCGGGATCAATGTTGGAGCAAAGCGACTTAGACGAATGAACTCAGCGTTGTACTCTTCCACCGTCTTAGTATCCTGAGTGAGGTGATTAAACTTGTCCCGAAGTTCTGATCGAGCGACAGCTGAAATGTACATCTCCTAAAAGAGTCTAGAGAACTCTTCCCAAGTGGCTCGGTCTGGTCCGAGTCGTGCTTCCTCAGATAGCCACCAGTGATGTGCATTATCCGTCAACTGCATTCTTACGGCAGTCATCCAACGTTCCTTTGGAAGCTTAACTGCTTCTAATTGATGTTGAGTGTTGGTGAGCCACTCATGAACTTCGGTTGGCTCTTCCTTGCCTGAGAAGGTACGAGGCTTCAGCTGGCGAAAATCAAAAATAGATCCCGTCGTTGGTCGTCGTGCTGGTAGATCTGCCTGCTCTAATGCGGTTACTAGGCTGCGACTGAAAGCCTCTTGTTGAGCTTGCGTTATTGTATAGATCATTTGAAATATCTGCTGTCCGTCCATGGCCTGCCCTGGTGGAATTACGGGCATTGATGGAGTAAATTGCGTCGATGGTGGAATGTCATCGCGCTGGACTCTCGAGGCACGTTGTTGAGCTGATTGTCCTCCATCCACTAGTGTTACTTCATCTTCGTTGGTTATCTCAATATCTCGTGGTGACGTTATGGGAGTCTCATCGTTTGCTCGTGAATCCATAATCCTGCAACAAAAATAAACGATAAGAGGCGCACAGGAATCAAGGCAGGATGCAAGTCGAGGAGTTAATTCGAAGTCGATATGGATATCAAGAACGTTTCAAGCAAGTGGATGAGATCCTAAACTTATCCTATTTTATTGCAGGCCTGTTCGGTCCCTGAGTTGAAACCGAACAATTTAGTCGTAGACCTGCATGGGCCACCACAAAAACCATGTCACGCCCTAGTCCCAAAATGTCGAGGGACTGGATGCGCGGCAATAGCCAGCAGCACGCACCGATGGACAACCCAATTAGAAGGATCCATCAGGGCATGCTTAAGCTGTAGTCTAACAGTAAGATGTTACAAGTCTCAGGTATTTCTAATCTCATCCACAGAATAAACACAGATTAATGCCAGAAATAATACAATAAAATAACTAAACAAATCTCAAATAAGATTATCTTGGGAATAATTCGAGAATCAGTCTGTTACATTAAGGAAATAGACAGGAAATAAAATACTGAAAATGGAAATACTGCGTGAATGAAGTCGGTGCTCAGGAGAAGTCCTCTGGTGCGAGCTCGTCCTCAGATCCTGGTACAGCTCCTGGAAGTGCTCCTGTACGGTGTATCTCTGGATGGTTCTCTTCGGCTATACCTGGGGACATAGTCCATTCCAGGTCCTCAGGGAACATAACCAGGTACAGATAATACAAGCCAAAATATAAGCAGTGCAGAAATTGAATAAAACAGTAGGGTAAACTATGTAACCAGCTAGGTGATAAATGCAAGTTGAGAGCATCACTAAAACTCAGGCTAAAGCTGCTACAAGCTCTGTGTCGGAGAGCCGGTAGCAGTGATATCATGTAGTTGTCTAGCTCAATAGGAGACTACGACGCCGGCATAATATAAAATCAACCTGTAGCCTGTGTAACTCTCCCCACCCAATGTAATCACGCATATCATGACCATAACGTCTCATGTCCATGTCAAGCGGGATCATAGCTAATGCAACAAGTCATAAAGTCTCTAGGAACATATGTCAATGTCAAGTCCTGTATCCTATACAGAATCACCATGAATGTCTCAGGAAGACTCTGTCTCATGAATAGTATCAAGTGTCCTGGGTTCTGTTGTACTTGATAGGACAAGTACCAAGAGTAAGGGTATCAAATGTCCATCTCTATTGACGTACCCAACATCGCGTACGGTGTTGGCACCCGACTATGATCGGACACTAAGTACGTCACACGTTTCCTAGGTTAAGCAGTTAAAACAAGTTTATATAAATTTACACAAGAACTCCAGCAAAATATTATCACAGGAACTACTGAGAATTGAGAAGCTTTACTTGCCCACTGATGCTAAATTAAGCCAAGAAAATAAATAGCAGACTACAGGGTTTGGCAAGGTACACTTGCCCACTGATGTATAACCAAGTCAAGGAAATAGGTAGCAAAGCTGCAAGTTTTGGCGAGGTACACTTGCCTGTGGTTCCGGTTCCAATTGCGGCTCTGACTTCAGCTGAATTTGCAGGCAGTATTCCGGTTGCTGAAATAAACATCACCATCAGATCCAGAAAATATCAATCAGCTAGAAATGCCTGTCCTTGAGTCCAATTTGGAGACAAGGGCAGAAACGGCAGTTTCGGGTCAAAACGGGGTCCACAAGTGGGCTCGCTTTGCACCGAAAAACGTGTCCGGATCAAAGGTCTCCAAATTCACCAAACTTAGTGTCAACAGGTCAGGAACGATGATACGAACCCAACGGAACTTCCAGAATTGGATTCCGATGATCCGATCACAAAATTGCCCGTCGAGCGGGGCCTGTGGGGCCCACGGCACGCGATTTCGTCAACGTTCTCAGAATCGAACCAAACTTGACCCACAGGACCAGCGTATTGCTACGAGTCCGATGGCGTAAGTTTCGTCTCGATCCGACGTGTGTACACAAAGTTAGAATAAAATGCAGAAAAGTCAGATACGGAGCGATGTCCGCGGATACGCGTTGATTCCGGTGTGCACGTACATCCGAATCAGCTTCTGCAAAATTCCGCACGTCCGTATCGATGACGCACACGTATCTGTGAAGACCGCACGCGACCAAGTCATCCCGTTTGGCGGGGCGTACTCAGTTCCGGGGTGAAACAGGGTCTGGTTTTTCCTATTTTTGGATCGCGGTGTGCGATCACCACAGGACGCGATGCCCCGAGCGGTTTATTCGGGCACCGAGAGGGTCATACAGGCTTCGCAACGCAATTTACGGAATCGAAATCCGAGCTACGAGCAAGAAGATACACGCACCTGAAATGGGCTGAAAAATCGGGGTTGGAATCGTGTCCGACACGTGTCCAGATTCGAAGTTAGGGTTAGGGTTAGGGTTTCGGATCCGGCGGCTCAGGGCGGCGCTGAGGCGGGGAGCGGCTGGCCGGGGCAGTGTGGGCACGCGGCGGGCGGAGGCGCCGGCGCTGCTGCTCGATGCTGCTGTCGAGGGTGCTCGACGGCGTCGACGCCGGAGAAGAAGAGGAGGAAGAAGGTGGGAGGTGGCTGAGCGCGGCGGAGGGAGCTGCGGGCAGGTGGCGTCGGCCGGCGAGGCAAGCGGTGGCGGCGTGGTGGTCGTGGGGGAGGTCTGGCCGGAGAGGGGCTGACAGGGGGGGGATTTATAGGGCTGAGGGAGGGCTGTCGTGGCCGGGTTATGCGGAGGCGAGGGGTGGACGTGGCGGCGTGGGACGCGGGCGGGCGGAGCGTGGCCGAGCGGAGCGGGCGGAGCACGGCGGGTGCGACGGAAGACGCGGGCCAAGGTGACTGGGGGAGACGGGTCTGAGGGTGAGCGGGTAGCGGGTCGGGCGGCGGGTGGACCCGACCCGACCCGCTAGCAGCTGCGGGCTGGGCCGGCCTGCGGGCCGAAGGAATGGGCTGGGCTACGGGCTGGGCCGGTTATATTAATAATAATAATAATAATATTAATAACCAATAATTTAATAAATAAATAGATAATTAACTAAAATACTTTTTAAGTGTTTAAAAATAGGTCCGAGGCCCAATAAATTCCAGAAAAATTACCCTAAGTCCAGTTTTTCATTTTACACCCAAAAATATTATTTTTATAATATTTTAATATTGTTTATTATCCTTTAAAAATCATTTAATAATTAAAACCCTGTTTTTAATTTACAGAAAAATCCCAAAAAATTCCAGAAAATTGTGAAAAATCCAGTTTTGAAAATTTTGAAAAATTAGGGGGTTTACACATAATATACATATACATATATTAGTATATACATTTACGTATATACGTATGTATATATACATGTATATATAATGAAGAAGGAGGGAAGCTCACCGGGGTCGGCTGGTGCCGGAGTGCAGCAGGGAGGCCGCCGGAGTCGTGAAGAGGGGATGGCCGGACAGGGGTGTTCAGGCGGGGGAGGAGAAACCAGTGTAGGGAGAAGCTCGGCTGAAGGGATGGTCGGCCGGGACAGTGAGTACTGGTGGTGGTAGTTGATGCTGATGGTGGAGGTGATTCCCGTGGTGGTGGTGTATTCGTGGTGAAGATGGCCGGACTAGGTGGCTTGGGGCTGGCCGGAGGGATGAAGGGGGGAGCTCGGCGAGGCTTGGCCGGCTCGATGGGAGTTGGAAGGAGAGCAGGTCGGGGGCTGTCGATCGGAGATTGGAGGCGGGGAGCTCTGGTTGTAGTTGCGAGGAATGAGGGAGGAGTCGGCTGGGGAGAATGACCGGAGAAGATGCTTCGGGTCACCGGGAGATGAATGACCAGAGTCGAGGTGCAGCACAGTCGGACGCGGGTGAAGCTGGACGGAGGATGCAGCCGGGGTCGGGCTTGGCCGGGTGGCCGGGGTGATTGCTAAATAGAGACTGGAGGAGGAGCTAGGAGATGGAGGCTTCGCCGGGGTCGGGTGCATTGGTGGGGTGAGGTGCAGGCAGGGAGGAGCTCGGCTGAGCTTGGCCAACCGGATGTCGTGAAGGGGAGGAGCAGCAGGGAAGTGGTCGGATCGTTCCGGAGTGGCAGCTCGGGGATGGAACAGTAGCCGGAGTGTCGATGGTGGTGGAGGAGACTTGAGGTCGGGATGATGCAGTCGGTTGCGGTCCGGCGAGGAGGTCGGCTTGCAGCTGGGTCGGGTGCTCGGCTGAGTGCAGGTGGAGTAGGGAGGAGACTTCGCCGGGGAAGGGGTCAGGGTCAGGCGACCGGAGCTGGCCGGGTGGCCGGGTCGGGGAAGGAAGTGGGATGAACAGTGTGGTGATGGTGAGGTTTAAGGTTGGTTTTGTGAAGAAAATATATGGAGAGGGTGGGTTTTTTGTATGGGGAAGGAGATGATGTGACCCCCTAGGAATTAGGGCCGGCCAAGTATTGGGATGGGTTGCTTTGGGAAGAGGGTTGAGGAATTATAAGGGTGTTGTGTGGTGGTGATGGCTCCATTTTAAATGGATGGCCACGATTCAACATGGAGAAAAAATGCAACAAAAAGGAGGAGAGAGAGGTTGGGTTGACTAGTCAAAGATAGGGGGTTGGTTTCTTCATTTGGGTTAAACCAATAGGATGGTGACACATCATTGCAATTTTGCAATTAAGCCCCCAACAATTGGAAAATTGCACAGAAGTGGGTTTATGGATTTAATTAATTAAAATTAGATACACTTGGTGTTTAAAATTAATTAGAAGTACATGGGGCCAAAATTAGGTCGGGTCACAAATACCATTAGTAAAGACGACTCAGAACAGAATATTATTCTAATTTGGGTTGCACGAGAAATGGGTCAAGATTGCCTCCAATTTTGATTGAAACGCACAACGATACAAAGTCGAAATTTATTTAGAATTTAAATAAACGTCCGCGACGAATATTGTGCGGCTAAAATGAAGCACAAGAGAGAATAATTAAGAATTACAAAAATGGCAAAATGGAAGGCGGGCACGTCTAGGGCAAGGTTGTGAAATTTGTTGGAAGGCAAAAGCTAGGATAGCGCTCCAAATATCGAAGCAACGGCAAGGCACAATAATTAAATAAATTACGGTAATTAATTACTACCTCCAATAATTAAATTATAATTAATACAAATTAAATACAAAATCCTATAATTTGGACAGGTGTTCGTCTAGTGGGCTTCTAGGTCAAGTCTACCAGCTCAGACATTAATGAACACTGTATATAATAATATATTTAATTACACATCTCATATAATTATTTAAATTAAATATACTTATCATGCAATTATTTAAAATAACTACTATAATATTAAATATATATAAAAGTCAAAAATATCCCTGCTTTTGGAATGTGGTAGTGACAAGTCTACCCTCCTTAAAAGAATTTCGTCCTCAAAATTTAAAATTCTCATAGTAGTGTTTATTCATTATATTATTTTCCATCAATAGTTAAATTCACCAACCCACATAATCCTGAAATAATTCACCTTGTCATTTCATAATTTTTCAAAAATTCTGAAATTATTGTATTCCTGAAAAATTCTCGAAATAAAATCAGTTTCCATTTTCCTCACAATTTCTTTCGAATTTTTAAGTAAAAAAAATTAAATACTCGGAATTTAACATCCAATCCTCTAATTCACTCAATGCACATTAAGAAATCCCATTTAAAACACAATCCATAAATCCAATCCTTCAATTTAATTTCAATAAACTATATTCATAAAATTTGAAATGTCATCCGAAAAGTTTGAATTTAAACACTAATCCATTAATAATTTTACTCCTCAATTTAAATCCAATCGATGCATATTCAAAATCTAAATCCTCATCCCGAGAATTAAATTCGACACTATTCCATTAACGATTTTATTTCCTGATTTCCTTTTTCCTCAAAATACTCAACAATGCGATACTTATGGAATCTTCAAATGCAACATTCATAATATAAAATTTTAAATTCCTATCTTGCAATCAAATAGATATAATAATAATTTTCCTAATTTTCTCAAATTTTAATAACCAATTCAATCACATTATAACCTTCCTAAAATTAATAAATCCTAAATTTTGCCATGTTAATTCTTAACTCTCCATTTAAGTTAATGTTTATCCTCGAATTTTAATCATACCTCAATCTTCGTAAAATTAATGATCCATCAATTCTGTTATATTAACCCCTTAACTTTTTTTTTAAATTAATGCTTATCCACAAATTTTAATCATCTTGCCCCTTTTGTCAAGTCATAACCTCGTCATAGATCTTTGCTATGGTCAAAATCCCAATGATCACGGTCTAAGAAAAATTTACCTACAGTCATACAACATACAATCTAGAGGAAACATGCATGGTTATGGTCTGTTTTATCATGGTATTGCATTCTCTGTCAGGGTGTACTACTAACTATATTCTAACAAGAAAATCTTGCATACGAACTACAATACTAGGGAAAATCAGTCAATCAATCAAATAGAAAGGAACAGAAGAAAGGAAAGAACAAAACATACTAACACGTTACCTGCAGTATCGGTCTCCTCGACCGTCATCGTAAATGCATAGCCCTGCTGGGGTGGTTCCCTTTGCGGGTGCTGAGCAATATACGGTTCCACAGGTAGCCTAACTGGATCTCTATAATTTGGAGCTGCGCACTGAACTAGAGGGTAATCCCTCATTCGGTGTCCTGTATCGCCACAGCGCAAACAAAGTCCTAGCCTCGCTCTATAGCTCTTCCTAAGATAACCTGGCTTCTTACAGTAATGACAAGTCTGCTGATCCTGCTGAACACGAACTGGTGCCTGGTACTGCTGTTGATACTGAAATGCCCTCGACTGTCGCTGGCCAGGATACTGCTGGGCAACTCTCAACTGTCTGTAGTGCCATCTGGTAAGCGTTCTCCATGCTCTCTCTCATTAGTTCAGTCTGCGCCTATTGCGCTTCTGCTTGCACCCTCAGAGCCTCAGCTTGAACTCGCTGAGCATCTGTCGTCACTTTCTGGGCATCTACCATGCCCTGGATCAAGGTAAACATCTGTGCCCCGTCAATGGGCACACCTCCGAAAATCGGAGTCGGTGAAGGAGGAAGGTTGTCCGTCACAGCTGCGGCAAACCTCGGAACAGGTGGGGGAGGAAGACCCCCGAAAAGTGCAGATACTCCCACATGCATCGGAGATGTAGGAGGAACTACGGCTGTCTGTCCATCAGGTAGAGAGGTGGCAGACCCCTCTAAAGCTGGTGCTCCCACTCTCATAGATCGTGTCCTCGGCGACATCCTGAAGACAGATCCAAAAGAATCAATTTAGGCAATAAAGGCGATATCATCAAGGAAGGACAGTAAGGTTCTAAAGAAGCAACATTCAAGATAAATAGATTGGAAATATTCCTAGTTGTGATTGCACAGGTCAATGATGCATCCAAGTTTTGATACCTCTATCCCTTTAGGTACCACAGTTCTACTACAAGCACACTCACTGCTAGCTTACATACCTACTACAATTGTTCATACTAGTTGTTCTTATCACTCAAGTGCACACCAAGTGCAACACAATACACTAAGTACTGTTCTTCCTAATACAACTCTAGATGGACACCCAAAGTCTGTTTGCAGTGCCATCTCAATCATGCTCAAGTCAACAGATCCTTACGTATGCACTTCATCCACTCATATATTAATATATATTTCTTACCCACCATAAAAATTTTATCCTCATAATAGAATCCTCAAAAATAACTCCTCAAACAATTTAAAGTAAAATGCATATGCTTTCCTCAAAGTTAAATACCTAATATCGAAATAAAATTTTAATCACTTCTAAAATCCCTATAGTTTTGACTGTGTTTATTGAATCAAATTTTTGAATCCTCAAACATTTAATAACATAGAATCTTAACTCCTCAAAATCCTTAAAATTGAAATTTATTTCCACTCTTCAAATTTTAAATCCACAAGCATACATATAAATACTCACAGTCTCTAATACTCAATGTGCACTCAATACATCTATTGTCTACAACTCTCAACTGGGTACTAAAATTGTACTGCCCGAATTACTTGCATTATTTCTCCCAATGATTTAAGTTATCATCACACGTATTTTCTTCCATGATTTTCAATCTATATCAACTGGTATATCATCTAATTATCATCACGCAAAGTGCTTACTGTTATTAGCATCATTCTCGACTAATCCTCGATATAGAATCATTAGTACTCTTGGTAAGATATCACTAGCTTCATTATTGGATCATCTCATCAAACTTATTAGAACTCATGATTACCTGTACCTTCTATAACCCTCATATTTCTTTACTCTCATGGGCAAGTATATGGTTCCTCATCTCAATTGATGTTTATGTATTTCCCTTTAATCTTTTACAGCCTGTTAAACTAATCTGTGATATGCTTCACCATTTTTATTACCAATTCTGATTTTTCTCTACTCATGACACCTCATTATAACTCTTTATGCATATACATTTTCTTACCTTTAACACTCCCGATATCAATTATCGAATTGAACATCATGCTCCATTAATCCTTAATACAATTCCTGGATACTTAATTGTTTACATAGATCATCCAATCACATAATCATGATTATCCAGGACGGGTATGTTGGCTCTGATACTAACTCTTGGAACTATCACTGATACTCTATACTCTCTTTCTACTTATAGTGCTATAATGACACCTATCCTAGAGCTATTGCTACAAGGTACTATGCTATGGGTTAACTCTAGATTACTGCCTACTGCTCATATGTCCAACCAAGAAGCACTTACAAGCTCATAAGTCACACTCAGTCAATACTAATACTTAAGACACATACATAATTACAAGTCGCTAATTATCATGCTTAATAAGGAATCTTCAAAGAATAGAAGCTCAAAAAGAAGCTAGATTGAGGACTGAAGGTATTTCTACTGCCAACAAACAAAGAAGCGATAGAATAAAGTCCTGTAATAACAGAAAATAAGTATTGAGATGAGACTTTAAGAACCAATTTAAGATACAACCTGATAATCATACACGTCTGTCCGAAATTATGACACTTAGAATCCTCGCCACGCTAGTAAGCATAGGTGCGATAAACGACAGGTTCCGTAACTAAAGTATGCAACCCTATAATCATGTCATCTAGAATCTTCGCCACGCCAACCGGTATGGCTGCGTGAGATTCTAAGTTTCATAACTAAAGTATGTACATCCAAGTCAGGTTCCTACGTTCTCGTTACGATAGCTAATATGGCTGCAATAAAATCTAGGTTCCATAACCAAATTAGACGTTTTACCTTTCTCACTGTCCTCATCAATATATGTCATCAGATGATACCGTAAATTTTAGCCCGTAAAATTCATCTTGATATAAAATTAACTCAACAATGATACCAAGAATTAAATTTAACAACTGGTCAATAAGAATCAAACTCGATATCAACGAGTGAGGGCGGACGAAAACAAGGGCGAAGGATTAAAATTATAAATTGTAATAATATTCTCAAGGGGTCATCCCAGGAATCTCTCAAGAATTTTGTGATTGAGTATCCTCTCTCATCCTAGTATCCTATATCCTATATTCTATAGTAGGCACGCAGTAGTACAACTATGACGTCACACTACCACGACATCGCACAACTTGCGAAGTCTGACCTGCATGGGCCACCACTAAAAACGTGTCACGACCCACACCTGGTATAGGGGTACGAGAGCGTGGGTACGTCTAGCCTACGCCGTAGCATCGTCGGTAGAACGCTGTCTAGGTCATATAACTATCTAATCTATCTCATATGAATATCTAACTCCATAAGGAGACATGGATACCACAAAATAATGCTGAAAATACTCAATCACATAACCTAAAGCACGATAAGATATCGAAGCAAGAAATGAAATACGAGGCAAGTCTAACGATAAAATAACCATACCTGCAATCAATAACATCTCATTCCCATGTGTGTCGGAAATAAGTCCACTATGTCATATTCTGGAAAAATATATCCAGTCAGGATTGGAACGAAATACACCTCTAACAGCAGTTCCACATATATTGATAAAACTATAATACAGTATAAAAATACAGACAGATGTAAAAACTGGCAATAAGGAATACTGGAGCATATAATGTACATCTAGAAGTAAAATAGAAATCCAAGTACACGCTAGAATAATGAACTGGTATGTAAAGGTGTACAAGAACAATAACTAGAACATGTAAGGATGCTAGATCAATACACTAGAGATACATGTCAAGAATTATCTAACTAAGTGTGTGAAATATCGACATCTCATGTGATCGGCTTGGGACTGATAAGACTCATTACATTGGTTAGCGATCATCCCAGAGGTCAGGCTAATCCATACGGACAGCTATGATGCGAGAATAGTCAGGCTAACCACATGTAACAGTGATGAGGCATGTAATGGTAAGGCTGCACCGACGTGAGGCGTGGGTGAGCTATGATGTATGTAAAGTTGGGTATGATCACATAAGCTACTAATATTTTCCCGTTTTTCTCCAGCTAGCACGATGGATTCCAGATCATGACTCCTCGTGACGGTCTCAATGATGCCAACTCGTGTAAAGAACAGTGTCAGAGTCATGTAAGCTATACAACAAGAGTTATAGAAATAATCAACATAATAGAAACTGTCAGAGAATGTACTCGCCTGGGGTCCTCAGCTGTCAATACCAATGTCCTGCTCCTGAAGTCTCACAGGACGAACCAACAGTCCTATAGACATATCATAAAATAATACAACATTTATATCAGATGCTACACTAACACACAATCAAAAATACATCGAACTCAGGGCTATGCCAGGTATGGCACTAGTCAACTAGGGTCATCTAGTAGATAGACATCTAAAACACATTATACCTATTTTTAACTAACATTAATACTTAATATATATATATATATATATATATATATATATATACACCAAATTAAATACATATACAATATATATATGTACCATTTAATTTCATGTATAATATATACATTATTTGAACAATATATATATATACCATATATACCAATTTAAAAATATACTAAGTGTATATACAAATACATATATACATATACCAATTAATAATTACATACATATACTAAATATATATACATATATACCAATTTTATATATTGAAAATATATTAAGTATATACAAAATATATATATATATATATATATATATATATATATATATATATATATATATATATATATATATATATATATATATATATATATATATATATATATATATATATATATATATATACATATACCAATTAATATATATACTATATATATTATTAAAATACACTAATACTAATACAAATTGAGTTTAAACTATATACATGTATACATATACATACCAAATATTATACGTATACCAGGAAACATATATATATATATATATATATATATATATATATATATATATATATATATATATATATACTGAATATATACATATATATTTTTATATCAAATAATACATATACCAATAATACATATACTAAAATACGTATTTATATATATACCAAATTATACTAAATATATACATATACATATACATGTATACCAGATTATATTAAATATATACATATACATATTAAACATTAATTAAATACATAATATACATATACATATATTAGTATATATATTTACGTATATTCGTATGTATATATACATGTATATATAATGAAGATGGAGGGAAGAGGGAAGCTCACCGGGGTCGGCTGGTGCCGGAGTGCAGCAGGGAGGCCGCCGGAGTCGTGAAGAGGGGATGGCCGGACAGGGGTGTTCAGGCGGGGGAGGAGAAACTGGTGTAGGGAGAAGCTCGGCTGAAGGGATGGTCGGCCGGGGCAGTGAGTACTGGTGGTGCTAGTTGATGCTGATGGTGGAGGTGATTCCCGTGGTGGTGGTGTATTCGTGGTGAAGATGGCCGGACTGGGTGGCTTGGGGCTGGCCGGAGGGATGAAGGGGGGAGCTCGGCGAGGCTTGGCCGGCTCAATGGGAGTTGGAAGGAGAGCAGGTCGGGGGCTGTCGACCGGAGACTGGAGGCGGGGAGCTTTGGTTACAGCAGGGAGGAATGGGGGAGGGGTCGGCTGGGGAGAATGACCGGAGAAGATGCTTCGGGTCGCTGGGAGATGAACGACCGGAGTCGAGGTGCAGCACAGCCGGACGCGGGTGAAGCTGGCCGGAAGATGCAGCCAGGGTCGGGCTTGGCCGGGTGGCCGGGGGTGATGGCTGAATAGAGACTGGAGGAGGAGCTAGGAGATGGAGGCTTCACCGGGGTCGGGTGCACTGGTGGGGTGAGGTACAGGCAGGAGGAGCTCGGCTGAGCTTGGCCAACCGGATGTCGTGAAGGGGAGGAGCAGCAGAGAAGTGGTCGGATCGTGCCGGAGTGGCAGCTCGGGGATGGAACAGTAGCCGGAGTGTCGATGGTGGTGGAGGAGGCTTGAGGTCGGGATGATGTAGTCGATTGCGGTCCGGCGAGGAGGTCGGCTTGCAGCTGGGTCGGGTGCTCGTCTGAGTGCAGGTGGAGTAGGGAGGAGACTTCGCCGGGGAAGGGGTCAGGGTCAGGCGACCGGAGCTGGCCGGGTGGCCGGGTCGGGGAAGGAAGTGGGATGAACAGTGTGGTGATGGTGAGGTTTAAGGTTGGTTTTGTGAAGAAAATATATGGAGAGGGTGGGTTTTTTGTATGGAAAAGGAGATGATGTGACCCCCTAGGAATTAGGGCCGGCCAAGTATTGGGATGGGTTGCTTTGGGAAGAGGGTTGAGGAATTATAAGGGTGTTGTGTGGTGGGGATGGCTTCATTTTAAATGGATGGCCACGATTCAACATGGAGAAAAAATGCAACAAAAAGGAGGAGAGAGAGGTTGGGTTGACTAGTCAAAGATAGGGGGTTGGTTTCTTCATTTGGGTTAAACCAATAGGATGGTGACACATCATTGTAATTTTGCAATTAAGCCCCCAATAATTGGAAAATTACACAGAAGTGGATTTCTGGATTTAATTAATTAAAATTAGACACACTTGGCGTTCTAAAATTAATTAGAAGTACATGGGGCCAAAATTAGGTCGGGTCACAAATACCATTAGTGAAGACGACTCAGAACAGAATATTATCCTAATTTGGGTTGTACGAGAAATGGGTCAAGATTGCCTCCAATTTCGATTGAAACGCACAACGATACAAAGTCAGAATTTATTTAGAATTTAAATAAACGTCCGCGACGAATATTATGCAGCTAAAATGAAGCACAAGAGAGAATAATTAAGAATTACAAAAATGGCAGAATGGAAGGCGGGCACGTCTAGGGCAAGGTTGTGAAATTTGTTGGAAGGCAAAAGTTAGGGTAGCGCTCCAAATATCGAAGCAACGGCAAGGCACAATAATTAAATAAATTACGGTAATTAATTACTACCTCCAATATTTAAATTATAATTAATACAAATTAAATACAAAATCCTATAATTTGAATAGGTGTTCGTCTAGTGGGCTTCTATGTCAAGTCTACCAGCTCAGACATTAATGAACACTGTATATAATAATATATTTAATTACACATCTCATATAATTATATAAATTAAATATACTTATCATGCAATTATTTAAAATAACTACTACAATATTAAATATATATAAAAGTCGAAAATACCCCTGTTTTTGGAATATGGTAGTGACAAATAGCAAAGTATGTTCCATATGCATAGCATAATTTATAGAAGATAATGTATTCTAACTAAAATTGAAGCATATGATGAACATTCCAAACGAACAAGCATCCAGTGTAAGTGTCACGCCCCGGTCCCAAAATATTGAGGGACTAGACACGTGGCAAGGCCAGCAGCACACACCGATGGGCAAACCCAATTTAATGGATCCATCGAAGCGTACTTAAGTTATAATACAATAATAAGGGTCTAGATATACTAATCTCATCCACAGAAAATGAATATAGCAATATCAGAATCAATAAACAAGATCAATCACAATAAAACATAAACTCGGGAAATAACCCGATAATGAGTCTGATACAACTGTCAAGATACAAGAATAAAGATATCAACAATAATACTGAGTATGGACAAAGTATATACTCAGAAGATACCCTCGGGGATCACTCGTCTACTGGATCTGGTACTGCTCCAGTGCCTGCTCCTGTTCCTGCTTCTGCTCCTGCTAATGCTCCTATCCCGTATACCTCAGGATCGATCTCGTCTGCTACTCCTGGGGACATAATCCGGATCCAGGTCCTCAGGGGACATAGCAAGGTACAAATAACTCATGCCAAAATAAATGCAGTACAGCAAATAAATGAAACAATAGGGTAAAACTATATAACCAGCTAAGTGATATGCAAGATGAGAGCAGCACTAGAACTCAGGCTGAGACCACTACAAGCTCTGTGTCGGAAAGCCGGTAGCAGTGATATCATGTGGTTGTCTAGCTCGGAGAGAGACTAAGATGCCGACATAATATAGTCAACCTGTAGCCTGTGTGTCTCTCCCCACCCAATGTAATCATACGTCTCATGTCTACGATGTCTCATGTCCATGCCACGCAGGATTATAACTAATGCATCAAGTCATATAATATCTAAGCAAAAGAATATGTCATATAACCTGTATCCTATACAGAATCACCATGAATATCTCAGAAAGATTCTGTCTCATGAATAGTGTCAAGTGTCCTGGGTATAATGTACTTGATAAGGCAAGTACGAGAAGTATAGGGTCTCGGTATCCATGTCTAGATGACATTATACAACTTTGCGTACGGTGTTGGCACCCGACTATTAATCGGACGCTGAGTAAAGTCACATGGTCCTAGGTCAAGCATGTACAACAATATATAAATAAGTCAAGGAAATAAGTAGCAAAACTGCAGGATTTGGCAAGGTACACTTGCCTGGGGTTCTGGCTCCAACTGTAGCTCTGATCTCAGTGGGACTTGCAGGTACTCCTCCGGTTGCTGAAATAAACATCACCATCAGATTCAGAAAATATCAAATAGCTAGAAACGCCTGTCCTTGAGTCCAATTTGGACACAGGGGCAAAATTGACAGTTTCTGGTCAAAGCGGAGTCCACATGTGGGCCGCTTTGCACCGAAAAACGTGTCAGGAACAAACATCTCCAAATTTGCCAAACTTAGTGGCAACAGGTCCAGAACGTTGATACGAACCCAACGGAACTTCCAAAATTGGATTTCCATGAGCCGATCACAAAATCGCCCGTCAAGTGGAGCCGTGAGGCCCACGATACGCGATTTTGTCAACGTTCTCAGAATCGAACCAAACTTGGGTCACAGGACCAGCGTATTGCTACGAGTCTGATGGCATAAGTTTCGTTTAGATCCGACATGTGTACATAAAGTTACAACAAGATCCAGAATAGGCTGATACGGGGCATTGTCGGCGGATACACGTTGATTCCGGTGTGCACGCACATCCAAATCAACTTCTACGAAATTCCGCACGTCCGTATCAACGGTGCACAGCTTTTGGTGAAGACCACACGCGACCAAGTCGTCCCGTTTGGCGGGGCGTACTCAGTTCCGGGAGAAAATGGGGTATTATTTTTTCTGTTTTTGGATCGCAGTTCGCGATCACCACAGGACGCGACACACCGAGCGGGTTGCACGGGCATCGAGAGGGTCACGCAGGCTACGCGTCACAACAGACGAAACAGAAAATGGGGCTACGAGGAGAGAGAAAAGACTACCTGAACAGGGCTTCGTGAAAATTGAGATTTTCGTGTCCGCGAGTCGACACGAGACAAGGGGACACGGTGTCCACCGATCTAGGGTTAGGGTTTCTGCTCGAGTTCGCCGGAGACTCGCTGGAGGGGCGCTGGGGCATGGCTGGGTGGAGGCAGAGCGGCTCGCTGGTGTCGTCGGCTCGCCGGGGTCTTCGTCGACCAGTGCTGCTCGGGGCGGAGGAGATGACGACGGGGACGACGGAGCTCTAAGGGAGATGGCCGGCTCGAGCGCTGTGGGGGTGGCGCTGGGTTGAGGGTGGAGGATAGGGCTGCCGGAGAAGATGGGCTGGTGGAGTCGACTGGAGGGCAGAGCTTCGCCGGAGACGACGGAGGGGTTTCAGGCGGTGTCGAGGCGGGGGCAGCGGGTTTATAAAGGGGAAGAGGGAGGCGGAGCAGTGGCTGTTGCGGTGGAGGGGAGACGGAGCGGCGGGCGTTACGGAGAGACAGAGCGGTGCGGGGTGCCGGAGGGCCACGACAGTTACGCGGCGGCCGGAGGCGAAGCGGCGTCGGGTCTGAGGGGAGAGAAAGGGTTAGGCGGCCGGGTCGGGTCGGGTCGGGCCAGCGGGTCGGGTCTGAGGGGATCCGACCCGATCCGCAAAAACAGGAATGCGGGTTCGGGTAATCGGGTTTCGGGTCGACGGGTTAGACCCGAATCCGACCCGCTAAGGTTTGGTTCGGTTTAGTTAAACCGGTCTGGGTTGGTTCGGGTTGGTTTGGTTCAATTGAACCGGGTTTAATCCTATGGTTTAATTAAAACTTGGTTTTTAGGGTTTTAAAAATGCTTTCGGGGTCCAATAAATTCCCGGAAAATTACCCTATGTCTAATTTTTTATTTTACACCAAAAAATATTATTTGCATAATATTTTAATATTATTAAACATCATTTAAAAATCATTTAATTTAAAATATCTTAGTTTTAATTACCGAAAAAATTCCAGAAAATTCCAGAAAAATTATGAAAAATAAAATTTAAAATTCTTGAAAAATCAGGGGGTTTACAGTAAGTAATCGTTCCCAAGTTGAATGACAAGCAATATAATCCAAGTCTATTCCCATTTTATCTTGATATCTTTTTAGTTATTACTTGGTATCGTCTGATCGAGACAAGAAGAATGCAAGATTTTTAGGTGTGAAGACTTGGAAGCAGGGCTAGCTAATCGGGATGGTAGCCACTCACTTAGTTGGTTGGAAGGGAGAAGGAAAGAGGCGCTTCAAGACTCCGCTCGTAAGCTACCTACTGCTCGTTCACCTGCATTGCACGAACAGCTCGATCAATACCTCTTCCTCTCTTTCCATACTCAAAATTAAAATGCAGTTCACGAACGAAAACAATGAAACCCATCAAAACCGTTCAAGAAAATACAAGCAAATTCGAAAACCAACTCAAAGCACGAAAGCAACAAGCGACATCGAAATCTGAGGCAATAAAAGATGCAGCGGAGAGGTCCCTCCTGACTCTGCCGCTAAGCTGATCCTTAGGGCACGGTCCACTGAATATGGGAATCGATTCCGAAGAAGCAAATCCATAACGAGAATAAGTTCTTGTTTTAATCTATCCCGATTGAACGATACCGTTTGTATTCCTTAGCCGCGCTTCCCGATTAAGGGGAACGGGGCGCCACATTCTACCCAACTAATTGGAAGTTTTGTTCCGAAACTTAGGAATAGAGCCTACCTCTAAGGAATATTACATTGAAGCAGAAGCTTAGAGGGGAGGGGACAATCTTGAAATATGTGGCCTGGACCGCCACAGTTGAAGCACAGACCCTTTCTGATGTGGCAGTTATTTGCTGTGTGCCCCGGCTTTTTACAATAAAAGCATAACCCTTTTATTTGGTTCTCTTTCTGACGACCACCATCATTTTGATGCTTTGCAGCGTTGTTTCCTCTATCGTTGCTTTAGCATTTTTGATTGGAGGTATGCACAGCGCCGGTAGGAATGTGAGGATATTATGGTTCAAGAGATAGAGCGTGATTCATGACTTCCCGTATTGTCTGGTACTGCGAAACGACTACATGTTCATGGATGGCAAGGCGTAGACCTCCTTCGAACCTTCTAGCTCAACTCGCTACATCAGGTAAATAGGCGCTAGCGAATTTGGAGAGTCGGTTGAATTCGGCGGAATATTGTTTAACTGTCATACTGTCTTGCCTCAGTTGCACAAACTCGTTCTCCATCTGACGTCGTACTAGAGGGGATATAAACTTCTCTTCGAACGCGGCACAAAAAGTCGCCCACGAGATCTCCTCCTCTCCATGATCAAATTGAAGAGATCGTCGATGCACGTACCACCAATCGTGCGCGTTGAGGCGGAGCTGCAGTTGAGCGCATACGACACGCTTCTCTTCGGGTACCTCTAGCAGAGCGAAGTGGTCTTCAAGTTCGGCCAACCAATCTAGAGCAATGATTGGGTCCTTAGTCCCGTTGAATGGAGTATTGCAGACTTTCTTGAAGTCGCCCAAGTTGAAGGCAGTCACTTCCTTCATCCTTGGTATTTGCGGTGTCTCGACTTCAAGCACGGGCTGTTCCACCGGAGTCGCTACTGTTGTCATAGAATGGTTGGAGGCCAAAGTCTGTACGATCTGTTGCAGGGTATCTACCTGCTTCTGTTGGACTGAGAATCGAGCTTCTATATTGTCTTGAAACTTGAGTTGACTCTCCTCCGCTCGCTTCTCGGCCCGTTCGTAGTGAGCTTTATCCCTTTATTGGTTTGCCTCCAACATCCGCATCAGTTGCTGGATGGGATCGACGCGAGACATGGCTTGCTGGCTCCCTGAACTTCCTAAAGTGCCCGAACTATTTTCTTGGCCTTGCGTTTCGTCCGGTGCTCGCGCTGAGGATTACGCTGGTGCCATTCCTTCAAAGAAGGTAAATTACATTAGGATCATAATGTATTATGGACTTATTGCATGAACGTATCTCATTTTGGCCTAGCGAGTTCAAGAGTTCACACAAGAATTTGATCGTTAAAGGAACTTTTCCAGTGCGAGAAGAAACTTTGAAGCTGTGCTCTGATACCAACATGTCACGCCCCGATTTCCTGTAATCGTAGGAGCGTCTCCCGGTGTGACCGCCGTGCGGGCCTGGGGTTGCGCCCGCACAAGGCTAGTATTTTTGCATAACGAGTACATATTCAGAGTACGCAGATAAATTAAAACACAAGTTGAGACATGGAAAAGTTCTCTTTATTAATAATGAACATCTATTACAAACTCTTGAACGAGTCAACTAATTTGTCGCACGGGCTTACAAAAGTGTTGACACAAAATAAGATGGCAGTCCTGTACATTATAACCCTTTACTAAACTTCAAAATGATAAAGACCTCCGGGCTGGATGACGGACTTCCCACGGAGCTGCATTGTGTATTGAGTTGCAAGCTCCTTTCTTCAAGTACATCAAAATATGGCACGACCAGGATGTGCCTACAGCTAGACTAGATCGGGAAAGACGACTTCGGCTCCTCGCTCGGCTCTCCTTATTACGGGAAACCTGTTTCAACGAGGGTCAGTACATCAAAATATACTGGTAAAGGCGAGCTAACCCAACTATACCAATCAACATGTTGTTTTAATGAAGCATGCATATTTATTTTGATCTTTCTATCTTGCCTTAGTTCATTTTATAAGCAGCAATACATAATAAAACTACTGAAATGAACTTGCCACCGTTCGGTGATATTTACCTATCTGTCTGAACCACCTGTACAATACTTACCATGCCTTCCCTGCCATGAAGACACAAGTTAGTTTGCAACAGGTTTAAATATACAATATAGATCACTGGCATGATGCCACAAAGGGACGAGTTATAGTCATGGGATAGAAAACGATATGCGACGCAGGTGGCGAGCCCCGCCACATTCCGATTTCTTCCTCAATTCCAATTGACTAATCCATATGTTCCGTCCAGATCGGATTGGTCCCAGTGCCCCGGCGACCGTTCACAAAACCACAAAAACCTTGTGCATAAGTTGTTCGTGATCAACGACATTCATTAAATTTTCCATCAATTCATGCACGTTTCAAGATAATTTCTAGCACGATACAAGTTCCATACACAATAGTTTTTGCATAGTCTTTCAGATCACTCTATGGCAAAGCAAAGTGTGTTCCATATGCATAGCATAATTTATAGAAGATAATGTATTCTAACTAAAATTGAAGCATATGATGAATATTCCAAACGAACAAGCATGCAGTGTAAGTAATCGTTCCTAAGTTGAATGACAAGCAATATAATCCAAGTCTATTCCCATTTTATCTTGACATCTTTTTAGTTATTACTTGGTATCGTATGATCAAGATAAGAAGAATGCAAGATTTTTAGGTGTGAAGACTTGGAAGCAGGGCTAGCTAATCGGGATGGTAGCCACTCACTTAGTTGGTTGGAAGGGAGAAGGAAAGAGGCGCTTCAAGACTTCGCTCATAATCCGCCTACTGCTCGTTCACCTGTATTGTACGAACATCTCGATCAATACCTCTTCCTCTCTTTCCTTACTTGGAATTAAAATGCAGTTCACGAATGAAAACAATAAAACCCATCAAAACCGTTCAAGAAAATACAAGCAAATCCGAAAACTAACTCAAAGCACGAAAGCAACAAGCGACATCAAAATCTGAGGCAACAAAAGATGCAGCGGAGAGGTCCCTCCTGACTCTGCCGCTAAGCCGATCCTTGGGGCACGGTCCACTGAATATGGGAATCAATTCCGAAGAAGCAAATCCATAACGAGAATAAGTTCTTGTTTCAATCTATCCCGATCGAACGATACCGTTTGTATTCCTTAGCCGCGCTTCCCGATTAAGGGGAACGAGATGCCACATGCCCTGTGACTTATGATAATTATATACCACATGCGAGTTAATATTCATATTACAGCGTACTTGTGTATTATGGTATCCATATATTAGAGTTGCCATATACATACGGCTGGCATGCTTACGTATTTGTAGTCCTATATATTTTGGGACTGGGACGTGACATATTTTTATGGTGGCCCATGCAGGTCGAGAGCATATTGTCTCGGTTACGTTACTGTACCGAGCAAGCCTACACATAGGATTAGAGTATAGGATCTCATCCACTTATTTAATCACCCCCTTGATTTTATTTCACATTCTTGTTTGATTGCTTGCAATGCATCTTGCTTGATCCTTTCTTAACGTCAATCTTATCTTTTCTTTTGTGCTTGATGTCACGCCCCAGTCCCAAAATATCGAGGGACTGGACACGTGGCAATGGCCAGCAGCACGCACCGATGGACAACCCAATTTAATGGATCCATCAGGGCATGCTTAAGCTGTAGTCTAACAGGAAATAGAACAATTATTACAAGTCCCAGGTTATTTTAATCTCATCCACAACAGATAATCACAGATTAAATTCCAGAATAAATGCAAATAACATAAAATAACAATCTCAATAAAAGTGTCTCGGTGAACAATCCGAGAACAAGTCTGATACATCAAGCAAATAGACAGGAAATAAAGGAACTGAAAATAGAAACAGAAATAACTGACTATATACAGCCAAAGCTCAGGAGAAGTCCTCTTGTGCGATCTCGTCCTCAGGTCCTGGTACAGCTCCTGGAAGTGCTCCTGTACGGTGTATCTCTGGATGGATCTCTTCGACTATACCTGGGGACATAATCCGGATCCAGGTCCTCAGGGGACATAGCAAGGTACAAGAAAGCTTAAGCCATAATCATGCAGTGCTGGAAATAATTGAAACAATAGGGTAAACTATGTAACCAGCTAAGTGATATGTAAGATAAGAGCAGCACTAGAACTCAGGCTGAAACTACTACAAGCTCTGTGTTGGGGAGCCGGTAGCAGTGATATCATGTGGTTGTCTAGCTCGTAGTGAGACTAAGACGCCGGCATAATATATAAAAATCAACCTGTAGTCTGTGAGACTCTTCCCACCCAATGTAATCACGCATATCATGACCATAACATCTCATGTCCATATCAAGCGGGATCATAGCTAATGCAACAAGTCATATAGTATCTATTAATACAATATCTCTATCAAGTCCTGTATCCTATACAGAATCACCATGAATGTCTCAGGAAGACTCTGTCTCATGAATAGTGTCAGGTGTCCTGGGTTATGATGTACTTGATAAGACAAGTACGAGAATACATAGGGTCTCGATATCCATGTCTATGTGACGTTACACAACTCCGCGTACGGGGTTGGAACCCGACTAGTAATCAGACGCTAAGTAAAGTCACTCGGTCCTGGGTTGAACAGTTAAACAAGTTATATATATTTTACACAAGAACTCAGGCAAGTACTATAACAGGAATTACTACGAGTTGGCAAAGTATAATTGCCCACTGATGTATAAATAAGTCAAGAAAATAAATAGCAAGCTGCAGGGTTTGGCAAGGTACACTTGCCTGTGGTTTCGGGTCCAATGGCGGCTCTGACTTCAGCTGGAATTGCAGGCGGTACTCCGGTTGCTGAAATAAACATCACCATCAGATCCAGAAAATATCAATCAGCTAGAAATGCCTGTCCTTGAGTCCAATTTGAAGACAAGGGCAAAAATGACAATTTCGGGTCAAAACGGGGTCCGCATGTGGGCCCGCTTTGCACCGAAAAACGTGTCAAGGTCAAAGGTCTCTAAATTCACCAAACTTAGTGTCAACAGGTCAGGAACGATGATACGAACCCAACGGAACTTCCAGAATTGGATTCCGATGAGCCGATCACAAAATCGCCCGTCGAGCGGGGCCTGTGGGGCCCACGACACGCGATTTTGTCAACGTTCTCAGAATCGAACCAAACTTGGCTCACAGGACCAGCGTATTGCTATGAGTCCGATGGCACAAGTTTTGTTTCGATCCGACGTGTGTACACAAAGTTAGGTCATAATTCAGAAAAGTCGAATACGGGGCGTTGTCCGCGGATACGCACTGATTTCGGTGTGCACGCACATCCGAATCAGCTTCTGCAAAATCCCGCACGTCCGTATCAACGACGCGCACATATCTGTAAAGATCGCACGCGACCAAGTCGTCCCGTTTGGCGGGGCATACCCAGTTCCGGGATAAATCGGGGCATTATTTTTCCTGTTTTTGGATCGCGGTTCGCGATCGCCACAGGACGCGATGCACCGAGCGGGTTGCACGGGCACCGAGAGGGTCATGCAGGGTTCGCGATGCAACTGACAGAATCGAAAACGGGTAAACGAGCAGGGATACACGCGTACCTGAACAGGGCTAAAAAACCCGGAAAGTTTCGTGTCCGACACGTGTCCGACACAGGAGAGAACTAGGGTTAGGGTTTAGGGGTTCTCCGGTGGAGCTCCGGCGGAGGGGCGGCGCTGCGGCCGGAGGCTGGCCGGAGGGGTGGCGCTGGTGGCGCGTCAGAGCGGGCGGGGGACGGGCGTCGCCGGCCGGAGGCGCAGCGGCTGCGCTCGGGGTGCTGGAAGAAGGAGGAGGGGAGGAGGAAGTCGGGCGGCGGCTGGGCGGCCTCGCGGGGGTGGCGCCAGAGTGCTGAGGCAGCGCTGGAGGAGAGGGGAGGCCGGAGCCTGGCGGCGGTGGTCGGGGCGGAGAGGGATGCGGTGGTCGACGGGGGGGGGGGGGGAGGAAGGGTTTTTATAGGGCAGGCGCTGGGGGCGGTCGGCCGGGACAGGCGGAGGTCGTGGATGGGTCGGCCGAGGGGTGCGGGTGGAGTGGGCGACGTGGCGGAAGACTCGGGCGGAGCGGGGGACGTGGCGGCTGAGTCGGGCAGGGGAGAGGTGGAAGCGGGTCTGGCGGGTTCGGGCGGGTCGGGTTCAGTCGGGCGGACCCGACCTGACCCGCTAGGCCGGTCGGACCGGGCCAGTCTGACTGAACCGGGTTCAGCCGGTTCAGTCCGGTTTGAACCCGGTTCAGTTCGGTTTGTTTTGGTTTTTGATTTTATTTTTAATTTAATTAATAAAAATTAGTTTTCGGGCATTTAAAAATATTTTCGGGGTCCAATAAATTCCAGAAAAATTACCCTAAGTCCAGTTTTTCATTTTACACCATAAAATATTATTTACATAAAATTTTAATATATTTTATTATCAATTAAAAATCATTAAATAATTAAAACCCTGAATTTAATTACAGAAAATTCCCAAAAAATTCCAGAAAATTGTGAAAAATCCAAATTTAAATTTTTTTTGAAAAATCAGGGGGTTTACAATCTACCCCCCTTAAGAGGATTGCGTCCTCGCAATCAAAGAATAATCGGTCAGTAGAGATGACACGGTTGCAAGTATCGTTCGAAACACATCACAAGATACTTAGGGAAATACCGTTTCCCTAAGAATGAAAGTTATGCACTTTCCAGAGCTAAAGCAAAAGAACTACAAATTTTTAGAAAATTAGGTTATTTATTAACAAGTTGCAAATTACTTGGTTGGGGTTGAGGTCACGAACCAATAGGCACGAGCTAAACAATACTAGAAACGACATATACGAATCACTTACGCGCATTAGCTACTCCACGAGTCTGCGCGTTCTCCACGGTCATCGTCAGTGCTTGCTCGCGTCCTTGCAGTCGATTCTTCTGCTGCTGAGCCTGCTGGAAGAGTAGTGCCTGGGGTATCAAGGGTGGCCTCGGCTGATACCCTCTTGGAGCTGGTGGTAGGACTTCTTGAACTTTCGTTTGCGGTGCTCCCAATGCTGTATAGGCTGGCCTCGGTATTGGTAACGCTTGTTGGTTAACCATTGGTGCTCTGTCTCAACGCTCAGGGAATTGCTTCACTAAATATTGACTGGATCCGCAAGCTATGCATAATTTCTTCTTTCGTCTGCACTCGCTCTCAGTATGGTCTCGCTTGCGACAATATGGACAGACAGGTATTGCTTATGGAGATGCTCCTGGTGGCTGGTGTATGTGAGGTCTTTTTACAATTTTTCTTGTGGTGCTCCGGCTGGTGCTGATGTGGATGGCCGCTTCAGACTGGTCTCTCTCCTGATGACGCACTCCATGCATCGTGCTGCAGCAAGGACGTCCGAGTACGAAGTAGATGCAATGGATCCAATTAGTTTCTGTAGCTCAATGTTTAGTCCGTCGAAGAATTTCTCAGCCTTCTCTTCTTCTGTCGGGATCAATGTTGGGGCAAAACGACTTAGACGAATAAACTCAGCGTTGTACTCTTCTATTGTCTTAGCATCCTGAGCGAGGTGATTGAACTTGTCCCGAAGTTCTGATCGAGCGACAGCTAGAATGTACATCTCCTGAAAGAGTCTAGAGAACTCTTCCCAAGTGACTCGGTCTGGTCCGAGCCGTGTTTCCTCAGATAACCACCAGTGATGTGCATTATCCGTCAACTACATTCTGAAGGCAGTCATCCAACGTTCCTTTGGAAGCTCAGCTGCTTCTAGTTGATGTTGAGTGTTGGTGAGCCACTCATGAACTTCAGTGGCCTCCTCCTTGCCTGAGAAGGTACGGGGCTTCAGCTGCCGGAAATTGGTGATAGAGCCCGTCGTTGGCCGTCGTCCGGGTAGATTCGCCTGCTCTAGTGCAGTTACTAGGCTGCGACTCAAAGCCTCTTGTTGAGCTTGCATTATTGCATAGATCATTTAAAACATCTGCTGCCCGTCCATGGCCTGCCCTGGTGGAATTACGGGCATTGGTGGAGTAAATGGCGTCGTTGGTGGAATGTTATCTTGCTGGATTCTCGAGGCATGTTGTTGAGCTGATTGTCCTTCATCAACTAGTGTTACTTCAACTTTGTTGGTTACCATAGTGTCTCCTGGGGATTTTGTAAACCCCCTCATCTAAAATTAGGGCTACCTGGCTTAGATAGTGAAATTAGGGTTAGTTTGAACCCAATTAGAATTAGAACACGACTTTTATTTAATTACGCAATAGTTAAATAATGTGTAGCGCACCTTAATGTGCTTCGATAATTGGAGTACCTCACTAGCAATTGCCTATCTAAAAATTTCACAACATTGACCTAGACATGCCCGCCTACTATTCTGACCCTTGTGTAACTTATAATATTGCTTTCTTGTGCTACATTTTAGTCGCACAATAAACGTCGCAGACGTTATTTATTAATTATAAATAATTTCCCAATTTTGTACCCTTGTGCGTCCCAATCGAAATTGGGGACACAATCTCGACCGTTTTGTGCAAACCCAATTTTATTAATATTCTACACTGTCCCCTCTACGTTCATGACAATTATGGCCGCCTGATTTAATCCCATGTACTCCTAATTAATTCTAGAATATCGTGCGCGGTTCAATTTAATTAATTAATTCTAATTTATGCCTCTACGCAAATTTTCCAATTTTTGGGGGGCTTTTATGCAAAAAAATGTATTAAGGTGCCCCCACCATTGGACAATTCGTGAAGAAGTCTATTTTTCCCTTCACGTAGATTTTTCCGTAATTTTCAGCATGTGCAACGCGCACATTGCCTCCATTTATTTTAAACACATCCTTGTATTTTAAACCCTGTAATTTATAACCCCCCAAACATCCTCATGTAAGCCCAAGGCCCAACCCCAAGGATAGTTGACCAAGCCCACAAATTCCTAGGTCAACCAAACCAAAAGTTTACATGTATAAATATCTCCTTCCCTTAATTTTATTCCTTCATCACAAAACCCCAAAACCAATCCACCCTAGCCGACTCTTATTCATCTCTCTCCCCTTCCCTGCACAGACCCGACCGGACTCCCCGCCGGCCGGAGTCGACCCTCGACTCGCCGATTATCCCTGAGCCATCTCTTCTCCAGTTCATCCCTGTCATCGACCCGCTCCCTGTTCCTCTCCTCCTTCCTGGCCGGAGACCGACTTCCGGAGCAGCCACCACCACCACCAATAAACACCCTATTCACAGCTCCTCCTCCTCCTCTTCCTTCAGCCTTTTCGACCGGATCTCCAACAATGACCCGCTGCACTGCACACCCGCAGCAACCGCCTGCTCGTCGTCAACTTCACACGACCACCTCTCGTCAAGCAATTGTTTGTTAAACCCCTCGAAAGAAAATCCTAAATTTTGATCATCCTTTAGGAAATCTAGGGTTCCGGTGACCGAGAAATACTCTTCGGCCATGGGTTTCGATGCGGATATGGAGGACTACGGATTTGAGTACTCGGAAGAGGAGCCAGAAGAACAAGATGTCGATATTGAGAACCAGTACTACAATTCCAAAGGTTTAGTGGAAACTGATCCAGAGGGAGCTCTTGCTGGTTTTGCTGAAGTAGTTAGCATGGAACCTGAAAAAGCTGAGTGGGGATTCAAAGCATTAAAGCAAACTGTGAAGCTTTACTACAGACTTGGAAAGTACAAAGAGATAATGAAAGCCTGCAGGGAGATGCTAACATACATCAAATCAGCTGTTACACGTAATTATAGTGAAAAGTGTATAAATAATATAATAGATTTTGTTTCTGGGTCAGCAAGCCAGAATTTTGGTCTTCTTCAGGATTTCTATCAAACAACGCTGAGGGCTCTTGAAGAAGCCAAGAATGAGAGATTGTGGTTTAAGACCAATCTTAAACTTTGCAAAATTTGGTATGATATGGGTGAATATGGACGGATGAACAAGATATTGAAAGAACTTCACAAGTCCTGTCGAAAGGAAGACGGTACTGATGATCAGAAGAAAGGCACACAACTTTTGGAGGTCTATGCTATTGAGATCCAGATGTACACTGAGACAAAGAATAACAAAAAAAAAACTGAAGTATATTGGATTTGTTCTGCGCGATTTCTGGAGCAGGTTATTGGTACATTGCAGCTTCCTTGCCAGGCAAGTATACCTTGCCATTGTACTATTATTTTTATTCCATATGTTGCATGCATCTTTATTTTCTGTCTTTTCATATATTTTAACTGTTATATAAAATGCGCGCGACGGTGTCGTCGCGGTATGTTTTTATTTATGTATTTGTATTGACCTTGTTTATGAGACTACCCCATCATCATGTAGCATCTTTAGGTTCATTGGCCGTGACACAGTTGTTACACGAGTTGTGAGTCTCATGTAGATTACGAACTTGCGTGCAGGTTGGCCTCCTGTACGTGTGGGCCGTGCGTTAGGAATAACTGCTGTTAGAAACTTTGCATGCTAGAAGACTTAGCAGTTATTAGAGGTCTATGGACGTAGCCTATTGTAGTACGGTGGTCCCATCCTTGTCCTTGTTTGGTTGCAGGATTGGGCTAGGGTACTAAGGATAGGCTATGGACTAAATCGTGTCATGGATGTGACATGCTTAGAGCATGGGGTGGGGAGAACAACAAGTATCACATTTGGGCTCCTTTGCACTTTCCTTGTGTAACCCGTATGCTCCGCCGGAGATACGCGGTCATGATAACCCCTATACTACTTGGCGGGCCTCCGCCGTTCAAAAGACGACGTGCCTTTGTAGGCCCCTGGATCTCCAAGAGAACCATGCCAATCCTATTTATGGCCAGATAGCCCACTTGTTAGAAAGTTGTTCTCAAACTGCATTCACATAGATGGTTAGGCGACCCCAATGGATGTTTATTTTCAGTACTTTATTGGCATGTGTTTAAGTATCTTGTTATGTCCCTCTGAGGACCTGGTCCGCTGCCAGGGGTACCTGTTCTTGTGTATTTGCAGGAGAGCAGAGTTGGATGGTTATAGATGCTTCGCGGATGTCTTCTCTTCGAGCCGTAATTGATAGCGGGTACTTATATTGTTTGAGTGAGTTGTACTTATATTGTATTTACTTTTCCCATTTGAGTTGGTAGTGGATTTGTTTCCATCCAACTATCATCCTTAGATACTTTTTATTGAGATCTAGTTTCATAGATACTATTTTTTATCTCTATATAATTTTGGTGGATGAGATTTAGATTTTACCCTGTGACTTGTATTACAGCTATACCACTTGTGGATTTGATATTCATATTACAGCGTACGTGTGGATTTGGTTTCCATATATTGGAGTTGCCATATCCATGCGGCTGGCATGCTTACGTGTCCTAGTCCTACGTATTTTGGACTGGGGCGTGACATATTTTTGTGGTGGCCCATGCAGGTCAAGAGCATATTATTTCGGTTACGTTACTGTACCGAGCAAGCCTGCAAATATGATTAGAGTATAGGATCTCATCCACATTTGACTATGACTCATCTTTCTTCTAATCTGTTCTATTTCAAACAATTGTATCATGCTTGATTCCTGTACTTCCCTAATAGTTCTTTGAGTATAGACTTCTGCTAGAATATAGGAATCCCTGTTATTAAAATGATAATTAGGGTAGCACACCTATTAAGAATACAACGAGAATATAGACACACCACTAAGTTTAGAATATCTAGTGAACCCTAGAATTCCTTATCTTTATATTGGTATACCATTACCCCTTGATGTATTAAGAAGACTTGAGAGTAGTATAGACACTACTAAAGATAGTTAGAAGTTTTACCATAATGTTTAACCCTAGTATTGAGGAACCAATGGAGAACCAATATTTAACATTAGGACTGAACCTAACCCTCATAATTGGATAATATTGGGGAACTGTAAAACTTAGATCATTGCCTTATTATTAGTAGACAGCACCCTAGGAAGCCTAGAGGAATGTAATCAACCCTCTCCCTTGATCATGCCTCGAACATAGCAACTAGCATCCCACTCCCCTTTAAAAAAAAAAAAAAAACCATGATGCTATCTAGAGCCCCTTATCTTAATTTCATATATTGTTCCTCTGCGGCCTTAACGTTCGCTAATTGCGCGACGAATAAATTATCTTCTTATTCTTTTCTTCATCTTTCAACTCGTGCCATCTGACACTTCTGATTATAGACCAAGTGATTATACTCTACAATAGGATATATAGTTTGCTATAGTCATAGTTGTAATCTTGAACCTTGAATTGTGTACCTTGTAGTTAGAACCTGATAGTTGAGTTGTTCAATTAGATTGTGGTGATTACCCCTAGTTGTAGACCACGTAATTTGTACCCTCACCTAGATACAGGTTAGATCCTTTTCCCCTAACGGCTAGTAACTCTACTATTCTCGCTATCGACACATGTTCTATGAGCACTAGGATTAAGACTTAAGGTGACCCTTACCTATATAATGCAATAGGAGACCCTAATAAGTACCAAGATCTTTCCTCATATACCCTAATAAAGAGTTCTATTTTATTTACATGCGCAAGATTATTTTGTAGGACCCTCTTAAGACTGTCACCGTATTAGTTTAATTATTTTAAAGTTGAATAGTATACCTCACAACCTAGTATCTCATAGCCTTTTGACCCATTATTGAAGTGTAACTGAATGACATTAATTGTATGATAGCATGAGACGATAATGTTTATTCAGACAATAGAATTTAGAGGTCCATGTCCCTATTTGGTCAACTAGCGACTCAGACAAAGAATTAGTATGACAACCGTAGAGATTGTGTAATCTTTCATTATTATTGCTTATTTTGCTTTTTGTGAACTTGAATTGTTATGAACCTTCTATCATCATAATCTAGCGTATTCATATTTGCTATACTACCTTGACTGATGCTGCTATTATAGCCTAGTTTTTGCAAGCTTTTTCCTTATCAAGCTTGTTCATGACATATTTATTATTGGGCGCGCACAATAATATATTTCAGGATCAGTGTATTAAGGCCTAGCTAACCTTAGTGCGCTTGGTTCGCCCTCCGCAATACTATTTTTCGTGGATTGCGATATATAGTGATTGGTAGACGAATATACTTGCCCTAGACATGTCTAAGCGTATCGTATCAGCTACATAACTGTACTAATACGAGCATGCGAATACGAATTTACCAAACAGGATCTTCAATCCACAACTACTTTGACAATTCCCAATTGAATTCTTTAAAGCGCCTTGATCCCCATACTTGCATTCTATTACCTCTCCCTTGAACTCTTAATTTATTAATCTACGTCTTTCCTCATTTCGAAAAGATGAAACATCTTGCTTGGTATAAGTTTGATATATATATATAGTACTAGATATTCCCCATAGGCCAATCACATTGTTTGGTGTCTATCTTTTATAAATGATTAAGGGCATATCCTAGAGGATATGTTTGGTGTTAAAGGACCTTGAGGATTCAATAGCATGATTAAATAAATTGGGACATAGCCTTCTTAGATGTATAGCCTTAGATGATAGATGGATAAATTCTAAGTTGGGTAGAAACTACCATGTTAACTCAAGGAGAATTCTTTATACTGTAATCAAGTAAGGTTAGGTAGAGATACCCTACCCTAGTTTAATTTCGAGGACAAAATTATTTTAAGTTGGGTAGATTGTAAACCCCCTCACCTAAAATTAGGGCTACCTGGCTTAGATAGTGAAATTAGGGTTAGTTTGAACCCAATTAGAATTAGAACACGACTTTTATTTAATTACGCAATAGTTAAATAATGTGTAGCGCACCTTAATGTGCTTCGATAATTGGAGTACCTCACTAGCCATTGCCTATCTAGAAATTTCACAACATTGACCTAGACATGCCCGCCTACTATTCTGACCCTTGTGCAACTTATAATATTGCTTTCTTGTGCTACATTTTAGTCGCACAATAAACGTCGCAGACGTTATTTATTAATTATAAATAATTTCCCAATTTTGTACCCTTGTGCGTCCCAATCGAAATTGGGGACACAATCTCGACCGTTTTGTGCAAACCCAATTTTATTAATATTCTACACTGTCCCCTCTACGTCCCTGACAATTATGGCCGCCTGATTTAATCCCATGTACTCCTAATTAATTCTAGAATATCATGCGCGGTTTAATTTAATTAATTAATTCTAATTTCTGCCTCTACGCAAATTTTCTAATTTTTGGGGGGCTTTTATGCAAAAAAACGTATTAAGGTGCCCCCACCATTGGACAATTCGTGAAGAAGTCTATTTTTCCCTTCACGTAGATTTTTTCGTAATTTTCAGCATGTGCAACGCGCACATTGCCTCCATTTATTTTAAACACATCCTTGTATTTTAAACCCTGTAATTTATAACCCCCTAAACATCCTCATGTAAGCCCAAGGCCCAACCTCAAGGATAGTTGACCAAGCCCACAAATTCCTAGGTCAACCAAACCAAAAGTTTACATGTATAAATATCTCCTTCCCTTAATTTTATTCCTTCATCACAAAACCCCAAAACCAATCCACCCTAGCCGACTCTTATTCATCTCTCTCCCCTTCCCTACACAGACCCGACCGGACTCCCCGCCGGCCGGAGTCGACCCTCGACTCGCCGGTCATCCCTGAGCCATCTCTTCTCCAGTTCATCCCTGTCATCGACCCGCTCCCTGTTCCTCTCCTCCTTCCTGGCCGGAGCCCGACTTCCGGAGCGGCCACCACCACCACCAATAAACACCCTATTCACGGCTCCTCCTCCTCCTCTTCCTTCAGCCTTTTCGACCGAATCTCCAACAATGACCCGCTGCACTGCACACCCGCAGCAACCGCCTGCTCGTCGTCGACTTCACACGACCACCTCTCGTCGAGTAATTGTTTGTTAAACCCCTCGAAAGAAAATCCTAAATTTTGATCATCCCTTAGGAAATCTAGGGTTCCGGTGACCGAGAAATACTCTTCGGCCATGGGTTCCGATGCGGATATGGAGGACTACGGATTCGAGTACTCGAAAGAGGAGCCGGAAGAACAAGATATCGATATTGAGAACCAGTACTACAATTCCAAAGGTTTAGTGGAAACTGATCCAGAGGGAGCTCTTGCTGGTTTTGCTGAAGTAGTTAGCATGGAACCTGAAAAAGCTAAGTGGGGATTCAAAGCATTAAAGCAAACTGTGAAGCTTTACAACAGACTTGGAAAGTACAAAAAGATGATGGAAGCCTGCAGGGAGATGCTAACATACATCAAATCAGCTGTTACACGTAATTATAGTGAAAAGTGTATAAATAATATAATAGATTTTGTTTCTGGGTCAGCAAGCCAGAATTTTGGTCTTCTTCAGGATTTCTATCAAACAACGCTGAGGGCTCTTGAAGAAGCCAAGAATGAGAGATTGTGGTTTAAGACCAATCTTAAACTTTGCAAAATTTGGTGTGATATGGGTGAATATGGACGGATGAACAAGATATTGAAAGAACTTCACAAGTCCTGTCGAAAGGAAGACGGTACTGATGATCAGAAGAAAGGCACACAACTTTTGGAGGTCTATACTATTGAGATCCAGATGTACACTGAGACAAAGAATAACAAAAAAAAAACTGAAGGATATTGGATTTGTTCTGCGCGATTTCTGGAGCAGGTTATTGGTACATTGCAGCTTCCTTGCCAGGCAAGTATACCTTGCCATTGTACTATTATTTTTATTCCATATGTTGCATGCATTTTTATTTTCTGTCTTTTTATATATTTTAACTGTTATATAAAATGCGCGCGACGGTGTCGTCGCGGTATGTTTTTATTTATGTATTTGCATTGACCTTGTTTATGAGACTACCCCATCATCATGTAGCATCTTTAGGTTTATTGGCCGTGACACAGTTGTTACACGAGTTGTGAGTCTCATGTAGATCACGGACTTGCGTGCAGGTTGGCCTCCTGTACGTGTGGGCCGTGCGTTAGGAATAACTGCTGTTAGAAACTTTGCATGCTAGAAGACTTAGCAGTTATTAGAGGTCTATGGACGTAGCCTATTGTAGTATGGTGGTCCTATCCTTGTCCTTGTTTGGTTGCAGGATTGGGCTAGGGTACTAAGGATAGGCTATGGACCAAATCGTGTCATGGATGTGACATGCTTAGAGCATGGGGTGGGGAGAACAACAAGTATCACATTTGGGCTCCTTTGCACTTTCCTTGTGTAACCCGTACGCTCCGTCGGAGATACGCGGTCATGATGACCCCTATACTACTTGGCGGGCCTCCGCCGTTCAAAAGATGACGTGTCTTTGTAGGCCCCTGGATCTCCAAGAGAACCATGCCAATCCTATTTATGGCCAGATAGCCCACTTGTTAGAAAGTTATTCTCAAACTGCATTCACATAGATGGTTAGGCGACCCCAATGGATGTTTATTTTTAGTACTTTATTGACATGTGTTTAAGTATCTTGTTATGTCCCTCTGAGGACCTGGTCCGCTGCCAGGGGTACCTGTTCTTGTGTATTTGCAGGAGAGCAGAGTTGGATGGTTATAGATGCTTCGCGGATGTCTTCTCTTCGAGCCGTGATTGATAGCGGGTACTTATATTGTTTGAGTGAGTTGTACTTATATTGTATTTACTTTTCCCATTTGAGTTGGTAGTGGATTTGTTTCCATCCAACTATCATCCTTAGATACTTCTTATTGAGATCTAGTTTCATAGATACTGTTTTTTTATCTCTATATGATTTTGGTGGATGAGATTTAGATTTTACCCTGTGACTTGTATTACAGCTATACCACTTATGGATTTGATATTCATATTACAGCGTACGTGTGGATTTGGTTTCCATATATTGGAGTTGCCATATCCATGCGGCTGGTATGCTTACGTGTCCTAGTCCTACGTATTTTGGGACTGGGGCGTGACATGTTTTGTAGGAGTCTCGTCGTTTGCTCGTGAATCCATAACCCTGCAACCAAAATAAACAATAAGAGGCGCACATGAATCAAGGCAGGATGCAAGTCAAGAATTAATTCGAAGTCGATATGGATATCAAGAACGTTTCAAGCAAGTGGATGAGATCCTAAAACTTATCCTATTCTTATTGCAGGCATGTTCGGTCCCTAAGTTGAAACCGAACAATTTAGTCGTAGACCTGCATGGGCCACCAAAAAAACTATGTCACGCCCTAGTCCCAAAATATTGAGGGACTGGACACGTGGCAATGGCCAGCAGCACGCACCGATGGACAACCCAATTTAATGGATCCATCAGGGCATGCTTAAGCTGTAGTCTAACAGGAAATAGAACAATTATTACAAGTTTCAGGTTATTCTAATCTCATCCACAACAGATAATCACAGATTAAATACCAGAATAAATGCAAATAATATAAAATAACAATATCAATAAAAGTATCTCGGTGAACAATTCGAGAACAAGTCTGATACATCAAGCAAATAGACAGGAAATAAAGGAACTGGAAATAGAAACAGAAACAGAAATAACTGACTATAAACAGCCAAATCTCAGGAGAAGTCCTCTTGTGTGATCTCGTCCTCAGGTCCTGGTACAGCTCCTGGAAGTGCTCCTGTACGGTGTATCTCTGGATGGATCTCTTCGGCTATACCTGGGGACATAATCCAGATCCAGGTCCTCAGGGGACATAACAAGGTACAAGAAAGCTCAAGCCATAATCATGCAATGCAGGAAATAAGTGAAACAATAGGGTAAACTATGTAACCAACTAAGTGATATGCAAGATAAGAGCAGCACTAGAACTCAGGCTGAAACTACTACAAGCTCTGTGTCGGGGAGCCGGTAGCAGTGATATCATGTGGTTGTCTAGCTCGTAGTGAGACTAAGACGCCGGCATAATATATAAAAATCAACCTGTAGTCTGTGAGACTCTTCCCACCCAATGTAATCATGCATATCATGACCATAACGTCTCATGTCCATGTCAAGCGGGATCATAGCTAATGCAACAAGTCATATAGTATCTATTAATACAATATCTCTATCAAATCCTGTATCCTATACAGAATCACCATGAATGTCTCAGGAAGACTCTGTCTCATGAATAGTGTCAGGTGTCCTGGGTTATGATGTACTTGATAAGACAAGTACGAGAATACATAGGGTCTCGATATCCATGTCTATGTGACGTTACACAACTCCGCGTACGGGGTTGGCACCCGACTAGTAATCGGACGCTAAGTAAAGTCACTCGGTCCTGGGTTGAACAGTTAAACAAGTTATATATATTTTACACAAGAACTCAGGCAAGTACTATAACAGGAATTACTACGAGTTGGCAAAGTATAATTGCCCACTGATGTATAAATAAGTCAAGAAAATAAATAGCAAGCTGCAGGGTTTGGCAAGGTACACTTGCCTATGGTTCCGGGTCCAATGGCGGCTCTGACTTCAGCTGGAATTGCAGGCGGTACTCCGGTTGCTGAAATAAACATCACCATCAGATCCAGAAAATATTAATCAGCTAGAAATGCCTGTCCTTGAGTCCAATTTGGAGACAAGGGCAAAAATGACAATTTCGGGTCAAAACGGGGTCCGCATGTTGGCCCGCTTTGCATCGAAAAACGTGTCAGGATCAAAGGTCTCCAAATTCACCAAATTTAGTGTCAATAGGTCAGGAACGATGATACAAACCCAACGAAACTTCCAGAATTGGATTCCGATGAGCCAATCACAAAATCGTCCGTCGAGCGGGGCCTGTGGGGCCCATGACGCGATTTTGTCAACGTTCTCAGAATCGAACCAAACTTGGCTCACAGGACCAGCGTATTGCTACGAGTCCGATGGCGTAAGTTTCATTTCGATTCGACGTGTGTACACAAAGTTAGGTCACAATTCAGAAAAGTCGGATACGGGGCGTTGTCCGCGGATACGCACTGATTCCGGTGTGCACGCACATCCGAATCAGCTTCTGCAAAATCTCGCACGTCCGTATCAATGACGCGCACGTATCTGTGAAGACCGCACGCGACCAAGTCATCCCGTTTGGTGGGGCGTACCCAGTTCTGGGGTAAATCGGGGCATTATTTTTCCTGTTTTTGGATCGCTGTTCGCGATCGCCACAGGACTCGATGCACCGAGCGGGTTGCACGGGCACCGAGAGGGTCACGCAGGGTTCGCGATGCAACTGACAGAATCAAAAATGGATAAACAAGCATGGATACACGCGTACCTAAACAGGGCTAAAAAACCCGGAAAGTTTCGTGTCCGACACAGAAGAGAACTAGGGTTAGGGTTTGGGGGTTCTCCGGCAGAGCTCCGGCGGAGAGGCGGCGCTGCGGCCGGAGGCTGGCCGGAGGGGCGGCGCTGGTGGCGCGCCGGAGCGGGCGGGGGACGGGCGTCGCCGGCCGGAGGCGCTGCGGCTGCGCTTGGGGTGCTGGAAGAAGGAGGAGGGGGGGAGGAAGTCGGGCGGCGGTTGGGCGGCCTCGCGGGGGTGGCGCCGGAGTGCTGAGGCGGCGCTGGAGGAGAGGAGAGGCCGGAGCCTGGCGGCGGTGGTCGGGGCGGAGAGGGATGCGGTGGTCGATGGGGGAGGGAAGGAAGGGTTTTTATAGGGCAGGCGCTGGGTGCGGTCGGCCGAGACAGGCGGAGGTCGTGGCGGGGTCGGCCTAGGGGTGCGGGCGGAGTTGGCGACGTGGCCGGCCGAGGCGGGCGGGGCGGCCGGGACGCGCGACGGAAGACTCGGGCGGAGCGGGGGACGTGGCGGCTGAGTCGGGCAGGGGAGAGGTGGAAGCGGGTCTGGCGGGTTCGGGCGGGTCGGGTTCAGTCGGGCGGACCCGACCCGACCCGACCCGCAAGGCCGGTCGGACCGGGCCGGTCTGACTGAACCGGGTTCGGCCGGTTCAGTCCGGTTTGAACCCGGTTCAGTTCGGTTTGTTTTGGTTTTTGATTTTATTTTTAATTTAATTAATAAAAATTAGTTTTCGGGCATTTAAAAATATTTTCGGGGTCCAATAAATTCCAGAAAAATTTCTCTAAGTTCAGTTTTTCATTTTACACCATAAAATATTATTTACATAATATTTTAATATATTTTATTATCAATTAAAAATTATTAAATAATTAAAACCCTGAATTTAATTACAGAAAATTTTCAGAAAATTCCAGAAAATTGTGAAAAATCCAAATTTAAAAAATTCTTGAAAAATCAGGGGGTTTACACTTGATAGGGGTTAGGAAGGTGACTTGTACTAGGTATATACACTATATTATTCAATAACACTATTAGTTAAATTTTTGTAAGTTGGGTAGTATGCCTTATAGCCTTGTATCATATAGTCCTTTTGACCCATTAATGAAGTGTAATTGAATGACACCAACTATAGGCTTGCATAAGAATACAGTGTTTACCCAGACTGTAGAACTTAGAGGCCCATACCCCCATTTGGTCGACTAAAGACTTAGACAAGAAGTTAGTATGACAACTGTAGAGGCACAATACCAGACGAGTCTTATCTTCTTTTTGAACAGTCTAAAATTTGAAGAGTACAAAATTCTTAAGTTGAAATATAGGAATAATATTTGATTAGAATTATCTAAAATCTATAGGAGATTATGATAGTTGAAAATCGTGATGTAAAATTTGATGTGGGTTATTTAAATCTTCAAGATATCATATAGATTTGAATTAAATTTAGATATTATTTATTTAAAAATATAGAAGAGATTATGATATATTAAATTTTGATTTAAGTAATGGTTATTTTAATTTTGAAGAGATTGTGATGGATTTGAATAGATTTTGTCATTTAAATTTTTGAGAAGATTGCGGTTGACTTGCCTAAGATATGAATGTGAAAGATTTAACAAATTATTCCTTATTTTTAATTTTGAGGACAAAATTTTTGTAAGTTGGGTAGATTGTAAACCCCCTCCCCAAAATAGATATTTTGTGTGTATTTTATATTATTATATTTATTATAGATTATTTCAAATATTAATTTTTTTTAGAGTATTCTCTTAGTTAATTAGAAAATAATTTTTTTAATATATCTACTTATATAAATATTTATTTAGAATCATTTTTAGGCTATTTTAGATTTTTGGAGATTTTTCTATAATTTTTAGGTAATTAAAACATTGGGAACGTAAATTTCTAGGATTTTCATGATTTACTATGAGATCATACTTGCATATTGTTCCTACAAAATATTTATTTTAGGTTAAAATATTTAATTATATTTTTTTGTAATTTATTTATAATTTTAAGAAATTTATTTAGATTTTTAAAATTATTCAAGATTTATTTGGATATATATAGTCTTAATATTAGATAGATGCTAATTTAGTGTTAATAGATATTAATAAGATTATATATAAATTATTTGTATTATCTTTAATTCTATTTAAGATTATAAATTATTGAGATAAACTCAAACTCTATTTTAAATTAATTCAAATCATGAGCCTACTAGGAAATTAACTTCATGCATATCCTATCCTTATTTAAACTGATCATAATCATATCCAAATTAGCCAATCCTAGTCATATTCAATTAAATAGTGTCCACCATTATAAATACCTCATCTTTCATATTTTTCTTCCCCAAATTACCTCTTTTTCGTCCAAAAATAGTCAAAAATAGTCATAAATTCAGCCTCATTTTCTAGTAGTTATGACGACTTAAAAAGACGATATCTCCTAGCTCCGGACTCCAAACGCGTTCCAGTTTTTTTGTTAAAAAAATATCAAGGTTAGTTTTCTGAATATATAAATTATTTTAATAATTTATGAACCTATTTTTCTAGAAAATTCTAAAAGTGCCAACTGTCCAAAATCAGACGCATTTTTGTATTTTCGAGATTTCGGGAGATCCCGAATTCGGAATTATGAACCGTTTGAAGTTTTAAAAAGTTGACATGATGAACTTACATAAAATAATATTTCCAGAATTTAACATATAGGTTAATTTACTGTAAAATTCGTGCAACGTAAAGGTAAATAGGAAACTACCAAAAATTATCATCTGTGCACCATTGTGGACATAACTATTTACCGACTTGTGATTTTATGAAATCGTCAATTTCGCTGTTCATATTGCACTAAAATCTATAGAATTCTACATACAAATCAAGGATTTGAGTCGGTTGACTTTTTGGTCAACGGATTGCCTCAATTTGCGTGCCACGAATAACAAATCCGTAAAGTTGACTTTCTTTGGACCAAAATTTGGATTTAACAATAAAATCAGATTATAATAAGATTAAAATACTATTTTAGGTTATTTTATTCAGAATTAAAATAAATTAAAATGGAGGATACTATTCACCCACTTTTGTAACCTAACTTGTTTAATTTATGTGACGGGTAGATCGGACGACGCCTTGAGTTGGGACTTCATTCTTTTTTCAGAGCAAGCAAGATACTTTCTCAAATTGCTTATATTACTTTGCATGCTTATTATATTTTTATATATTCATTACATGTGTGTTTTCTTCCAGTCATAATTATATACTATATATATGTTGACACACACTTGACACATAGTATCATGGGAGGGGAGGACAATCAGTATGCGTATGGGCTATAACCACTCTGGTAAACTGTAGTAACTAGCACGCACTATGGTAGTCGTGTCCGATGGTCACTACCCTCGCGGTATGTCGGCTGATGGTTTCACGATGGTCGCTACCCTCGCGGTATGACGGCTGATGATGTATCTGACGTGTGTGTGAGTTATGAGATTAGATAGAGTAGCCTACCCATGCCCATACGTCAAAAAGTTGTCCTCATTATGCATTCATATAGATTGTCTTATACAGCGTACTTATATATTTTCTACCTATTATGCATGTTTATTGTATTCAAATTGGCATGCTTCTATGTATCTTGTTACGTCCCTCTGAGGACCTGGTCCCTTTCCAGGTGTAGACGATCTTGACTATTCGTAGGAGCACGGATCAGGACTTGCTACTTATCTCTCTTTCGAGGAGGTCTTCTCTTCGAGTCTCATTGTTCATTAGATGTACATTATGTGGTTTCTCTTTTATTCTAGTTTGGTAGTGGATTTGTTTCCACCCGACTATCATTCTTTGATACTTCATATTGAGATTCAGTTATATAGTAGATTGGTTATTTATTTCTATTTTATTTTGTGCATGAGATTTAGTTATGCCCTGTGACTTATGATAATTATATACCACTTGTGAGTTAATATTCATATTATAGCGTACGTGTGTATTATGGTATCCATATATTGGAGTTGCCATATACATATGGCTGGCATGCTTATGTATTTGTAGTTCTACGTATTTTGGGACTGGGGTGTGACACCAGCGGCAAATTTTTGGTTTTTGTCATAACTTCGAAGGGTATCCACGTAGACCCCAACAAGACTAAAGCAATCCTTGAAATGCACCCGCTGAAGAACCTCAGAGAACTTCGTGGACTTCAAGAAAGACTAACATACATCCAGAAGTTTATATCAAATCTCTTTGGATGTTGTCAGTCGTTTACTCAGCTCATAAAGAAGGGAGTCTCCTTTGTTTGGAACGAAGAATGCCAGCGCACCGTCGACGACATCAAGGAGTATCACATGACCCCCCCAATATTGGTGGCCCCCGTTGTGGGAAGACCCTTCTTGCTATATGTGAGGGCAATGGATCACTCCATTGGAGCTCTACCAGCCCAAAAAAGTGATGCAGGTTATGAACAAGCTATCTACTACCTCAACAGAATAATGGTCGGACAGAGCACAGATACAACCCTATTGAGAATGAGTACCTCGCTCTAGTCTTCGTAATTTAGAAGACCTGATATTACGTGGTAGGACAAACCATCAATGTGATCTCCCGAGTCAATCCTCTTAGGGTCCTTATGACTAAACCTAGAGCGCTCAACTCTCGCCTAGCCACATGGGCAATACTGTTATCACCAAAGGAAATAGTATTTGTCCTAGAAAAGGCGGTCAAAGGCCAAGCATTGGCAGATTTTCTGGCAGCCTACCCTGTACCGGAAACCTCAAAGCTCTACGAGGAGATTCCTAACGAAGTCGCAGACTCAAATATGACCACAAGCGTAAAAGCCGTTTGGCGAATATTCTTCAACGGTGCCTCAAGAATAGGGCCCAAAGGCGATATTGTCGCTGGCGTCGAGATAGTACTAATTTCCCCATATGATATGGTCATCAATCGTGCTTACTCAATCACAGAGCCATGCTCCAACAATGTGGCAAAGTATAATGCCCTCGTCATTGGGATCCAACTCGCTAAACAAGTGGGAGTAGACTACCTGGAAGCCTATGGCGATTCCAAGCTGATAGTCTGTCAAGTTCGAGGCGAGTACGAAGTTCGAAATGAAGACTTAATTCCCTACCATTAGGCCACACTTAATTGGAATTATCTCCACCTTTGAGGGGTTCTTCATAGAGCACGTCCCCCGACTGTAAAATATCGAGGCTGATGCCCTGTCCGGCCTCACAGCCTCTTTAGCTGTTCCAGTCAATACTCATGAACTGATCACTGTGGTTGGTCAAGAGCTGGTTTGCCCGAATAACAACCTATGTCTGTGTCTGAGCTACTCAGTAGAGACGAGCACCGACTCCCAATACTGTAGACTCCCATTCATCGACTACGCTATCTATAGAATTCTCTCCGAGAACCTAAATGAAGCCACTTCCATTAGAAGATGTTCCCTCCGGTTCTATTATGATATGACTACCAAAATGCTGTATCGTCGTTCCTACAGCGGTCTTCTGCTGCGATGCCTATCAAATGCAGAAGCGAAGCAAGCTCTCCATGAGGCTTATGTCACGCTCCAGTCCCAAATACGTAGGACTAGGAACACGTAAGCATGCCAGCCGCATGGATATGGCAACTCCAATATATGGAAACTATAACCCATACGTACGCTGTAATATGAATATAAACTCACATGTGGTATAATGTCACAAGTCACAGATATGCTAATCTTATCCACACAACAAGTCATTGAAAAGAAATACTAACTAGAATAAGGAGTCTGAAATATCCAGAAAACAATAGTCGGGTGGAGACAAATCCACTACCAATGACTATAACCAAAACTAAAATGAGAGAGGAGTATAAAGTCTCCAATATAAAATAATGTGAAGACAAAAGTGTGTCAGCTAAAGAATCCATCGCCAGATGATCAACGATGCTCAGAAGGTAAGACCTCCTCGGCAGAAAGGAATGCGTCAGGTCCAGGCCCGTACTCCTGCAAATACTCAAGAGCAGATACACCTGGCAGAGGACCAGGTCCTCAGAGGGACGTAACAAGATGCAGAAAATACAAGCCAACTTGAACACAGTAAACATGCATGTAATTTGAAAATAAATAAGTACGCTGTACCAGACAATCTATATGAATGCAAATGAGGACAACTTTTCGACGTATGGGCAAGGGTATGCTACTCGATCTACCTCACAACTCATACACACGTCAATGGACATCAGAAATCGACATACCGCGGGGGTAGCGACCAGCGAGACTCCAGAAATTGACATACCGCGGGGGTAGCGACCAGCGCGACACACGCCCGTAGTGCGAGCTATATACTACGGTTTACCAGAGTGGTTAAAAGCCCATACGCCTAATGATTGTCCTCTATGATACTAGGTGCCATGTGTGTGTCAACATATCTAATACATAGTAATGACTGGAGAAAAACTACACATGCAAGAACTATACAGAAATGAAATAAATGAACAGAAATATAAATAGCATGCAAAGTACTGTAAACAATTTGGCAAGGTATCTTGCCTGGTAAGAAAGCTGCAAGGTGTACTGTCCAGAAGTCAAACGCACAGGACCAAAAGCTATGGCCGCAGAACAAATGTATCCGGATGCTGAAATAAATATTACCAATATTCCCAGAATAAGCAAAATAGTTAAAAAGCACATCCCTTTCGTCCAATTTGGACACAGGGACAAAACGGTAATTTCGGACAAAAGTGGGGTCCACGTGTGGCCCACTTTGCACCGAAAAGCGTGCCGAGGGTAACAGTCTCTAAATGGGATAAACTATGGGTCAAACAACTCTAAATGTTAATACAAACCCAACGGTATGTCCAAATGTGGATTCCGATGAGCCGCACACAATTTTGTCCAAAAAGTCAACTGTGGGGCCCGCCAATTGGCGATCTGGTCAACCGTCTCAGAAATGCGTGAAAATTGGGTCACAGGACCAGCGCGTTACCATGAGTCTAGTGGCATAAGTTTCGTCGCAATCTGACAAGCGTGCACAAAATACGCGCGAGTTCTACAAAAGTTGCGACACGGTGTATGTCCGCGGATACGGTCTGATTTCGGCGCGCACACGCGTCCGAATCAGTCCCCACGAATTTTCACGTGTCCGGTTACGCTGCGTGCACCATTCGGTACACTTGGCACACGGTAGGGCGGTCCTGTTTGGCGGGGCGCGCTTCATTTTCTAACTTTTGGAATTCTGGAAAAAGTGGGTGCGCGCAGTTTTGTGACGAATATAATTCTGTCCACAGCAACTAATAGTATAGGGTTATTTAACATAAAATGAAGTAGGTCAAGTATTCTACAGGTATAAAAAAGAATCACCGAATTCGGATCTCTGTGGTGGGAGATACGAACTCGGCAATATGGGTGGTCATTCTGGAATTCTGCGATTCCAGAATTCTGTCTGCTCGCCCAACTTTGGATGCTGTTTTTCACCTAGGGGCACACGTTTTCCGAGGTTGGCTATAAAACAAATATTGGAGAGGGTTAAGGGATGATCATACCGATGAAAACAGAACAGCGTTTGGTTGAGCGAGTCGACAGAAAATCACGCCGGAACGAAGGTGCCTCGAGTGGGAAACTGCAGTTCGCGAGGTCGGCGTCGACGGGATGGTTGGATGGCTTGGCGGGGCTTCTCTGGCTGCGGTGACGGCTCTAGATGGGAAGAGGAGGTCTGAATATTTAGGGTTTAGAATTTTTGAAGAGATATTTTACATATATATATATATATATATATATATATATATATATATATATATATATATATATATATAATAGGTCCGGGGGGGGGGGGCGCACACTCTGCGTTTGCTGGCTTGCTTAAGCTTTGCTTGCTTATGAATACTAGCAAGTTGCTAAGCTTCTAACTTGCTGTGCATTTGCTAGCAATTGCTAGCAAAAGTTGGAATTCCTAGGTATAGTATTATATTAGTATTACTTATTAGTTCTTATTATATTATTATTTCTTTTCTTTTCTTTTCTTTTTCTTAAATATATACATACATATATATATTTGTATATATATATATATATATATATATATATATATATATATATATATATATAAGAAATTTATAGATTAGGATAATGCACACCATTAGGCTAGCAACTGCTCAAGGGGTCTCCTACATGAAATAAATTCCAAAAAATTTCTGATGGTCCCATAAGTCCTCTAAGTGCCCGAACACCTAAAATAAAAATTATTAAAAATTTATTTCTCCTATTTAGCATATAATTACCATAATTAAATTATTAAATAATAAAAAAATAATAAATACGGTTTTTTTTAATAGGGGTTTTACATTCTACCCAACTTAAAAAAAATTTCGTCCTCGAAATTGACACTAACCCATATACATAATGATAACTATAACTATTACACTATATTGGTATCTAGTAGGACTCCTAAAACTCATGGTCTGCCATTCTAACACTTCCTTATCTATTGTCCATACACTATTCTATCATCCTCTAACTTGTCTACACTACCCAACTTACAAGAATTCTACTAGTGGTCACCTTCTTTGAAGCTATTGTCTAGATTGTAAGGCAATTATATTTATTAGGTCGAGAATCTTGGGATACCTGTCTAGAATCTCATAACTATGACTTTTTTCCATAACCGTCAAGTATCATAGTCTAATACTGCCTCGCCACCTGGCCAGTATAGCTGCAAGTAATTCGACTACTCTACCATAATCGTCTGGCGGCAACTGTCGCTACCTCGCCAGCGATTTGTCATAGTCATCAGTTCGTAACAAGTGCCTTCAACTCTTTCCTAGGCATAGTCTAGGTTTTAGGGAAACACTTAAGGTCTCGACTAACTATTAGGGGTAGGACCTATCTCAATTAATCTAACAATTACTACTATGCTACATGGTGCTACTTAAGGGTTAAACTAATAAAGAGTACATATATTGCTATAGTGCATATATATATTAAGAACTCATCCTTAGTTATCAAGCATTACTAACACATTTATGTTTAACTAACAAAATAGGGGTGATGTTGATATCAAACAATTCATAATGGCACGAAAGATATGACTATGATAGGAAGATTTACGCACGAGATAAGGAATGAATATAAAAGGAGGAGATGAGTCACCCAAGAGGGCGAGATAAGGATAGGGGAAGAATACTACTACTGCTACTCCCGTCATCCATTAGCATCGCGTGTACGCCATCTGGATAGAATAGAAATATATCCTCATAACTGCTAGACTACCATATATATAATTCTATATCTATCTGTGCATCTAAGAGCTTGTGTCACAATGGGGTTATGAGTATGCAAAGATATTTATAACTAAAAGGTCGTACCTGTATCTACGGCTTCCTGTGTCTGTTCTCCCATACTTTTTATAATGAGTGCTTGGCCTTGTCCTTGGTTGTTCAACTGGGGTCTAGTCCCCTCCATTTGTGCAGACTGTAGAAGCAGTGGTGGGTCCCTTTGGTCTTCTATACTTGAGGGTGTATGCGGTGTTTCTGATTCTACTGCCATAGACCTCTGGTTCTGCTGAGGGCATCTTCGGGTTTGATGGTGACTTGATCCACATATCATGCACAGTCCCAATCGACGATGACAGTCTCTATGAATATGACCTACCTTACCACAAAAGTGACAAGTACGGGGGTCCTTGGTTGGATATGGTGCAGCACTATCTGATTGCTGGCGTATCAAAGGGTGTCTAATGGGTCCTCCTTGCTGTGTCCTTACTGGTCCTTGGTGACTTCTCTGTTGAATTCCGTTTCCCTTGCTGATGGCCTCCTGAATCCTGGCCTCTGTCAATAACTCGGCATAAGAGATCCGAGACTGTGAGCTAGTGTAGTGCTGGAGCTCCTGAGTCAGTCCTCGGTGAAACCTCTTAGCCTTCTCCAAGTCATTAGGTATTAGGACTGTGCCATACTTACTGAGACGGCTAAATTCTGCGTCATACTCATCAACCGTCTTGTCCCCTTGCTCTAGATGGAGAAACTGATCATACAATGCGTCCCTTACAGTATCCGGGAAGTACTTCCGCTCAAAGCACTCCAAGAATTGTTCCCAAGTCTGATGCGTACCCAACTGGCGCTCCATAGATTCCCACCAGTGATGCGCGTTGCCTTCTAACTGAGTCCTCACGCCTATCATCCATAGGTCAGAAGGTAATTGTGATGCCTCTAACAACTTCTTGGTATTGGCAATCCAGTTTGTGGTCTCCTCTGGACTCTCATTGCCATTATATGGCTTAGGGCCCATCTGCACAAAGTCCTTGACTGAACCGACCCGAGCTTGTGGTACTGAAGCTAGTGCCTGGGTTGGTACAGGGGCTAGTGCAGCCATTCTCTCAAGTGCTGCCAGAAATTCTAGCCTTTGATCTGCTGTTTGCTGCCTCTGCTCGGCTGCCTGCTGCCTTTGTTCCTGTATCATCATCTGGAAGAATTGGAACAGCTGTGTCTGGCCATCCTGCGGTGCTAGTGGAGCTGGAAATGTCCCATTAGGTATCGTGGAAGGAGTTGATAGAATTTGATTGTTAGTCAGTCCATCCGGTCCGGGAAGAAGAGGTATCGTTGAGGTCATTCCTAGTGGTTGGTCGTCGTCCCCTGGAGACGTGTTGTCCCCGGTGGCGGCATGCCCGTTATGCAAATTCATCTCTCTGCAAGAGATGGACGAAGGATTAAGAAGAGTACATGAATCAAGCAGGATGCAAGGACTTAAGTAGGACATGTTGGAAGGAAGGTAAGTTATAGTCAAGTGTGGATGAGATCTAAAATTCTAATCCTAGGTGCAGGCCTGCTCGGTACAGTGACGTAACCGAAACGGCTAACTTGACCTGCATGGGCCACCACAAAAATATGTCACGCCCCAGTCCCAAATACGTAGGACTAGGAACACGTAAGCATGCCAGCCGCATGGATATGGCAACTCCAATATATGGAAACCATAACCTATACGTACGCTGTAATATGAATATAAACTCACATGTGGTATAATGTCACAAGTCACAGATATGTTAATCTCATCCACACAACAAGTCATTAAAAAGAAATACTAACTAGAATAAGGAGTCTGAAATATCCAAAAAACAAAAGTCGGGTGGAGACAAATCCACTACCAATGACTATAACCAAAACTAAAATGAGAGAGGAGTATAAAGTCTCCAATATAAAATAATGTAAAGACAAAAGTGTGTCAGCTAAAGAATCCATCGCCAGATAATCAACGATGCTCAGAAGGTAAGACCTCCTCGGCAGAAAGGAATGCGTCAGGTCCAGGCCCGTACTCCTGCAAATACTCAAGAGCAGATACACCTGGCAGAGGACCAGGTCCTCAGAGGGACGTAACAAGATACAGAAAATACGAACCAACTTGAACACAGTAAACATGCATATAATTTGAAAATAAATAAGTACGCTGTACCAGACAATCTATATGAATGCAAATGAGGACAACTTTTCGACGTATGGGCAAGGGTAGGCTACTCGATCTACCTCACAACTCACACACACGTCAATGGACATCAGAAATTGATATACCGCGGGGGTAGCGACCAGCGAGACTCCAGAAATCGATATACCGCGGGGGTAGCGACCAGCGCGACACACGCCCGTAGTGCGAGCTATATACTACGGTTTACCAGAGTGGTTAAAAGTCCATAAGCCTAATGATTGTCCTCTATGATACTAGGTGCCATGTGTGTGTCAACATATCTAATACATAGTAATGACTGGAGAAAAACTACACATGCAAGAACTATACAGAAATGAAATAAATGAATAGAAATATAAATAGCATGCAAAGTACTGTAAACAATTTGGCAAGGTATCTTGCCTGGTAAGAAAGCTGCAAGGTTTACTGTCTAGAAGTCAAACGCACAGGACCAAAAGCTATGGCCGCAGAACAAATATATCCGAATGCTGAAATAAACATCACCAACGTTCCCAGAATAAGTAAAATAGCTAAAAAGCACACCCCTTTCGTCCAATTTAGACACAGGAACAAAACGGTAATTTTGGGCAAAAGTGGGGTCCACGTGTGGCCCACTTTGCACCAAAAAGCGTGCCGAGGGTAACAGTCTCTAAATGGGACAAACTATGGGTTAAACAACTCTAAATGTCAATACGAACCCAACGGTATGTCCAAATGTGGATTCCGATGAGCCGCACACAATTTTGTCTAAAAAGTCAACTGTGGGGCCCGCCAATTGGCGATCTGGTCAACCGTCTCAGAAATGCGTGAAAATTGGGTCACAGGACCAGCGCGTTACCACGAGTCTAGTGGCGTAAGTTTCGTCGCAATCTGACAAGCGTGCACAAAATACGCGCGAGTTCCATAAAAGTTACGACACGGTGTGTGTCCGCGGATACGGTCTGATTTCGGTGCGCACACGCGTCCGAATCAGTCCCCACGAATTTTTACATGTCCGGTTACGCTGCGTGCACCATTCGGTACACTTGACACACGGCGGGGCGGTCCCGTTTGGCGGGGCGCGCTCCGTTTTCTAACTTTTGGAATTCTGGAAAAAGTGGGTGCGCGCAGTTTTGTGACGAATATAATTCTGTCCACAGCAACTAATAGTATAGGGTTATTTAACAGAAAATAAAGTAGGTCAAGTATTCTACAGGTATAAAAAAGAATCACCGAATTCGGATCTCTGTGGTGGGAGATACGAACTCGGCAATATGGGTGGTCATTCTGGAATTCTGCGATTCCAGAATTTCTGCTCGCCCAACTTTGGATGCTGTTTTTCACCTAGGGGCACACGTTTTCCGAGGTTGGCTATAAAACAAATATTGGAGAGGGTTAAGGGATGATCATACCGATGAAAACGGAACAGCGTTTGGTTGAGCGAGTCGACGGAAAATCACACCGGAACGAAGGTGCCTCGAGTGGGAAACTGCAGTTCGCGAGGTCGGCATCGACGGGATGGTTGGATGGCTTGGCGGGGTTTCTCTGGCTGCGGTGACGGCTCTAGATGGGAAGAGGAGGTCTGAATATTTAGGGTTTAGAATTTTTGAAGAAATATTTTACATATATATATATATATATATATATATATATATATATATATATATATATATATATATATATATAATAGGTCCGGGGGGGGGGAGGGGGGGGCGCACACTCTGCGTTTGCTGGCTTGCTTAAGATTTGCTTGCTTATGAATACTAGCAAGTTGCTAAGCTTCTAACTTGCTGTGCATTTGCTAGCAATTGCTAGCAAAAGTTGGAATTCCTAGGTATAGTATTATATTAGTATTACTTATTAGTTCTTATTATATTATTATTTCTTTTCTTTTCTTTTCCTTTCTTTTCTTTTTCTTAAATATATATATATATATATATATATATATATATATATATATAAGAAATTTATAGATTAGGATAATGCACACCATTATGCTAGCAACTGCTCAAGGGGTCTCCTACATGAAATAAATTTCGAAAAATTTCTGATGGTCCCATAAGTCCTCTAAGTGTCCGAACACCTAAAATAAAAATTATTAAAAATCTATTTCTTCTATTTAGCACATAATTACCATAATTAAATTATTAAATAATAAAAAAAATAATAAATACGGTTTTTTTTAATAGGGGTTTTACAGCTTTCGACGGGGTTTGCGGTGCTCATCAGCCCGAACCCAAGCTACAGGACCATCTTCGGAGAATGGGTTACTATTGGCCGACAATGGTAGCGGAGGCTGTCGACTATGCAAGAAAGTGCCAAGCATGCAAAATCCCTGCAGACTTTATCCACCCACCCTCAGAATTTCTACACCCAACGATAGCATCTTGGCCGTTTGAAGCGTGGGAAATTGACATTATAGGGCCAATTAGTCCACCTTCTTCTAAGGGACATCCGTTCATCTTGGCTATCACTGACTACTTCTCCAAATGGGCGAAAGCTGTTCCACTCGCTGAAGTCAAGATCTCAAACGTTATCAGCTTTGTCAAGCATCACGTCATATACCGCTTTGGCTTACCACAGAGGATCATCCATGACAATGGTTCATAGTTTGCAAGTCATACTTTTTATCGATTTAGTGACAAAAATTGAATCCGGAACATGGCCTCGTCTACCTACAACCCAACAGCAAATAGTCTGGTGGAAGCATTCAACAAGACCATCATAAAGCTGCTCAAGAATTTTGTGTCATCCAATAAGCGCGACTGGAATGAGAAGTTGAGTGAATATTTCTAGGCTTATCGAACAACAGTCCGGACACCTAATGGCAGTACGCCATGTTCCATTGTCTACGGGAGCGAGGCAGTCCTCCCTCTTGAGATCCAAATTCTATCTCTCCGAGTGTCCCTCTCCAACCAATTGACCGTTGATGACAATCACAGCCGACGACTACAAGAGTTAGAAGCAGTCGACGTTAAACGCCTCTTAGCTCAACAACGCATTGAGCTGTACCAAGCGCGCCTCTCAAGAGCCTTCAACAAAAGGGTCAAGAAGAAGACTTACCAAGTGGGTGACCTCGTCCTGACAGTAAGAAGACCGATGGTCATGACCCACAAGACGGTCAACAAATTCCAGCCTAAATTGGAGGGTCAGTTCATCGTTGAGTCCGTGTTCTCCAACGGCGCCTACCGGCACACAAAATCTAATGGAGACTGTAGAAGCATACAAAATTATACAGGCCGCATAAAGATCATCCTTCCTCAACAGAACAACCAAGCCACAAAAGAGCCATATGCGGCCTGATCAACCAAGTTGCAGAAAAGCCGCATAGTGTATTATATGTGGCCTGAAAGACCACAGAGCAGAAAGACCACAGAGCAGAAAGACTGCATAAAATATTCCTGACACAGATTTCGATGTTTGTTAGAAGCTCTAACACATTACTCATCACTTTGAGATGCTTCGAGACTCGTGAAGACGACTACTCAGGAAAAGACAATAAGTCACATCAGTGCATTAATTGCTTTAAAAAATATGCCATGCCACGTGTCCTACATATGCGGCCTCGTCACCATGCGGCTTAAGTGTCCATCCGACCAAGGACAAACAGGAGCATGTATGCAGCTACAAGACCTATGCGGCCTCGCCATCATGCGACCAAAGTGTCCATCCGACCAAGGACAGACGAAAACATGTATGCATCTATAATACCCATGCGGCCTCGTCATCATACGGCCAGAGTGTCCATCCGACCAAGTCCAAATGAGAGCACATATGCGGCTACAAGACCCACGCGTTATCGTTATCATTCGGCTTAAGTGTCTATTCGACCAAAGCCCTTACCCTTATAAGACCCATGCGGCCTCGCCATCATGCAACCAGAGTGTCCATCCGACCAAGGCCAAATAAGAACACATATGTGGCTACAAGACCTATGCGGTCTCGCCATCATGTGGCCAGAGTGTCTATCCGATCAAGGCCAGACGAGAACGCGTATGCGGCTATGACGCCATATGGCCACAGAAAGATATGCGGCTAAGTTACTATATGGCCTTTATCTCACAAGATCTTTTCGTTACAACTGCAGAGATCTTCGTATAGTTGGTGCTGACTACGTGTCCAGTAGACCAAGTCACGCCCACAACGGGTTAAAAATAACCCCGAGATCTCTTCAACAGCATATATGAACAAAGACCATGTGGCAATCTGCCCATGGCATGCGACGACAGTTGCAACTACATTATGTTGAAGGAGCCTTATGCGGCCACCAAACAGAGGCATATGCGGCACTCATAGCCCATCAGCACGATGGCTATAAATAGGAGCAACTTGAACGTTCTAAGGGCAGGATTTTTTTTTGCTTTAGAGAGAGAGCATACCACCCCTGGCCTATAGAGAGAGAGCATACCGAGATGAGTGAAGAGAGAACGTAAGCTTCCTCACCCTGCATCAGATCGTCCACGGAGTAAAAGAGATGCCATATCAGTCCTTGTCCATCATCACATCCCAGATCAAAAAAATATTGTACTTAGATTGTCTGTCCAGGACCTCTTTGTACTTTCTTTCGTTTGTCAATTAAATCAAGCTCTTTTATAAACCTTCGAATTTAATGGCGAACAATATGGTGACTCTTCTGGAAAGACTAAAGTTTTTTCTCTGTTGAGAAAGTTGTGGCATAATTCGACACAACCAAGATAGGGTCCACTCAAAGGATATTGGTGGTCCGCTTCGACCAGCAGGCTTTCAAGGGCATGCTCTCTGGGGATAGTGCGAGTCCTTCTCCGAGGTAAGCAAAGCCCAAGAAGACCCACATGAAGTAGGTAGCAAAGGCTATCGTGCCTCACCCAACTATGGAGCTTGTGCTCCTCACCTCTCTCTCTCTGTTGCTAAAGGCGCTCGCCAGGCGTCCCCTCAGGCTGTCCATGCGACATCCTCGCCTAACACAAAAAACACTCAGCACCTAAACTCTGGCAGAGAAAAATATGACAATGTCAGAAGTTCAGACGCTGATGCAAGCTCTATGCGATCAAAGAGGAGGCCGCATAAGACTCACTATGCGGCATCGGTTGACGGCCGCAGGCAGATGGTCGCATGCAACTCTGGCAGCAGCCGAACCTCTATTTTTGATCGAATCTCATGCAGCGCCGATCCTATGCACCATGCTGAGAATGGTGACAACCCAAACTTGGACTCTTCGTACTATGTGCCTCCGGGTGCCAAGTCGAAGAAGTTTGGGGCAGTACGAGCTAGTCATGCTTAAACAACTTTCCATTCGACTGACCGCCGGAGGGCACCGCTAACTGTTATGCGGCCCCCTGATGGAAAGCTGTATAAGATCGATTCGTGCATCTAGCCCTCAGTAGAAAATAGACAAGGACAATCTCAAAAGTCTACCATTGACGATCTGGAGAAAGTTCTTGTACGAACCCCATATCAGGGAGCAGAAACAACGCCCACGCACCCGTGCGCTCAGTCTACCCGTGCTCACAAAAATGGTGCAAATATGAGTCAGCCCTGGCCTGACTTGCATAATGTGATCAATCACAAGCGTAAGACAAGGGAGGCAACTATGGCATGTGAAGTTTGCTCCCCAGGACATCACTGTGCCAAAATCATCATCAACTACTGCTGCAATAAAGTGGCAGTACCTATAAGAAGACAGTCGACATTCCAACAACTACACCCAAAGGCACCTATCCAGCAACAACCCGGAGATCAGGTGCAAATGCCAGAGGAAGAGGAGTTACCCTTTGCCTCATGTTACTCAGCTTGGAAGGTCCCTTCCACTACAGGAGGAAGGAAGTACAACACCTCCAGACCATCACTCTTAACCAGTGCATTGAGAAGGCTATTATAAGGAGGACCAGCAGCGGAACCTGCGACAGGTGTCTCCCAGGGTATCCGCTCGAAGAAGAAGCTATCAGCCGCTGGAGGTAGTTCTTCCTCATAATCCCTGGGTATTACATAAGCTGGGGGTAGTAATTCCCCGGACCTATGTAACAACCCAGTGTTCCTTAAAGATAGAGAATCTCAAGGGACAGATGTCGAGTTCTTTGGGGGTAATCACCCTCATCAAGAAGACGCAGCTTCCAAAGCTGGGGGTAGCATTCCCTCCGATTTTGAAGAAGATATAACACTTTAGGCTTTTCCTGAGGACATCAATTCCGAGAAAGCTGAAAACAATGTGCCTAGAGTTAATACAATATCTAGGGTTGGGGAAAGCAATCCTCCGGAATCGAAAGATAGCGCGATGATGCCTACCTCCCCTGAAGACTATAACTCCCAATGAACAGACGATGACATGCTTGGGGGTAATCACCCTCGAATAGTCAGAGCATTATCTGAAGCTAGGAGTAGCATCTCCTTTGAGTCCGAAGACAATGCAACGATGCCCGTCTTCCCTGAGGACAGTACGACTCAAGAATCGAAGACGGAAGGACTCAGCGATCGCCAATGTTTCGATGCTTTGGAGGCAATGATGAACACCATGAATGCCATAATGCAGATTTTAGACCAGGCAATACTGAAGATCAAGGCGAACATGGTACTGCCACCTTCAGGGCCCGCAGTAACTCTGCAAGCCGGAAGTAGCAATCTTTCGATGATCCACACCAACCCGTCATGCCATGAGGACAGTGATTCCCAGAAACCAGATAATAAAATATCTGAGGGTAGTCTCTCTCAATAAGTCAGAGCAGCATCCAAAGCTGGGGGTAGCATTCCCTCTGAGTCTGAAGACGATGCAAAATCATCGATCTTCAATGAGGACCGTGCGACTAAGGAATCGGAAGCCCCAAAGACAAAATAGACTTTCTTCTTTGATGACGACAACATCATTGAAATCTTTAATATACTAATGAAGAAAATAAACTTCGGCTACCCAACATCAGATGCCCTGAAGAGGCTGACAAGGTTGATGACCCAAAATATTGCCTCTTTCATCGGTACATCCATGATCCAACCAGAGACTGCTCTGTGTTGAAGAGATATATCCAGCAACTAATCAATGCCAATAAGCTTACCCTCGACTTCAAAGATAAGACGGTCATTATGAATATAGTGTCCCTCCAATTCAGCGACTTCCCAGTGACGGAAGCCCAGGAAGCCAGGGAGGTCGTCAACCTCCTGTCGACTCGCAACCAAGTAGCAGGCTTGGTATCACTCACAACCCCAAGAGGTAAAATTATTACTAAAAAAATGGCACAGCAAATAGCATATTCAACGACCATGTCAAAGGGAAAGCATTTTAGTCCGGGTCGCATGATCCTTTCCTCAGAAAACACAAATTGTATACTTCGGATGCTCAGCGCAGCTCAACAAGTCTTCCTGCACATAAAAGCCAAGTCTCGTATGACTCATCAACAATGACGCAGGATAGGTAGCATTCCATTGTACGTATCCGAGCAAGTCTTCAGCGCAAGGATGTATCATACTTCATGCGCACACGATAGTACTTCTCTGTATAATAAATCCTTAAGGGCGATAGGCAAGGATCCTACGTGCACAACTCAGCCAACTCTCTCGTGTATATGTGACAGTATTCTTGTGCACAGAGCTTCTTATTCTGCACAAGCTAAGTCATCAACAGTATTCAACGCAAAAAATGATGAGTTACCAGAGTTCCATTATTACATCCAATAATCACTCCGTCTCATACAGCAAATGGGCTATGACTCCAAAAAGCTGAAGGTCTGAACTTTGGTAAATGACGGCATATTCCTTTATAATCAGATAGTTATTACAACATCACTCTCACATGGCTAGGATATGAAGATGCTAGTACACGTCATCACTCCAACAAGACGACAACCTGTAGGGCGAAAGTTCCAAAATTATAAACTTCCAGCCATGGTTGACAAGACTGACATCGAGGATAATGTTTTCTCGATCCAACCTTCTATCAAAGAAATCAAAGACAGTGTTTCCTCGATTCAACAATATACACGCTCGCAAAGCCTAACAAAGATTTGCTAATCGAGGAAAAAATTCTCCACTAAATACAGAATATACAGTACCTATATTTTGTACAGTATGCACTTCTCCTACATGAATCACTGTAAAAGTCATTATCTGTATTCATGAGTCATAAATACGCAACAAATACTGGATCCCCAAAAGTTTTTCAGTAGAATAACCCTCAGGTCTATCTACACTCCTAAGTAGACCACCCTCAGTAACCTGAGTTATCTTGGGCATTATTTTACCTCCACATTACCTCTGAACTACCGTCCTTACATCCTCCCCAGTAGAGTTTTCCATGTCCATCTTACCTCTGAGAAAATTTTCTATTTGACTGTCGATCATCACATCCATATTACCTCTGATATCGATCGTCATCTAAACTTGTCACCCGTACTCAACTCTAAGTACGCCAGCGGTGTTAAGTCCAAAAAACCTATAACGTTAATATAACCTCTGATAGGGTTTATTTCGAATCTATCACTTGCATCCAACTGCACAAGAAGTAATGGATCCACCAAAAGTTTTCCAGCAGAGCAGTTCTCTGGTCCAACAAAATGCTTTTTTTGAGACTACCCAAAAATTGATTCCTTCCAGCCCTCAGAATTCTTGTGCCCAATGGTCGCATCTTGGCCGTGTGAAGCATGGGGGATGGACATTATCGGACCAATCAGTCTACCTTCTTCTAAAGGGCATCGATTCATCCTGGCTATAACCAATTACTTTTCCAAATGAGCAAAAGTTGTTCCACTCGTTGAAGTAAAAATATCGAACATGATTAGTTTCTTCAAGCATCATGCCATATACTGCTTCGGCTTGCCACAAAGAATCATCTATGACAATGGTCCATTGTTCATAGGTCACACATTCTAACAGTTTTACGATAAAAACTGGATTCAGAATATAGCATTAATCGCCTATAACCCGATAGCAAACGGTATGGCAGAAGACTTCAACAAGACCATCATAAAGCTACTCAAAATGTCCGTGTCTTCCAATAAGCACGACTGGAATGAGAAGCTGGGTGAATGTCTCTGGGCCTACCGCACAATGGTCCAGACAGCTACCGGTAACACGCCTTTCTCCTTGGTGTACGAAAGTAAAGCGGTCCTCCCGCTCGAGATCCAAATCCCTTCACTCCGAGTAGCTCTCTCCAACCAATTAACCATCGACGACAATCACCGCCGACGGCTACAAGAGTTAGAAGCACTAGACGAGAAATGTCTCTTAGGTCAATAGAGCATTGAGCTATACCAAGTGCGTCTCTTGGGAGCCTTCAATAGATGGGTCAAGGAGAGAACTTTCCAAGTATAAAGGCGGCTCAAAATCCCCAAAAATTTACTCAAGGATTGAGCCAATTCCTGCATTAAATAGGGATTGGACAGCCTGGCAAAGACTCGTCTATGAGGCCCGTCATCCATGCGGCCCAAAGTTATCTCCTCCATGCTTCTTATTGAAAGTATTCCAAACTTATCAGTTTGAAAACTTTAAGGGGTCTTGTGGAAACATAAAAAATCTTGCTTCCATGTGCTCAAACAAACATGCACCCCAAAGATGACTGAAAAGAAATCAGACTGCATAATAAACATGTGGCCAAGAAAAAGAAGCATCCATGCATCCAAAATATTTGCCGCATAAAGGCCTGACACAAATATTATATCTGACACAATATCCTGACAATAGGATTTTCTGAACGCTTCAAAAAATATGAGCGCACTAAGTGACAAAAAACTCTCGTCAGACTAATAATAACTCCTGATAGGAGTGCAACGCCACATATACGAGGCCACATGTATCCCAGAGTCCATGCGCCTCTAGCCTCATACGCCCCAGACTCTATGTGTCGCATGCATCTTAGGCCCTATGCGTTCCAGACTCCATGCGTTCCATGCGACTCTGGCCATGCATTCCAGACTTCATGCGTTCTATGTGGCTCTAGCCATGCCTTCTAGACTCCATCCATTCCTTACGGCTCTGTCCCTATGTGTTCCAGACTCTATGCGTTCTATGCGTCTCTGACCCTACATATTCCAGACTCCAAGAGTCTCATCCGTCCCTGACTCAATGCTTTCAACGTGGCAAGGTTTCATGAGACAAAATCTTTATGTTGTGTCTGAAGCGATTCTCTCTAACTAAATGCGGGCTACATGTCAAGCTGACCAAGTCACGCAAACAAAAGGCAAGAACCGTCCAGATACTCAACAACAACAAATTCTAACAAACGCCCACGTAGCAGCTCGGCCTGGGATCAACTACATCTTGTTAAGGATGAAGTACACGTGGAAACCTGCCCATCGAATGCGCCCAAAGTTGCAACCGCGTTCTGTTGAAGGAGCCCCTACGACCACCAAACAGAAGCATATGCGGCACCTATGGCCTATCACCATGATGGCTATAAATAGGAGCAACTTGGATGTCCCAGGGGGGCAAGATTTTTTGTCTTCAGAAAGACTATACCCTTCCAGACGAACTACGTACGTGCACGCAAGATCGAGAGAGAAAGAGAGAGAGATAGAGAGAGAGAAGAGCATCCCTCATTCACTCGTTGGACCGTCAATGGAGTAAAGGAGTCACTACAGTATTCGATCTCCATCGTCACATTACCCAAATTAAATATTGTACTTAGATTATATGTTTAGGCATCTTTATACGTTTTGTTTTTTATTAAACGAAGATTTTTTTCAAACTAAATTCAATGGCAAACAGGTAGTACATACTATATGTATAACTTTATATAATATTGTTGTATTTGAAAAATAAGAGTTGGAAAAATTAACATTTTCTAATGAGCTCTAGTCAAAGAGGTTGAGATCGGAGACATTTGCACCATATATTCGAGTTCTAACCGGAATGAAAGCATAGTAAACCTTCTATTTAATTAATAAATGGTAGTAGTTGGGGGTAGTTAGCTCGGTAGGCTTGCAATGCAGCATGTTAGTATAAATTAGAGTTGGGGGCAGTGAGTACAATATACATGCAATGCAGCATGTGTAGTACTAAATAGTGGTAGTTGGGGATAATAAGCCCGATAGGCATGCAATGCTTCATGTATAGTACAAATTGGAGTTATGGGGCATTGGGTACGATAGGCATGCAATATAGCATGTGTAGTATAAGTTTCGAGCATATAAGTTAGACATTTAAAAAAAGATTGGAGAGGAGTGTCATGTCTTGCTCCCTGAATATTGGGTAAATACGAGGACTGATATGGCCAACCGCACCTTACAGAATATCGAAGTAAGCGATAATGTGTTAAGGTTGTCTAGAAGACATATGGGAGAACTCTAGCATGTTATGACGTTAGTCTTAAGGCTGACATATTCTAGTATCTCAATCCAATAACAACAATTGGAAGAGTATATCATACATGAAAGTAAAGATGCGTCCCAAATTATATGTTACATTTGATCATTAAGCTAGTGAATAAAAAATGCTGCACTAGTAGAGTATAATAATATATAATAAAATATACCATCCATGGTCTAATATATACATCATGTCGACCGTAGTCTCAAAAATATAAGGAGCTAACTCTGCCCCTAGCGAAACACCACAAAATGAAGTAATCAAGACGAGGGGTGGAAGAAGGAAACCTACTCACGAGCTTCGGCCGTAGTCCTACGAGTATGAGCCATTTGCTAGATGTGCGATGGATCCTGGTTCTCCTCGGGATAATCTGGCCATACAAAACCATTGGGGTCAGAACCCCAAGCAACAAGTACTACAAAGGAGCTTAAGGTGATAGACAAAACATATCATAATATTAGCAGAAAAGAGACAGATACGAATAAATGCAAATCGAGACTTGTACGGTACCAATGTACTTATCTCAAAATATAACTATAAGAACTGATAACAAACAATGCTTAAAAAAGGAAAATAAGGTGACGAGCGGCAAGAGGGCATACTACTCTGGATCGGGACAGCAACCCTTAAACCAAACAAGGACCGGGGTTGTAGACCTTCACCCGAGCAGAACTTAGCACCCTAACCATGTGCCAAAAGAAATAAAACTAGGAGAGTGAGCTATAAATAAAGGTAACAATATTCATAGCACGACCAAACATCTCTACAGCTTGCTACGATTTACTAGCTAGGGTTGCCATAGGCCTTAATTACTAAATGCATGTTTAAGAATATTGCTACCACTGACACTGCAGTCAACCCGAATGGCCAATGGTACGCTTGCTGAGTAAACTTAAATGCACAATCAATATCACTACAAAACAACTTGTTACTTTATCAGAAACAAAAATTGAGCTTATAAGCATAAACTTAAACTTGTGATCATAAACTTGCTTTATAAATATAAACTTGTATATAAACTTGTCTCGTAGTACCGTAGAACACGTAAACTTGGTCATTCATGGAGCCCTTGCCTAGCAGGGTTGGTCCATACAGCATGGGGCCCTTAGAGATTGGGGTAGCCTATAGCATAATATTCTTCCCTTCCAATAATCTAGGTAATTCTTATCTTGTTTAGGCATTACTAATTTATTTCAAGTTCTCTAGTCGTGGACACTTAAGAACTCCCTAGAATGACGAGTCACGAGTACGAGCTATTCACGAGATATTGTATTCGTGATACGCGATACATTGGGCAATACTCACACTCGATTACCCGATGCCAAATGCAATAGATTTTCATACACAAATATTTCTACGGTGTCATGAGGATTTTAAACTTGTACATAAACTTGTCTCGTGAACTACATGTAAAACTTTCTAGTAACATAAACTTGTATCAACATAAGGAAGCACACAACAATAATCACTAAAATGAATTACTAAATTAACATAATTAAAGGAACACAAAATGCACACAAGAATTTCTAGCATTATGTGTCCACTGGCCGCATGGACTCACTTGCCGCATGCACTCACTGGCCGCATGCACCCAATTGTCTCATGGACTCACTGGTCGCATGCACTCAATTGTGTAATGAATAGTCATGCATCCAACAAGGTGGGCGTATGCTATCCGTATGCGACCAGGAGTTTAGGCCGCATAGTGATCTCTGCCGCATAGGTCGCTGGTCGCATGAAGACTTCGTCTTCTCCAACAACAGATTCAGCTATAGCCGAAAGCTCCCAAAATAAAAAAATTTATTTTCTTCATAATAACTTTATTTTAACTCCAAATCAAGTGAAACAAAAGCTAAATTGCACGAAATGAAAATGCTTTAACATAAAGAATAACTAGTTTTCGAAAACACTAAGTTTTAATAGATTAAAACCAAGAAAAACTCATAAAACCCATAAAAACCCTAACTTAAATCTCAGATATACAAAATTTTATTCATCAAAACCAAAAATACCTAGAACTAAAAATGATTAGGAACACACAGAGAACATTTTCCATCAAATAATTTTTTAAAAACAATAATATATAAAAAATCCTAAAATTAAGGTTTTATCATGTAGCAAGATGTACTTGCCTAAGAGTCCAATGACTTCTTCCTAGCTAGGTCCAGTACTAGGGTTCGGCTAGGGGAAGTGCATGGGGGTGAGGGAGAAATGAGCAAGGAAGAAGAAAAATAAAAATAAAGAAGAAGAAGAAGAAGAAGAAGAAGAAGAAGAAGAAAGAGAAAATCTCATATATATATTAAGAGGAGAGAAAAAATGGTTTAGTCATGGGTTCAGTCAAATAAATCGAACCAAGTGTTCATTCTATATGCGGGTCCTAAACCGGGTATATGGCAATGCCAATGGGTATTCTACTGGTCTCGGGTAGTCTCTCTCAATAACAGAAAAAATAACAATAAATAAAATGACAAGAACCAACATGAGAAATACAGCAAGAATATATTATCAAAAAAAATTAAATTCTAGAAATTCAAGAAATACCAAATCTGGAATCGGGTGTGACATCTCTACCTTCCTTAAAAAAATTACGTTCTCAAAATTTTACCAAGGCTAGTCGAGTTGGAACACACGAGAAAGCTCAAGGAATCATATCACAAATCAAATAATTATACTAAGCAAGTAACTAAAATAAAAATAATTGCAAAAGTAACTAATGAATAAATGCACAGAAGCATCACACAGGAAAAAATAGAGGTATATGTTACATATATCCCTGAGTCAGTCAATTTAGAATTCATCCTCGCTTGCCTTATGCTGACTCACAAAATAGACAAGAGCCAAGCCTTGAGTAAGTCGGTACCAGAGATCTTATCAAAGACATAACTCAGATCCAGGATGTACCTTCACAGTCAGATCATATGATAGACATCACGCACCATGAGATACGAGGGCAGAAGAGTAAGACAAAAATTTGCCTTTGCTCAACGAATGGGTCAAAATGACTATCGTATTTCGAATGCGTCAGAATACAAGATCGTTCGACAAAAACCCAAGAATAAGATAAGCTAAAGAGAGCTCGAAAATCTTACCCACAATTATAGCACCTTCGGCTATCAATTGTTCTATGTTTCCAAATATTTTGCCAAGCCAACGTCCAGAGGTTGTGGCTCTAACTTGTTGCTGGTTCTGTCTTGCTGGACTTGCACATACTGCGATGGACGTTGCTGCTGGAACTGCTAAGTCTGCGTCAGAAAAGGATGCTGGACTAGTAGTTGAACAGCTAATGCTAGTCCTTGCGGGCCTTCAATCGCTGTCCGAGGCAGAGCTGGTAACTGTCGAACTGAAGAAGTCTCTGGGTACAGAAGCATGCATGAACCAATCATGTGGTCAGATGCCCCACATCTGAGACACTGGCCATTGGCCCTCCTACACTGATCTTTGGTGTGCCCTGGCTTATCACAGTGACTGTATATTGCTGATACAGACTGCCTAGTAGATTGTACTGAGGTTACTGTGGAGGCTAGAGGTGCTGGAAGGCGAGGAGTTTTGAATGCTGGTATGGGAGGTGAGGAATGAATACTGATGTCTCTCATGGATGAGTGTGACCTCTTCTGGCCTCCGGTCTTTGCTACTAATCTCTGGCCGGCAAGTTCTTGGGACCTAGTTATCCTGAGTACTATATCATAGGTGGTATAATTATGATCTACCGTAAACTGCTGAAACTCAAGATGTAAACCTTGCTCAAATATCTTGGCTCGGTCCTCTTCGGAAGCTACCATGTGGGAAGAAAATTGGCTGAGTCGACAAACTCGACTGCATATTAGTCGACCAATCTTGTGTTCTGGCAGAGGCTGATGAACTGCTACTGGAGTTGGAACTTGGCGGTGGTGTGGAAATACTTCTCCTGAAAATGCTTCTTGAACGTCCACCAGTCAATGGACTTCAGAAGCGCCATTTCTTGTGCTGCCCACCAATCTCGGGCAAGATTTGACAGTTATAGCTTTACTACTGCTACCTTCTCATCATCTGGGGTCTTAGTTGCATCCAGGATGGCCTCAAAGTCTTGGAGCCAAGAAACTATTAAAACTGTATCTTTCGTACCAAGGAACTTGGTTGGGCGCATACGATTAACATTGGTCGCCGAGTTGTGAGTATAACGTCCGCTGTTCTCAAGTGCTACTCTAACTCCCTGGCAAGGAGTAGTGTTGGTATATTCTTGCCCTTGCTAAAACTGTTGGCAGAGTTGGATCACTTATTGCTGGAGCTGGAGTTATTGTTGTTGTTGTTGCTGTATTATCATCATGGCTTGAATCATCTCTAACATGGATTACGATGATGCCTGCCCTGGTTGTACTGGAAGAACTGGCGGTATTATCTAGGATGGCTGGGCTTGCATGAAAGGCGGGACGGGCTAAACTGGCGATCCCGACAAGACTGGTGGAGCTGATTGTGCTAGTCAGGTATACGTGACTTGCGGAGTCGATTGATAAAAAGCTACTGACCCTTGGACCTTAGTTCAATATCAAAATCTAGGCCTGACCTACTAGATCTGTTAGAGTTATCGATACAATAGAACCCTCAGAAGGAGGAGCAAGTGGGGTATCCCTGAATGATAAGGACACAAGGATATCAACAAGGGACGAGAATGGAACAATCATGTCAAGCAAGTTTGAAGTTCAAGGAGAGCGAGAAGTACATGTTACAAGTGGAGTTCAATCAAAAAAAAATAGAGGATTGAGATTCTAACAAGATGAGACCTCCCACAAGTCTGAAAAAATAGACCTGTATGGGCCACCACGAAAACCTTGTCATGCCCCGCTCCCAGAATACTGGATGAATACGAGAACTGACATGGACAATCTCACCTTGCAGAATAACGAAGTAAGCCGCAATGTGTTAAGGTTGTCTAGAAAATATATGGACGAACTCAAGCATTCTATGACGTTAGTCCTAAGGCCGACAGATCCTAGTATCTTAATCCAACAACAACAATTACAAGAGTATATCATACATGAAAGTAAATAGGTATCCCAAATTATATGTTACATATGATCATGAAGCTAATGAATACAAAATGCTGCACTAGCAGAGTATAATAATACATGATCAAATATACCAGCCATGGTCTAATATATACATCATGTCGACTGTATTTTAAAAAATATAAGGAGCTAAATCTGCCCCTAGCTAAACCACAAAATAAAGTAATGAAGACGAGGGATGAAAGAAGGAAAATCACTCGCGAGCTTCGGCTGCAGTCCTACGAGTGCGAACCATTTGCTAGATGTACAGTGGATCCTGGTTTTCCTTGGGGTAATCTGGCCATACAAAATTAGTAGGATCAGAACTCCAAGCAACAAGTACCATAAATGAGCTCAAGGTGATAGACAAAACATATCATAATATTAGTAGAAAAGCGACAGATAAGAATAAATGCAGATCGAGACTTGTACGGTACCAATGTACTTGTCTCAAAATATAACTGTAAGAACTGATAACAAAAAAATGCTTAAAAAGGGAAAGTAAGGCAACGAGCGACAAGAGAGCATAGGAAGTACTCTGGATCGGGACCACAACCCTTAAATCAAACAAGGACCGGGGTTGCAGACTTTCACCCAAGCAAAACTTAGCACCCTAACCACGTGCCAAAATAAATAAAACTAGAAGAGCAAGCTATAAATGAAGGAAACAATATTCATTGCACAACCAAACAACTCTACGGTTTGCTACAATTAACTCACTAGGGTTGCCATATGCCTTAATTACTAAATACATGTTTTAAAAATATTGCTACCATTGGCACTGCAGTCAACCCGGATGGCCAAGGGTACGCTTGTCGAGTAAACTTAAATGCACAATCAAAATCACTACAACATAACTTGTTACTTTATCAAAAAAAAATTTGAGCGTATAAGCATAAACTTAAACTTGTGATCATAAACTTGCTTTATAAACATAAACTTGTATATAGACTTGTCTCGTAGTGCCGTAGCACGCATAAACTTGGTCAATCATAGAGCCCTTGCCTAGCAGGGTTGGTCCATGCTGCATGAGGCCCTTAGAGATCGAGGTACCCGGTAGCGCAATATTCTTTTCTCTTAATGATTTAGGTAATTCTTATCTTGTTTAGTCATTACTAAATTATTTCAAGTTCTCGAGTCGTGGACTCTTGAGAATTCCCTAGAATGATGAGTCATAAGTACAAGCTATTCTCGAGATATTGTATTTGCGATATGCGATACATTGGACAATACTCACACTCGATTGCCCGATGCCAAATTCAATAGATTTTCATACACAAATATTTTTATGGTGTCGTGAGGATTGTGAACTTGTACATAACCTTGTCTCGTAAACTACATGTAAAACTTTCTAGTAATATAAACTTATATCAATATAAGGAAGAACACAATAATCACTAAAAGGAATTACTAAATAAACATAATTAAAAGGAACATAAAATGCACACAAGAATTCCTGGCCGCATGCGCCCACTAGCCGAATGGACTCACTTGCCGCATGCACTCACTGGCCGCATGCACCCAATTGTCGCATGGACTCACTGGCCGTATGCACCCAATTGCCGCATTGATGCCCCTCTTGGACTTTAGCGAATTTTTAATTCGTTACGAGTAAAAACACAAGCAGTTCAAGGATTTGCTCCAGAACACTTTGTGTAATAAACAGTCATGCATCCAACAAGGTGGGCGCATGCTGTCAGTATGCTGCAAGGAGTTCAGGCCGCATAACCCTCTCGGCCGAATAGTGCTCTCTGGCGTATAGGTCGCTGGCCGCATGAAGACTTCGTCTTCTCCAGCAGCAGGTTCAGCCATGGCCGAAAGCTCCAAAAACCGAAAATTTGTTCTCTTCATAATAACTTTATTTTAACTCCAAATCAAGTAAAACAAAAGCCAAATTGTACTAAATGAAATGCTCTAACATAAAGAACAACTAGTTTTCAAAAACACTATATTTTAATAGATTAAAACCAAGAAAAACTCATCGAACCCATGAAAAATCCCAACTTAAAGCTCAGACTACAAAAATTCGTTCATCAAAACCAAAAACACCAAGAACTAAAAATGATTAGGAATACATGGAGAATATTTTCCATGAAACAATTTTTTTGAAAATAATAATGTATAAAAAAATCCAAAAATTAAGGTTTTATCATGGAGCAAGATGTACTTGTCTAAGAGTCCAACGACCTCTTCCTAGCTAGGTACAGTTCTAGGGTTTGGCTAGGGGAGGTGCACGAGGGTGAGGGAGAAAGGAGCAAGGAAGAAGAAAAATAAAAATAAAGAATAAGAGAGAAGAGAGAGAAAAACTCATATATATACTAAGAGGAGAGAAAAATGGTTTAGTCATGGGTTCTGTCAAATGAACCGAACCAAGCGTCAATTCTATATGCGGGTCCTAAATTGGGTCTATGACAATACCAATGGATATTCTACTGGTCTCGGGTAGTCTCTCTCAACAACAGAAAAAATGATAATAAATAAAATGACAGGAACCAACATGAGAAATACAACAGGAATACATTATCAAAAAAAATTAAATCCTAAAAATTTAAAAAATACCAAATCTGGAATCAGGTGTAACAAGGAGCCTCCACCATAAGTCCACAAAATGGAGGGGGGTGAACCAAATTTTCTATTCCAAAAGTGATATCTGGTTCTTTTCGATGAGATTCCACTCATTTTCTTCGTGACCTTTTGTACGTCATCCTTGCCATCCCTTTTTTGTTTGTTTTATTTGGTTTTGGTCCTCACAATTTGTCAAATAGAAAAGTGGTTCCTTAAAGTACAATTTAATTTTAAACCCTACCAAATATATTTTAAGGAGTCGAGATATGTATAGTATTTATATTGTACAAAACTTTTGTATTCCATTAATTGTGCCTAGTTTGCATATTATAAATAGGGATAAGGATAAAAAAATAATAATATTCTTTTAGTTTTGGAACAAAAAATATAGTCGATCTGTTCATTTATCTATACTAATATATAATCCAAATATCAAGAATATTACTAATTTTTTGGTGTAATATTTTTTTGTATTTATATAAAAATTTATGTTTGTTCCACTGTTGATATACTTCATTGACATCTTCTAATGTCTTAAAAAAACCTTAATACCTATTAGTGTTATATATGTATCTACTAATATAATATTGCGGGATACTTTAACATTAATATATATGGATCAAAGATAACGATTTTTAGTGTACGTCAAAATTTATGTGTATGTAAGTTGGAGAAGTTAATGTGGTGCATTAGGATTCTCAATAGCCATCAACTAATGAAAAAAGTGGGAAAATAAACTCTTCAACCATCACGAGAAGAATAAGAAAAAGGTATGAAAATATGTGTTTGATTTTATTGGTTATAGTTGTAAGCCCCCTCTCCAAAATTTAAGGATATTTCGATTCAGATTATTATTTTAATCTAAAATAAAAACTAGCATATACTTTTATAATATATAAATATATATTAATTTTAAATGATTAAGGAAGAATTGAGATAAGTATAAAGAAAATTTTAAATAGCGACTTAATCTATTCAAATCTTAAATTGATCCTAATTAATTATGATTCTAAATGTTATCCTAATCTAACAACCAAATTTAAATTAAATTATATCTTCATTTAAATAAGTCTATAAATTCTTAGGATTAGCAAATTCCTAATTACACATAATCCATTGGAATTATATCTATAATTATTTAAATATTTCCTTATTTGAACTAATCCTAATTATATTCAAACTAAATAATATTAATCATTTTCAAATTAACTAATCCTAATTGTATTTAAATTAAGTAGTCTCTACCCATTATATATACTGACTAAACTTATGAAATAAACTCATCTTTCATCTTATCCTTCCCCAAAACTCCTCTCTTTGTTGTCCAATACAGTCCAAATTTTGCCACAAATCAGTCTCATTTTCAACAACCATAAAGACTTGGAAGAACCATATCTCCCAGCTTCGGACTCCGCTTTACCTCTATTTTTTTTGTTAGAAGCGTATAGATATAAGATTTCATAATCTATATTTTAATATATTTATTTCAAACTAGTATTTTTTGTAAATATTTTAGGGTATCAGGTGTCCGTAAAATAAACTTGTTTTGGTGTTTTTGCAATTTTCGGAGTTTTCGAATATGAAACCACGATCCGTTTAGTTTTTCAAAAATCTAATACGAAGACCTACAACATAGTTTAATCTCAAAATTAATTAAATTTATTTAATATATACAATATTAACTACATGTAGAATTGACTAAACAACATAGGCATCAGTATTTTGAAATCTACTTAAAATTTATTTACATTGTTTTGAATTGAATAATAAAATTTGTTTGGATTTTTGATTCTTTAAATATGGAGATAGTAGTTGATGCATGGGTACCTTGTCAACTGTTCGATTCATACCATCCACGACAGGTTAAAGGCGAGTATATTCTCTGATTATTTTTATTACGTGATAGCTCCTATACTTCATGTCTTAGTTATACTTTACTTGATTCTCGACACACTTGTTACACATGGGATTAGTATTACATGGATTCAAAGTCGTGATGTTGTGATTTCATATTTATTATTTTGTTCATGAACCATCGTGCTCGTATTCATCGTGACTTGTGATCTTCGTGACTCAGATCCATTAGTATTAGTCGGACGTAAAAGTACTTTAGTAGACATATAAATATTCCCAAAAACTATCCATCTGGTCTAATCTGGAACGATAGCAGTCACACATCTCATATGCGATGAGTTGTATTCATCCCTAGTCGTTACATGTCAACTTGGTACTTTAAATTACTTAGTTTAGTTACAGTCTTTATTGTTTCACTCCATACTTGTTGTCATATGCCATATCTATTCATGATTACTTGTTTCACTCTACTTGTCATGCAATGATTCTAGTTTTACTTGTTCATCATGTATTTCATTGCTATTTTCTGTTTTATAGACTCTACAATATATTGGAATTACTTTTATTGTTTATACTTATTCCATCCTGACTGGATTATATTTTTAGATGACTTGCTAATCTACACTATGGAACTTATTGGAGATCGAGATGCTTTTAGAGGCCAATATTAGAAGTTAGATAGTTTAGCAATTTCTTAAATTTAATGTTAGCGAGTTTGTTCCCAAATTATGATTTAATTATAAATTGAGGATTTTGTAAATTATATAAATATTATGAATGAACAATAGATGTAAATTGTGATTAAATATTGTCTATTGGATTAATGATTGCTATTGAGGTCTATATATTATACTACCATCGATGCTACGGCGTAGGATGGACTTGGCTACGTATTCGTATCCCAAAAAGTGGGAGTGGGTCGTAACAAGAATACCTTGCTAGTCATGAAAGGCAAAAAATTATATCTTCTATATAGGTAGCAAGAAGGGTGTTATGCCTCAAAACATAAATATGGTATGATGAATGTATTTGTTATTGGACTAAACTTGTGAACATGCAACAAAGGAGAGAGAAGCCCATAGAAATGACATGGATTGAATTGGTAAGTATATATAGATGACACGCATTTAAACTTATTGTATGCAGTATTATTTTATTTATTGAAAGATACGAGTATTAATATAAACAAATTATATTGATCATTAAACTAATAAAATTTAGATACATAATAATTTTTTCTTGGATTATTCGAGAAAAATATCTACAAAATTGCTCCTTTTGGACTACCATGAAAACTTGTCGAGCCTCACCTATTTGGAGTAGTATAATAGATATGAGAAGCACTTTGGCTATTAGCATGCTGGAAAATTTGGGGATGTTGGCTAAACTTGTGGACTGAGCCTTTAATTCCATACTTACTATGTTATTAGATTAACAGGTCCTCCCTTTTATCTGATAGTCCACAGTTAGTTCTAGACCTTATGAATCCAATTACTAGATCCTGGCAAAGTGATGTCATCCATTCTATATTCTCCACACTTGAAGAATAAGCAATACTAAAAATAGATCTTCCTGATAAAGATGGTCCTGACAAACTTTTATGGACTTGTGCTCCCAATGGTTGCTTCTCGGCCAAGTCCTTATTATCGACATGCAACTTCAACCTCAACCCACCAAACATCTCATTTTTATTGGAAAAAGCTATAACTTATCTCTCTAAGGGTGCAACACTTCATCTGGTGTCTTACTCGAAATGTATTGTCCCTCAAAATCAATATTGCCCGCCACCTACAGTTTGTTGAATGTGCTTGGCCTTTTTATGATCATCATAATAAGGATTGTGATAACCTATTTCTATAATGCATCACTACAAAATCTATGTGGTTTGTGTCACGTCCCAGAACCAGAATACTGGAGAGGGGAGGCGGACAAAGCCAGCTACGTACACCAGAGTACCCAATATCCCGAGATACGGTCGCGAATGTCTAGATATGCGAGGGTTTTACTCTACAATCCAACAGTTATTCCTGGGTCAAGTATACTAGGTGTCTCAATCTCAAGCAAACAATAAGTTACAAGATGTATGATCACCAAACATATAATAGTAAGTCATCCCAAACTATACATATACAGATGATCATGAAGCTAGTTACAAAATGAAGAACTAACAAGAGTACAATATTAAATGATCAACTCTAGATATAGTCTAGAAATTACTTTACATGTAGGCCCGCGGGCTAGAATATCAAGTTTAAAATATGACCTAAATACGTGCTCGGTCGCTAAATGCCTCAAAAGTATAAGTACAAGATCAAGTGGATGAAGAAGAAGAAATTCACTCATGTCCTCGGGTGCTCCTAGTGTTCACCATCTTGAGGAAGAAAAAATGGTAGATCATATGGTCCTGCTCTAAAATATGACCATACAAAATCAGTGGAGTCAGACCCCAAAGCAGCAAGTACCACAAGGGGGCCAACTTAGGAAATAAAAATCAGCATACAGACAAATCAGTAAGGAATAACATAAGGATCAGTTAAATAAGTGCAACATGTGAAATAACAGTTAAATAGTTCTAGAGTAATTAAATAAGGATATTTGGTATAAGTACTCAGGTTACAGTCTCAGGATCAGTTGTTAAACAAATTGGGACATGACTAGACTAGACTGAAAATCAAACAATTATGGTAAATCATGCCCTACGACTTGCTATCATTAGCTAACTAGGGTTATTACATTCCTAGTTACTAACACATGCAGTTTAAGATTGTATATAGTACATGTCCTGCAGACTATCCGGATTATCCAGGCGTAAGGATATATAATAGATTTTATCAGGTATAGTAATTTACAGGAATATGCAACACTCGATGACGTGCTGGAAATGTGTCCCTCACGACGGAGAGCTCCAAATTCATCAGGTATCGCTGGGATACCGGGATTGCATGTAGCCAATTTTTTTTGTAGATGCTTCTAATACATTATTCAAGTTATTATCCTGGGCAAGTTATTAAAATTTTCTGACCGTGGTACTCAAGAATTTGCCTTAGACATGATGTAGGACATGACAAGACATGAGCTTGACAAGTACATTCATGACAAGAGCAAGCAAAATCAACCACGAGAATTTATCTTATCAATTCAAGCATTACAGTTCAGGAAATTCTAGCATATCAGGAGTGTGCTTCGTCGAGCCACTATCAGGAGTATCGGTATATGTCAGGTTAACTCGATACAACGAGCTATTAACAGGAATATCAGGGCAAGTCTGGTATCAGGAGTTCAAAGAGTGTCAATACAATCCATGTTCAATTCTAGCATGTCAGGAGTGCGCTTCATCGAGCCACTATCAGGAATATCAGTACAGGCCAGGTGTCGGGAGTTCAAGATTAACTGTGCCAATACAATCCATGTTCAGGAAATTCTAGGTTCTGCAGGTTGTCACAATTAGGTTATAAACAGTTTGAAGAAAGATTACATGCATAAGAATTAAGCATAATAGGCTAAACAAGAAAATATATTAAAAGAAGTTAAACAGGCGCATGGAAATGGCCACATGGAAGAGCTGTCCGCATGAGAATGATAGGCGCATGGGGTAAGCTGGCCGCATGCAAGAGCTGTCTGTATGGGAGATGCAAAGTCCACTCCTTAGGACGAGGTGAGTGACAGACAATAAATGCAAGGTCAGGAAAGTGAATGATATGATTGGTCGTGTCAGAGAAGTGACCGATGGGACTGGTCAAGATAGGGAGTCAGAGAAAAAAAGACAAAATCATAAAAAATCGTGCCAAAGGTTAGGGAAATCATGCGCTCAATCAAGGAAGAGGCACATGAGACTCTGACGCATGGACGACTCAGTCACATGCTCCTCTTGGCCGCATATACAGTTGGCCCTATAAAATCTTTTGAACTTAAAAACTTTTATTCGTACAAGTTTTACGTATTTGGTCAAGGAGCGCATGCGCAAATTCAGTCATGTGTCCAAAAATATGGCCTTATGCTGAGTTGGAGCGAGGATTCCAGGTAGCATGTCAAGTAGGGCGCATAGAACTCCTTTATCCCAGAATAGCAAGTTTCAGCCATAGAAAAGCTCCAAGTCTAAAAAATTTTATTCTCCATGAAATCCTTATTTATAGTCCGAATTCAGCAAAGTAAAGTTGTAAACTCCCTCGACCAGATTTCAGTAATTTAGGATTATTTTTGACTAATTAGAATTATTGCAACTTTTTAAAATTTATTTTTCTTACATATCCTATTGATTTGTGCACTTGTCCATTACCCAATTAATTAGAGCATTACACTAGCTGTTATCCCCAAACAAAGTTCACATACCTGCCCTAGACATGTTAATCTATTTTCCTAAATTTTGTGCAACTCCCAGATATTTTATGTTGAGCCTCGTTTGAGACGCACAAATATCGTTACAAACGTACGTATTTATTTTTTATTTAATTTCCTGCTCTGTACCCATCTCTGTTCCAATAGAGAATAGAGGACCAATAGGCACATGTTTTGCCCAAACAAAAATACGATAATATTCTACTTTGAATATACTACAATTAGTATATTGACACCGTAGTAAAATTATGGCCCTACCTGCCTCTAAATAATTAGAGAACACCATGCGCAGTATTTATTAATTAATAAATACGATGACCCGTATCACCCAAAGAACTAGGCCCTGCCCCTGCCCAGGCTCACCCCCACACCCCCAAGGCACTCCCCCAGCTTTCCCTCTCATTTTTGTGCAATTCAGTATTTTTAGGAATCAGTGTTTTTAATCAGACAAATTGCGTAATTACGCAAATTCCCAATTTTAGGACCTATATGCAATTTATGAATTTATAAGGGTTTTTCTGCAAAATTCCATGTGAGGTGTCAATACCTCATTGGTCGGTGATCGTAGACCGTCCATGTGGCCGTGGGACCCACCAAAATATCCCAAAAATATCAGCATAAATATCTAGAAAACCAAATTACCTAAATACTCCTACCCTTCCACTTATTTACATAGCATGCCATTGAACTAAACCTATATAAACTACCCCAGCCCCCCCTCAAACCGAATTCATCCCACACCCCCTCCGGCCATCCTACGCCCACCGGACCGTCGCCGAACGCCTCGCCCCTCCCCCAGCTACCCCCCAGCCGACGGCCACCCTCCCTGGCCGTCGCAGCCACCGTCGACAGCCCCAGCAGAACCAACCCGCCACCAACACCAACAGCTCAACTCCTCCCCCGACCTCCCCCAGCACCGCCTCCGTCCACCGTGCACCACCACCACCACCCCCAACCACTCCGCCCCGACCCCCTCCGTCGAACCACCCCGCTCCCACCACCCCACGACCACCACCCCGGCCGCCATCACCCCCGCAGCACCTCCACCCTCATCCACACCAGCACCGCCTCCCCCATCCCGACCGCCTCCAACCGCCACTCCGGCCACCACTGACCCCCGCGACCACCACCGAACTACTCGCTACGACCCCCTCCGCCGATCCCCCACCCTGCACCGCCGCCCCCGCCACCGCCTGCGGCACTACCGCCGTTGCAAGCTGCCGCTGCTGCTATCACTGCTAGCAGCCACTGCTGCTGTGACCGCCGTCCCGGCCAGCCGCCGACCGCTCCGCCGTCGTCCTCCCGCCGGCGGCAAGCCCAGTGGGTCCCCCACCTGTCAGTTATATACCCCCCCTTTCCTGTACGTATACGTATAATTTTATGTATATGTATGCATATATGTATATATAAATGTATTTATATATATGTATATTAATGTTTAAATATATATTATATATTATAATATATAATATATATTATATTATTATATAAATTATTTAATACTGTATATATACAGTATGTATATATTATATATTTTATATATATTATTATTATTATATGTATTAAGTTTATTATTTATGTATATATGTATGTATATATATATATATATATATATATATATATATATATATATATATATGTATTTGTATATATGGTATTGTATATATTATATATATATATATATATATATATATTATTATTATACAGTATATAAATACAGTATCAAATATACTATTGTATATTTTATATGTATATTTTTTCTATTATATATATATATATATATATATATATATATATATATATATATATATATATATATATATATATATATATATATATATATATATATCGATATATCTATATATATTTGTATATTTATATATGTTTATATATATTGTATCTAATAATTATATTATATAATTATTATTAGTATTATTATTATATTAAATACAATATATAAATACAATATAATATATATTATTGTAATTATATGTATATTTTTTATTTTCTGTTTATATATATATATATATATATATATATATATATATATATATATATATATATATATATATATATATATATATATATATATATATATATATATATATATATATATATATATATATATATATATATATATATAAATAAGTATATTTATATATATGTTTATATATAGTATTCTATAATTATATATTATATAATTATTATATATTATATCTGTATATAATATGTATTTATATAAATATATATGTATCATTATTATATTATATGTATATATTATATATATATATATATATATATATATATATATATATATATATATATATATATATATATATATATATATATATATATATATATATATATATATATATATATATATATATAATATCTATATATATGTGTTTTTCTTTTGTGTAAATATATATATATCTATATATATCTATATATATATATATATATATATATATATATATATATATATATATATATATATATATATATATATATTTATGTATATTATATTATACATATATAACTATATATATATTATAATTATATTGTAATTATATGTATATATATATATATATATAATATATATACTATTATATGTTATTATATATATACATTTTCTTTTTATATATACATATATGAATATATATGTATATATTTGTATTGTATATATATGTTATTACTATATTATTATTTATATAAATATATATATATGTATTTATATTCTTAGTATATATATATGTATACATATATTATGTACATACTATTATTGTTTAAAGCTATATATGTATATATGTACACTTATATATATATGCCTTATTTTTATTATTCATATATTATGTATATATACTCTATATATATATATATACGTATGTTTTAGTTATGTACTTATTATTATATATACTTATGTTATGTATATAAATACTATATCTATGTGTGTATATATATGACTATATATATATGACTATATATATATATATATATATATATATATATATATATTACCTTCTATATGTAGTTACATAAGTATATATATACCATTATATTATGTACCCCTTTATTTAATGATATTTACGAGCCCTGTAATGTCCTAAACAGAGTACCCCTACGACGCAGTCAGTGACCCCCTGTTACAGGACCCCCCAGACTTGATTGCAAGTACAGGTTTTCAACACACTCAGGAAGTAGGCAAGTATACCTTGCTAAGTTTTACTGTTTAAATTATTAACTGTTGAATGTTATTTTCAGTAAATTTACATATAACAGTAACTATCTGAGATTGCCTCGGGTACCGTCAACTAATACGTTGACAAGTAGTGTAACTGACTTAGACTTTAGCGGACTTACCAACAGTTGCGAGGGTATCCTAATACCCTCCTAGACCCCAACACTTGTACACGCAACAAGGTTGCACTTTATTTTGGGATGCAAGTTTACGTATTTGATTGGCTACCAGTACGTGCGACGTACATCATGGCTTAGCACGAAAATCAAAAAATTTAGGAAAGTCAGGACTTGGCATTTAGCTACGTGGTTTACACGTTGTGGATTCAACTTGTATTACCGCATTGGGCGGGGAAGACAACTAATAGGCGTATGGGACACCCAACTTCTTTATTGCAGATACCGTACTCTTTGGAGTGATACGGACGTTATATATACTTGCAGATACCACATCCCTTAGAGTGTGGACGTTGTTTATATTCAGATACCTCATTCTTTGGAATGACGGACGTTGCAGATACCACACTCTATAGGATGCTGGCCGTTATGCCTACGCCTACCCATACGTACCAAGGTTATCTTTACATTGCATTCACTAGATGGTTAGCACACCTTTATTTACTTTATTCAGTATTTATACATGGCATGTGTTTTATGTATCTTGTTATGTTCCACTGAGGACCTGGTTCCCTTCCAGATTTAGATGAGGCCTTCTACCCCACGGTGTATGGTCCAGGACAGGAGACTAGGTATGTCACCGAGGAGGAGCTAGAGGAGCCACCATCAGAATCTGTCTGATCATAGAAGCTTGTTCACCTAGAGATGAAGCTATTTCCCTAGATAGACAATACTTTAGTCTATCTTATTTTCTGCACTATTATTATCTTTTGTAGTGGGTTTGTTCCCACAAGATGTGTACTATGACATTCAGACTTAGCATTATATATACTTCAGCACTTATTCCCATATTCATGATATTTTTGTGGATGAGATTAGATTTACTTGTGTTAAACTTGTAGTATTTAGGACAGCGTAGCACATTTCTTTGGGTCCATTAAAATGGATTAAACCCTTAGTAACGTGTCAGCTGGCGAATGCCACGTGGCCTAGTTCCTTATATTTTGGGACTGGGGCGTGACAAAAGTTCTAAAACACTAAAAATTTAATGCTCAGCAACATTGAACTACTAGTTTTCGAAAACAACAAGTTTTACTAGATCAAAACCAAGTAAATTCATGGAAACTACAAACTAAAAACTTAGATCTACTCCAATCAAGACATCAAAACCGAAAATACCAAAATATAAACATGTAGAGCAGTTCATAAAGAACAATATAGAGCAATAAAGCTAAATAAGTACAATATAACAAGTTTTTTCTCATTGGCAAGATGTACTTGGCTAGACCCACTACTAAACTACTACCACTACTACCCAAGGCAAGCTCATGGTTGGGGTTAGGGTTCGGCCGAGGATAGGAGAAGGAGAAAAAAAATGAAGAAAGAGAAAGAAATAAAGAAGAATGAGGAGGAGAGAGAAATGTGAGGCTATATATATCAAAGGGTGACTAGCACTATACACAATTCTAGAAATTACATGAAAGCAGCTAAATTTTTTTATAAATTATACGAGAAATAATATACAGCAATAACACACATATACCAGATAAAATACACTAATACTAAAATAGTGAGACGGTTCTCACAGTTTGCATATCCAATAGGACTCCATGTAACTCTCACATGTACAATAAAAGCATTGCTTGATAAATAGCATGTTGATATTCAATATCATGACACTTTCAGAATAGGAGTACCTGTACTTAGGGTAATATGGAAGGCCAGTTGTGACTGTATCGTCAAGAAGACTAAACCCGACATATCTCTCATACTCCAGGAAGCTCTAGCTACTCACAACTCCTATTATTCGGGCAATAACTTGGCATCCCCAACTTAACTCAAATGTTCAATGATGCTACTATAAACCCCCTCACCAAAAATAGGTATTTTGTGTGTATTTTATATTATTATATTTATTATAGATGTTGAATTTTTTTAGAGTATTCTCTTAGTTAATTAGAAAATAAATTTCTTGATATATTTACTTATCTAAATATTTATTTAGAATTATTTTAGATTATTTTATATTTTGGAGATTTTCTAGAATTTTTGGTAATTAAAACTTAGGAAACATAAATTTTTAGGACTTCCATGATTTACTATGAGACCATACTTAAATGTTGTTACTACCAAACATTTATTTTAGAGTTAAAATATTTAAATATATTTTTCTGTAATTTATTTAGAATTTTAAATAATTATTGGATTTTTGGAATTATTGAGGATTTATTTGGATATATAAAGTCTTAATATTAGATAGATGCTAATTTAGTGTTAATAGATATTAATAAGATTATATATAAATTATTTGTATTATCTTTAATTCTATTTAAGATTATAAATTATTGAGATGAACTCAAACACTATTTTAAATTAATTCAAATCCTGAGCCTGCTAGGAAAACAACTTCATGTATATCCTATCCTTATTTAAACTGATCATAATCATATCCAAATTAGCAAATCCTAGTCTTATTCAATTAAACAATCTTCACCATTATAAATACCTATTAGACTTATGGAATAAACTCATCTTTCATATTTTTTTATCCCCAAACTCCTCTCTTTTTCGTCCAAAAATAGTCAAAATTCGTCATAAATTCAGCCTCATTTTCTAGTAGTTATGACGACTTAAAAAGACGATATCTCCTAGCTCCGGAATCCAAACGTGCTCCAATTTTTTTTGTTAGAATCATATCAAGGTTAGTTTTCTGAATATATAAATTATTTCAGTAATTTCAGAACCTATTTTTCTAGAATATTTCGAAAGTGCTAGCTATCTAAAATCAGACGCATTTTCATATTTTTGAGATTTTGGGAGATCCCGAGCTCGGAATTATGAACCGTTTGAAGTTTCGAAAATCTGACATGATGAAATTCTAGAAAATTATTTTTCCAAAATTTAAAATATAATTTTATTCTACTGTAAAATTCGTGCAACGTAGACGTAAATAGAAAACTATCGAAAACTGTCATCTGTGCGCCCTTATAGCCATAACTCTATACCGACTTATAAATTTATGAAACTGTCAATTCTAGCGTTCATGTAGTGTTAAAATCTATAGGATTCCACACACAAATCCAGGATTTGAGTTGGTTGACTTTTTGCTCAACGAATTGTCTCGATTTGCGTACCATGGATCACAAATCCGTAAAGTTGACTTTCTTTGGACCAAAATTAGGGTTTAACAATAAAATCAGATTTTAAAAAAATTAAAATTCTATTTTAGTCTATTTATTCAGAATTAAAAAAAATTAAAATGGAGGAACCTATTCACCCACTTTTGTAACCTAACTTGTTTAATTTATGTGACGGGTAGATCGGACGATGCCTTGAGTTATGACTTCATCCTTTTTCAGAACAGGCAAGTATACCTTACCATTGTACTGTTATTCATATTCCATATGTTGCATGCATCTTTATTTTCTGTCTTTAGTTCATATATCTTAACTGTTATATAAAATGCGCGCGACGATGTCATCGTGATATGTTTTAATTTATGTATTTGCATTGACCTTGTTTATGAGACTACCCCATTATCATGTAGCATCATTATGTTTATTGGCCGTGATACAGTTGTTACACGAGTGTGAGTCTCATATAGATCACGGACTGCGTGACAGGTCTGGCCTCCTGTACGTATGGGCCGTGCGTTAGGGATAACTGCTAATAGAAACTTTGTATGCTAGAAGACTTAGCAGTTATTAGAGGTCTATGGACATAACCTATTGTAGTACGGTGGTCCCATCCTTGTCCTTGTTTGGCTGCAGGATTGGGCTAGGGTACTAAGAATAGGCTATGAACCAAAATTATGTCATGGATGTGACATGCTTAGAGCATGGGGTGGAGAGAACAACAAGTACCGCATTTGAGCTCCTTTCCACTTTTTCTCCTGTGCGCCTAGATTCTCCGCTGGAGATACGGGTGGTGATGACCACTATATATTATGTATTATCAGGCGGGCCTCCGCCGTTCAAAAGACGACGTGCCTTTTAGGCCCCTGGATCTCCAATAGAGAACCATGCCAAATCCCAGTTTTCAGCCAGATAGCTCACTTGTGGGGAAAGTTGTTCTTAATTGCATTCACTTAGATGGTTAGGCGACCCATTGGATATTTATTTCAGTACTTTATTGGCATACTTTTATGTATCTTGTTATGTCCCTCTGAGGACCTGGCCCTTCGAAGTGTATCTGCTCTTGAGTATTCGCAGGAGCACAGATTCGGATGGCTATATATATTCGAGGATGTCTTCTCTTCGAGCCCGTGTTCGTTAGCTAGTATTCTTATATTGTGTTTATTGTGTTGTAATTTCCATTCGAGTTGGTAGTGGATTTATTTCCATCCAACTATCATCCTTAGATACTTCTTATTGAGATCTAGTTTCATAGATACTGGATATTTATTTATATTTGATTTTCTGTGGATGAGATTTAGATTATACCCTGTGACTTGTGATAGATTTATACCACTTGTGGGTTTGATATTCATAATACAGCGTACGTATGGGTTATGGTTTCCATATATTAGAGTTGCCAAATCCCTGCGGCTGGCATGCTTACGTGTCCTAGTCTTACATATTTTTGGGACTAGGACGTGATATATTTTTGTGGTGGCCCATGCAGGTCGAGAGCATATTGTCTCAGTTACGTTACTGTACTGAGCAAGCATGCACCTAGGAATAAAGCATAGGATCTCATCCACTATTGACTATGACTCGCATCCTTCGAATCCGTTCTATCTGAACAATTGCATCATGCTTGATTCATGTGCTTCCCTAATAATTCTTGAGTATAGCCTCTCCTAGAATATAGAAGTCCCTATTGTTAGATAATAAATAGGGTAACCTTCCTATTAAGAGTACAACTAGAGTGCTGACACACCACTAAGTTTAGAATATCTAGTGAACCCTAGAATTCCTTATCTATAGATTGGTTTACCATTACCCCTTGACATAGTTATGAAGGACTTGAGAGTAGTATAGATACTACTAGAGTTAGTTAGAAGTTTGGCCATATTGTTTAACCCTAGTATTGAGGAACCACTAGAAACCCAAGGTTGAATATTAGGACCAAAACCTAGCCTTTATAGTGAGATAGTATTATAGAACTACACATGTAGATTCTTGTCTTGATATTAGCAGACAGTACCCTTAGGAAGCCAAGAGCAATGCATAGAATATTTTCTTGATCATACCTCAAACACAGAGACTAGCATAGCATCTTCCATTAGGAAACCATGACATTATCAATAGCCTCTCTATTTTAATTTCATATATAGTTCCTCTGAAACCTTAGCGTTCGCTAATTGCGCGACGACTAAATTACGTTCTTCTTTTCTTCACCTTTCAACTCGTGCCACTTGACACCTTTGATTATAGGCCAAGTGATTTTATTCTACGTTAGGATATATAGCTTGCTAGGATTTTGGTTGTTACTCTTGAATTCTGAAATTTTTTTGTGCTTGGTAATTAGAACTCGATAGTTTTGAGTCATTCTTGTAGATTGCGACCTGATGCTTATCCCTTAGTTTTGAATTGCGTAATTGAACCCATATCTCCATATAAGTTATATTCCCTTTCCCTTGAGGCTAGTAACCTTTCCATTCTTGCTATTGACACATGTTCTATGAGCACTATGATTAAGACTTAAGGTGACCCTTACCTAGATAATACGAGAGGATACCCTAATGAGTACCAAGCTCTTTCCTCATATACCCTAACAAGAGTTCTACTTTATTTACGAGGACCAGGCTATTCTGAAGAATCCCCTCAAGGTCCCCTCAAGGCAATTACAGTATTAGTTTATTGTTATAAGTTGGGTAGTATACCTCACAATATAGTATCCCATAGTCTTTTGACCTATTATTGAAGTGTAACTGAATGACATTACCTGTATGCTAGCAAAAGACGACAGTGTTTATTCAGACTATAGAATCTAGAGGCCCATACCCTATTTGGTCGACTAGCGACTTCGACAAGAAATTAGTATGACAGCTGTAGAGATTGTAGAGTCTTATTTTTTTTGTGAACTTGAATTATTTTGTAACATCTCTCATCACAATCTAGCGTACTTATATTTTCTATACTACCTTGACTTATGCTGCTATTATAGCCTAGTTTTTGTAAGATTATTCTTTTATCGAGCTTGTTCATGACATATGTGTTATTGGGGCCTGATCAACCACAATAATATATTTCAGAATTAGTGTATTAGGGTCTAGCTAACCTTAGTGCGCTTGGTTCGCCCTTCACATAACTACTTTACGTGGATTGAGATATATAGTGATTAGTAGACGAATGTACTTGCCCTCTAGACATGTCTGAACGTATCGTATCGGTTACATAACTGTACTAATACGAGCATGCAAACAAAGAATTACCAAAATAGGATTTCAATCCACAACTGCCTTGACAATTCCTATTTGAATTCCGTAAACGCCTTGATCCCCATACTTCTATTTCTATTACCCTTCCCTTGAACTCTTCATCATTGTTTTCCGTCTTCCCTTATTTCGGAAAGACGAAATCTCGTGCTTGGTATAAGTTGATACACAGAGAGTACTAGATATGCCCCATAGGCCGATCACATACTTGAGGATTATTCTTTTGTAATTAAGGGCATATCATATATGATATAATTGGTGTTAAAGTTTTGAGGATTGAATGACATGAGTAAATAAATTAAAGAATATTTTTCTTAAAGTGTATAGCCTTATATGATAGATGGATAAATTCTAAGTTGGGTAGAAGTCGTATTGTTAATTTGAGGTTAAATTCTTTCAGATTGTGATCAAGTAGGATTAGATGGAGAGATTAAGTCATTTTTTAAATATAGAAAATTTTAGAAGAAGGAGTTAGATGATGAGTACTTAATGAATTTTGAAACCTTGATGCGTCGGACCAAATATTTATACTTTAAGTACATGATTTAAATTTTGAATATTAAAGGTAAATCATCAATTTGAATTTTGAGGATAAATATAGAATTTCAGACTTGAACATTGGTGGATTGAAATTAAATTATTTTTTACAATTTGATGATTTGAATTAAGAGTTAAAATTTGATTGCTAGATTATGTATTTGAAATATTGAGGATGTGAATTAAATTTAAAAATTTGAAGAGTACAAAAATTATAAGTGAAAATAGGAATAATATTGGACTAGAATTATTTTCTAGAATAGATTATGATAGTTGGAGATCGTGAGATAAAATTTATATGCGTATTTAAATCTTGAAGATGTTATATGGATTTAATTTAAATTTGGATGTTGATGATTTAAAAATCGAGAATAGATTACGACTGGTTAAATTTTGATTTAAATAATGGTTAATTTAATTTTGAAAGTGATTGCAATGGATTTGAATATATTTTAAATTTTTGGAAGAAATTACGATTTACTTGCCTTATGTACGAATGTGAATGATTTATCAAACCATGCCTTATTTTTATTTTCGAGAACAAATTTTTTTTAAGTTGGGTAGATTGTAAACCCCCTCACCCAAAATAGGTATTTTGTTTGTATTTTATATTATTATATTTATTATAGATGTTGAATTTCTTTAGAGTATTCTCTTAGTTAATTAGAAAATAAATTTCTTGATATATTTACTTATATAAATATTTATTTAGAATTATTTTAGGTTATTTTAGATTTTGGAGATTTTCTAGAATTTTTGGTAATTAAAAGTTAGGAAACATAAATTTTTAAGACTTTCATAATTTACTATGAGACCATACTTGAATGTTGTTACTACCAAACATTTATTTTAGAGTTAAAATATTTAAATATATTTTTCTGTAATTTATTTAGAATTTTAAGTAATTATTGGATTTTTGGAATTATTGAGGATTTATTTGGATATATAAAGTCTTAATATTAGATAGATGCTAATTTAGTGTTAATATATATTAATAAGATTATATATAAATTATTTGTATTATCTTTAATTCTATTTAAGATTATAAATTATTGAGATAAACTCAAATACTATTTTAAATTAATTTAAATCCTGAGCCTACTAGGAAAACAACTTCATGTATATCCTATCATTATTTAAACTGATCATAATCATATCCAAATTAGCCAATCCTAGTCTTATTCAATTAAAAAATCTTCACCATTATAAATAACTATTAGACTTATGGAATAAACTCATCTTTCATATTTTTTATCCCCAAACTCCTCTCTTTTTCGTCCAAAAATAGTCAAAGTTTGTCATAAATTCAGGCTCATTTTCTAGTAGTTATGACGACTTAAAAAGACGATATCTCCTAGCTCCGGACTCCAAACGTGCTACAATTTTTTTTGTTAGAATTATATCAAGGTTAGTTTTTTGAATATATAAATTATTTCAGTAATTTCAGAACCTATTTTTCCAGAATATTCCGAAAGTGCCAGCTGTCCAAAATCAGACGCATTTTCGTATTTTCGAGATTTTGGGAGATCCCGAACTCGGAATTATGAACCGTTTGAAGTTTCGAAAAGCTGATATGATGAAATTCCAAAAAAATATTTTTCCAAAATTTAAAATATAATTTTATTCAACTATAAAATTCGTGCAACGTAGACGTAAATAGAAAACCACCGAAAACTGTCATCTGTGCGCCCTTGTGGCCATAACTCTTTACCGACTTATGAATTTATGAAACTGTCGATTCCAGAATTCATGTAGCATTGAAATCTATAGGATTCCACACACAAATCTAGGATTTGAGTTGGTTGACTTTTTGGTCAACGGATTGCCTCGTTTTGCGTACCATGGATCACAAATCCGTAAAGTTGACTTTTTTTGGACCAAAATTAGGGTTTAACAATAAAATCAGATTTTAAAAAAATTAAAATTCTATTTTAGTCTATTTATTCAGAATTAAAAAAAAATTAAAATGGAGGAACCTATTCACCCACTTTTGTAGCCTAACTTGTTTAATTTATGTGACGGATAGATCGGACGATGCCTTGAGTTATGACTTTATCCTTTTTCAGAGCAGGCAAGTATACCTTACCATTGTACTGTTATTCATATTCCATATGTTGCATGCATCTTTATTTTCTGTCTTTAGTTCATATATCTTAACTGTTATATAAAATGCGCGCGACGATGTCATCGTGATATATTTTAATTTATGTATTTGCATTGACCTTGTTTATGAGACTACCCCATTATCATGTAGCATCATTATGTTTATTGGCCATGACACAGTTGTTACACGAGTGTGAGTCTCATATAGATCACGGACTGCGTGACAGGTCTGGCCTCCTGTACGTATGGGCCGTGCATTAGGGATAACTGCTAATAGAAACTTTGTATGCTAGAAAACTTAGCAGTTATTAGAGGTCTATGGACATAACCTATTGTAGTACGGTGGTCCCATCCTTGTCCTTGTTTGGCTGCAGGATTGGGCTAGGGTACTAAGAATAGGCTATGAACCAAAATTGTGTCATGGATGTGACATGCTTAGAGCATGGGGTGGAGAGAACAACAAGTACCGCATTTGAGCTCCTTTCTACTTTTTCTCCTGTGCGCCTAGATTCTCCGCTGGAGATACGGGTGGTGATGACCACTATATATTATGTATTATCAGGCGGGCCTCCGCCGTTCAAAAGATGACGTGCCTTTTAGGCCCCTGGATCTCCAATAGAGAACCATGCCAAATCCCAGTTTTCAGCCAGATAGCTCACTTGTGGGGAAAGTTGTTCTTAATTTCATTCACTTAGACGGTTAGGCGACCCATTGGATATTTATTTCAGTACTTTATTGGCATACTTTTATGTATCTTGTTATGTCCCTCTGAGGACCTGGCCCTTCGAAGTGTATCTGCTCTTGAGTATTCGCAGGAGCGCAGATTCGGATGGCTACATATGTTCGAGGATGTCTTCTCTTCGATTTCGTGTTCGTTAGCTGGTATTCTTATATTGTGTTTATTGTGTTATACTTTCCATTCGAGTTGGTAGTGGATTTGTTTCCATCCAACTATCATCCTTAGATACTTCTTATTGAGATCTAGTTTTATAGATACTGGGTATTTATTTATATTTGATTTTCTGTGGATGAGATTTAGATTATACCCTGTGACTTGTGATAGATTTATACCACTTGTGGGTTTGATATTCATATTACAGCGTACGTATGGGTTATGGTTTCCATATATTGGAGTTGTCATATCCCTGCGGTTGGCATGCTTACGTGTCCTAGTCCTACGTATTTTTGGGACTGGGGCGTGACATATTTTTGTGGTGGCCCATGCAGGTCGAGAGCATATTGTCTCGGTTACGTTATTGTACTGAGCAAGCCTGCACCTAGGAATAAAGCATAGGACTCATCCACTATTGACTATGACTCACATCCTTCCAATCCGTTCTATCTGAACAATTGCATCCTGCTTGATTCATGTGCTTCCCTAATAGTTCTTGAGTATAGCCTCTCCTAGAATATAGAAGTCCTTGTTGTTAGATAATAAATAGGGTAACCTTCCTATTAAGAGTACAACTAGAGTGCTGACACACCACTAAGTTTAGAATATCTAGTGAACCCTAGAATTCCTTATCTATAGATTGGTTTACCATTACCCCTTGACATAGTTATGAAGGACTTGAGAGTAGTATAGATACTACTAGAGTTAGTTAGAAGTTTGGCTATATTGTTTAACCCTAGTATTGAGGAACCACTAGAAACCCAAGGTTGAATATTACGACGAAAACCTAGCCTTTATAGTGAGATAATATTATAGAACTACACATGTAGATTCTTGTCTTGATATTAGCAGACAGTATCCTTAGGAAGCCAAGAGTAATGCATAGAATATTTTCTTGATCATACCTCAAACACAGAGACTAGCATAGCATCTTCCATTAGGAAACCATGACATTATCAATAGCCTCTCTATTTTAATTTCATATATAGTTCCTCTGAAACCTTAGCGTTCGCTAATTGTGCGATGACTAAATTACGTTCTTCTTTTCTTCGCCTTTCAACTCGTGCCACTTGACACCTCTGATTATAGGCCAAGTGATTTTATTCTACGTTAGGATATATAGCTTGCTAGGATTTTGGTTGTTACTCTTGAATTCTGAAATTTTTTTGTGCTTGGTAATTAGAACTCGATAGTTTTGAGTCATTCTTGTAGATTGCGACTTGATGCTTATCCCTTAGTTTTGAATCGCGTAATTGAACCCATATCACCATATAAGTTATATTCTCTTTCCCTTGAGGCTAGTAACCTTTCCATTCTTGCTATTGACACATGTTCTATGAGCACTATGATTAAGACTTAAGGTGACCCTTACCTAGATAATATGAGAGGATACCCTAATGAGTACCAAGCTCTTTCCTTGTATACCCTAACAAGAGTTCTACTTTATTTACGAGGACCAGGCTATTCTGAATAATCCCCTCAAGACAATTACAATATTAGTTTATTATTATAAGTTGGGTAGTATACCTCACAATATAGTATCCCATAGTCTTTTGACCTATTATTGAAGTGTAACTGAATGACATTACCTGTATGCTAGCAAAAGACGATAGTATTTATTCAGACTGTAGAATCTAGAGGCCCATACCCTATTTGGTCGACTAGCGACTTCGACAAGAAATTAGTATGACAACTGTAGAGATTGTAGAGTCTTATTTCTTTTGTGAACTTGAATTATTTTGTAACATCTCTCATCACAATGTAGCGTACTTATATTTTCTATACTACCTTGACTTATGCTGCTATAATAGCCTAGTTTTTGCAAGATTATTCTTTTATCGAGCTTGTTCATGACATATGTGTTATTGGGGCCTGATCAACCACAATAATACATTTCAGAATCAGTGTATTAGGGTCTAGCTAACCTTAGTGCGCTTGGTTCGCCCTTCGTATAACTACTTTACGTAGATTGAGATATATAGTAATTAGTAGACGAATGTACTTGCCCTTTGGCAAAGTTCCTTTGGAAGCCAATATTTATGGCAGGTGTATAAACAGGATCACCTCTTAAAGCTAAGCTAGAGACCTAAGCCGTCGAGGAGATTCTGTGGTCGGCACTCCGGCAACTACCAACTGCGCGTGGCCTGTCGAGTCGCAGGAGCTAGACGACCAGCAACTACGGGTTCAGGCGACACCGTCCGTTCGAGCAACGGAGCACGTCGAGTTCAACAACGTCGTCGACGAGGGGTGATCACTGAACTCCTTCCTTTTCTCGATACCGATCCTCATTCCCTTTGGTAACTCCTTCCTTTCTCTTGGTTATTTGGTTCGACGACTTCTGTTTTCCTTGGCAATAATTGTAGTAGTAGCAATGATAGATCGTAGATTTTCAAACGTCTATTAGCACTGTATTTACATGTCTCTCTTCATTTCCTTGGGCATTGGAGATCCTTCTATATTATCTATAAATGCATACTTGGGAATTTCTGATTGTGGGTTGTGTATAGACCAAGGAAGATTTTGTTGTAAACATGTGCATGGGTAGCACATCATGTATATGGAGGTATAGTAACATAGTAGAATCTATTTCAATTAATGCATATACAGTTTATATAGGAATGACTGAATAGCTTAATAACTAAATTATTTATAATTTATTCTCTAGGTATCTTTGGTTATTTGGACTCGGGCTCTATATCAGGTTCCTCTTTCCAGCTTTTGGACCCAGTCAAGTATATTTTGCCACTCTTGTTTACAATTTTTAAATACTGCAACTATATTTATTTTATTTTATTTCTGGTTGAACGATATTTGCGCGTCCAAGGATAACTTGGGTGCAAGTCGGTATTGGCCGATTACGCGTGACTTAGTATTTAGAAGCCAAACCCCTTACTTGAGAGATGCTCCAATCTCTCTTATGACTATGACACATTTATGACACAGAGAGTTCCATGTGTGGGCGCAGACTCTTATACTAGCCGTACACTAGTATAATCGAAATGAGTGACGGCAGCATTTAGATACTTTGATCTCTACTCAGGAGTAGGAGCTGAACATGTCATGGTGCATGACAGATACATCGGCATTAGGTGGGGGAGAACTCTTATTAGACGTATGTGCTGACTACACTTTTCCTTTGTAACCTGCCGCCTCCGTCGGAGTACCGGGTGTGATAACCATAGATATATATTAGTAGTAGATTCGTCATCTAGCGTCCACGACGCTATGCTGTAGTAGGCCTCTGTTTCCCCCAGAAAATTATGTCGATCCCATTTGGCCAGCAGTTCATGCGTCAACGTGGTTCTCATTGCATTTACACTTAGTTTGGTACACCATTTATTTATTGCAGTATTTCGTATCATTAGTGACATATTTCTATGTATCTTGTTACGTCCCTCTGAGGACCTGGTTTCCTTCCAGTTTTGCAGTGTTGATCGTCATTGAGTTTTCTTGAGCTTCTGATGAGCATCTTCCTGGTATACATGTATTGTGAGTAGGTACTGTTAGCTATGCTTGAGCAAAAGCTCAACTTCCCTTTTTTCTGTAGTCCCACATCGGTTGGACCACCCCTCCCTTGTATGTATATATTAGTTCTTCTTTATTGCTCTCTTAAAGATGTTGTGTGGGGACCCCTTGGGCCACACGCGCGTGTCGCCGCCGTCGCCCGACCCGGCTCGGCTCCGTTCGGTTCAGTGCGCGTAACGGGTGCGGGTACGTGCCCACACCTGCAGGCGCCAAATGCCAATCCAATTTTCTCTTCGGGTTCGGGCTGGGATCCAAAAATCTTTTTTGCTCTTCTTTAAGTTTTGAACCATTTGACTCATTCAAATTTTGAACGTTGAGGCTCTATGTCCAGGTTCATTGAACCTAGTGACAACTTCTTTTGACAGCTTCTTTCCACATTTTTTTCTTTTGTAATTGCTCCTTAATGGCCTGTTTATAAGCCATTTACTGTCATGTCCAGTGGCTGTGTCTTGGGACTGCCTATATATTGTTGTCTCCTCCTTCTTCATTTTTTACAAAAAATCCTCCTACGTGAAACCTCTCTCTCTCTCAAACCATATTCTGTTCTCTAAATCCTTGCTCTGGGCAGAGCTAAGTTCGGTCTCTCTCTCCGAGTTGTGTGCAACGAAGAGAACCCGGTTGAATCCAATTTCCTGTTAGGTAAAATAATTGTTAATCGTAGAATAACAAGTTCATAGTTGTTTAATTTGGTTATCTGTAATAAAAAAAATTCTAGCAATAAAATTATTTCTACTGTAGCAATAGAATAACAAGTTCATAGTTGCTTATTCTGGTTGTTTGCAATAAAAAAATTTCTAGCAATAAAATTATTTCTACTGTATCAATAGAATAACAAGTTCATAGTTGCTTATTCTGGTTGTTTGTAATAAAATTATTTCTAGCAATAAAATTATTTCTACTGTAGCAATAGAATAACAAGTTCATAATTTCTTATTCTGGTTAGTTTAGTTGCTTAATCTGGTTATTTGCAACTATATTGTTCATAGTTGTTTAAAGAATTTATAGCAATTTTGTGACTAGCAAATAATTAAATAACTTCAGTAGTTTTTCATTTGAATAAGATTCTGAAACAACTTGTATCATTTTTAAATTTTAATTATAATTGAACAATTTCTTACATATCAAGTTGTTTAAATACCTTGCCTTATGAAAATAGTATTTGAGCATATTTCTACTGCATCTTAGAACAATAAAAAATATTTTCTATAAGTAAATAAATAGTTAAAGTGAAACTGCAAATTCCTTTGTCTTAATTCTAAAAGTAGAGATAAATTTGGGAATAAGCCGAAAGGGTCATTCTGTCAACCGGGTGTATATAGCCCTAAGCGACACGGTACTTAAGTGTCTTCGGACCACCACTAGCTGGAAACCGGCCCCTACAGCTAACCCAAGTTAATCTACACTTGATAGACTAAAGATTTTTAGATTGATTAGCAAAATCACTTGAACTATTTTCTAAATCTTTGGACATTGTTATTGAGTAAATACATATCTTTCAATTTTAGTTTTTTTCAATAGCAATCATGGCTGGCAAGGATGGGACTTTCACTGCTAAACCTGCTAAGTTCAACGGGACCTACTTTAAGAGATGGTAGAGTCAAATAAAGTTTTGGCTCACAACTTTAAGGCTAATCTCAGCCATTGATGGTTCCACACCCATCACAAATAATTCTGATGACACCGAGTCTGACGTAGGAGTGTCCAAATCCACTAGCTCCTCTAAACCCAAAACACCTAAGGAAATAGTCTACCACTGCTTCCATAGAATTCTAAGCGCTTTGTCTGAATCATTATATGACATATTCTTTGAATATAAGAGTGCTACAGAACTTTGGGAAGCTTTAGAAGATGAATATAGCTGTGATGAAGCTGGAATCGAAAGATTCAATTCCTTCTCATTTAACAGATACTTTATGGTAGATAATAGACCTATGAATGACCAAATACATGAATTCCAAGAATTTTTTAGGCATATTTAAGCCAAAGGTACTTTATTTTCTACTGAGTATAAAATAGTCTATTTGGTAGACAAGCTCCTTCCTTCTTGGTCTAATGTTAAGAAAGATCTTATTCATACACAAGGTGACCTTACCTTTGCTCAATTACTAAAGAAAATTAGAACAAAAGAACAAATTAGGCTAAGGTCTAACCTAATTCTGAGTCTAAAGCTAAGGTAAACCTAGTAGAATCCTAAGGCAAACCCAAGCCTCATCATCACCACAAACCCAAAAGGAACCTCTTCAAGAAGAAGCAGAACCCTCAGCCTCACCACCAAAACCATCACCACAATAAACTAAGAAACTTCGGTCAAACTCAGGAAAAGAGGAGATTTTGTTTTGTGTGTGGTAAAATAAACCATATAGCTACCAACTGTTTCCATAGGAAGAAGGAAGATGTCCAGACTTCTTTCAAAAGAAAATGTCCAGCCAAACCAGAAGCAAACATGCTTCTCAACGGTTCTTCTAGTTCCTTCAGGTCTGTAAGCTATCAATCCTTAGTCAACATTTCTTACCATTCTGACGATTGGTGGTTGGATTCTGGAGCTAATGTTCATGTTTCCTTTGATCGCTCCTGTTTTTCAAACTATCAAGAATCAGGTGGAGGAGGTGTAACTCTAGGAGATGGTTCAGCGGCACTGGTTATAGGAAGAGGAAGAATAGATCTAAAGATGACATCAGAAAAAACTCTGACTCTTCATGATATGTTACATGTGCCGTCTATCAGAAAAAATTTAGTTAGTGGGTCTCTCCTTGTAGCTTCAGGGTACAAGATTTTTATGGAAGCAAATAAATTAGTATTTTCTAAGAATGACTATTTTATTAGAAAATAATTTGTAAGAGATGGTCTTTTTATTTTGAGTACCGTGAATAAAATTTCAGATCCTTCCTTTGTTGTTTCAAATATAGAATCTTCAAATGCGTGGCATAGTAGATTAGGTCATGTGAATCTAGGTTCCCTAAGAAGGATGATGAACTTAGATCTTATTCCTAAGACTCCAATAGATGATAAACACAAGTGTGAGATCTGTGTTCAAGCCAAACACACTAGGCAACCTTTCAAATCTGTAGAAAGAAACTCTGACCTTCTAGAGCTAGTTCATAGTAATGTGTGACTCAAATAGGATTTTGACCCGAGGCGGTAGAAAATACTTTGTTACCTTTATAGATGATCATTCAAAGTATTGTTATACATATTTTCTCAAAACCAAAGATAAAGTTCTAGACAGATTTAAGGTCTATAAATCTGAAGCTGAGAACCAATTAGAGGAAAAGATTAAGATTCTTAGATCATATCATGGTGGAGATTATACATCAAATGATATGACCAATTTTTGTGAAGAATACGGAATAATCCATGAGGTAACTGCTCCATATTCACCACAGTCCAACGGAGTTGCTGAAAGAAAGAATCGTACTCTGTTAGACATGGTGAATGCCATGATCCTCAGCTCAGGTGCTCCCGATAATATGTGGGGAGAAGCACTATTATCGGCCTATTACATCCTTAATAGGATTCCTAGTAAGTCTAATGATAAGACTCCCTATGAATTATGGAAAGGTAGAGCTCATAGGATCCATTATCTCAAAGTTTGGAGATGTTTGGCTAAAGTAGGAATTCTTGAACCTAAAAAGAGAAAGATTGGACCTAAGACTGTAGATGATGTATTCATAGGATATGCCCTAGATAACAATACAAATATATTTCTTGTTACTCACTCAGAATTAAATGAAATCTCTAATAATACTATTATAGAAGCAAGAGATACAGTTTACTTTGAGAATATATATCCTTTCAAAGATAGGATTTTTTTCTCTCCCTCCAACTCCTCTCTTGCTCCGTCCACTAGCTCTCATGTTCAAATATCTAGTTCACAACCTGAAAAAAATATAGAACCTAGAAGGAGTAAAAGAGAAAGAATTGAAAAGAACTTAGGAGAAGGTTTCTTTACCTTTTTGATAGAGGGTGATCCCTCAACATATGAAGAAGCAATATCTTCTCCTGATGCCCCTTTCTGGAAAGAAGCCATTAACAGTGAGTATAACTCCATCATGGAGAATAATACTTGGTTTCTAGCAGACCTACCTTTAGGTAGTAAACCCATAGGTTGTAGGTGGATATTCAAAAAGAAACTTAGAGCCGATGGTACCATAGAGAAATACAAAGCTAGATTAGTAGCCAAAGATTTTAACCAAAAAAAGGGACTAGATTATTTTGATACATACTCTCATGTAGCTAGGATTACCTCTATTAGAACCCTTCTAGCCTTAGCATCCATTCATAATATGTTAATCCATCAAATGGATGTAAAGACAACATTTCTAAATGGGGACCTAGAGGAAAAAATCTACATGGAGCAGCCTGAAGGTTTCATTACTGATGGCTAAGAAAAGAAAGTTTGTAGATTAGTTAAATCTCTTTATGGCCTAAAGCAAGCTCCAAAGTAATGATACAACAAATTTGACATAGTCATCTCAGAATATGGTTTTGTGCCAAATGAGTATGACAAATGTATATATTCCAAAATTTTAGATGAAAGTTGTGTCATCTTATGTTTGTATGTAGATGACATCCTTATTTTTGGATCATTACTAGAATTGATTACTAATACCAAGGACCATTTATCCAGCCAGTTTGATATGAAAGATCTAGGTAAAGCCAACTTGATTCTAGGCATGCAACTGTCCAAATACAAGGAGGGTTATACTCTATCCTTAGCACACTCTATCGAGAAAATGCTAAGAAATTTTGATTATTTTGATAAGAAACCTGCCCTTACTCCTTATGACAGTAGTGTTATTCTCAAGAAGAATGAGGGTTCTTCCATGGAGCAATACATATATTCTCAGATGATAGGTTCTCTCATGTATATATCAAACAAGACCAGACCTGATATTGCATTTTCTATTGGGAAACTAAGTAAATATACTAGTAACCCAAATCAGTTACATTGGACAGTATTAGAAAAATATTTAGATATCTTAGGGGTACTCTAAATTATATGCTGCACTATACTAGACACCATGATATAATACAAGGTTATTCAGATGCAAACTGGGTAACTGACTCACATGATGTAAAATTCACTACTGGATATATTTTTACTCTAGGAGGAGCTGCAATCTCCTGGGGCTCATGCAAACAAACTATCATAGCTAGGAGTACAATGGACTCCGAAATGATAGCCTTGGACACTACATGCACAGAAGCCGAATGGCTAAAAAAATTTATTATGCATATACCTATTTCTATTAGTCTTGTTCCTGCAATTTCTATAAACTGTGATAATAAATCTGTTATGGAACTACTAAAGCATGATTCTGTGAATGCTAAGATGAACAGGCACCTGCAGCTGTACTTTAAATCTATAAAGAGCCTATTGGACAAATATGTGGTTCTTGACTATATAAAGTCAGAAAAGAACCTTGCAAACCACTTGACGAAGGGTCTGTCTAGGACTTTGATCCTAGAATCATCGAGGGGGGTAGGGTTAAGCCCATAAGTAAAGTCACCAGCAGTGGCAACCCAACCAAGTCTGACTGGAGATCCCAAGAAGCCGGTTCAATGGGTAGGAACAAGCTGGACTTAGGTAACTTTTATGGAACACTGACCCGAGATTAAAATCTTATTCTATAATGCCCAAGTGGCTGTACATGCGTACAATGATTCCCCATCCCTATGGGGATAATGTTCTTGAGTGATATGGTTAGGATGAGTTTTTAAACTCTTAATAGGTCCAAGCTGATATGTGGGGTTCAAACCTATCACCAACCCTTAAGGACTTACCTATATGAGAGGTCGTGAAGGCCGTGACTATGGGACAGGGCGATCTCAGACAACTCTCATGAATTCGAAATTAGTGCGCATGGCCAACCAAAAGTGCCACCCGTTAGACCCAGAACCTCTTGCGTACTATCTGTGCTATTTTTCTGAATCTGATAAAAGAACTCTGATTTAAGGCATAGTCCATCAAGTACTTCTTCAGACAAAGACAATAGTCACTAAGTGAGATTCAATACTTTAGTCCATCTCATCTATGCATAGTATATACCTGCCCAGAAACTCTTCCTTTTAATTTTTTTGTCTCTTCTATTTCGGAACTTGACCTTTTGGGGGGGGGGGGGGGAGGATTGTTAGCTATGCTTGAGCAAAAGCTCAACTTCTCTTTTTCCTTTAGTCCTATATCGGTTGGACCACCCCTCCCTTGTATGTATATATTAGTTCTTCTTCATTGCTCTCTTAAAGATGTTGTGTAGGGACCCCTTGGGCCACACGCGTGCGCCGCCGCCCGGCCCGGCTCGGCTCAGTTCGGTTCGGTTCAGCGTGCGTAACGGGTGCGGGTACGTGCCCACACCTGCGGGCGCCGAATGCCGATTCAATTTCCTCTTCGGGTTCGGGCTGGGATCCAAAAATCTTTTTTGCTCCTCTTTAAGTTTTGAACCATTTGACTCATCCAAATTTTGAACGTTGAGGCTCTATGTCCAGGTTCATTGAACCTAGTGGCAGCTTCTTTTGACAGTTTTTCTCCACATTTTTTTCTTTTGTAATTGCTCCTTAATGGCCTGTTTATGGGCCATTTACTGTCATGTCCAGTGGCTGTGTCTTGGGACTACCTATATATTGTTGTCTCCTCCTTCTTCATTTTTTTACAGAAAGTCCTCCTATGTGAAACATCTCTCTCTCTCTCTCTCTCTCTCTCTCTCTCTCTCAAACCACATTCTGTTCTCTAAATTCTTGCTCTGGGCAGAGCTAAGTTCGGTCTCTCTCTCCGAGTTGTGTGCAACGAAGAGAACCCGGTAGTCAAGGGGTTTTACCACTAGGAACTTCCGAGAAACGTCTGCACATAGATCTCGGATCAACTCTTAGGACAGTGCTTCGTGCACGACTTTCCTGGAGGCCGGTAACAATTTTTTACTTTCTTTTTCTCTTATCAATCTTTGGAATATATATATATATATATATATATATATATATATATATATATATATATATATAAATATTAACAACATGTACTTATATCATGTCTTCCGTAATCTATTTTGTTCTTTCTGTTTATTTTCTGCTTTTATAGCCTAGTGTTTGTTGAATCATATTGTTCATTCAGTGTCTATTCGGACATGGGTAGTATGGGGTGCACTCCATGATACCAGTTGTCCATTCTTATATTTTGTATTTCTCGTGGATTGAGACATAGAAGTATTCATTATGTTATCTAGATAGTGACCTTTACTAAACAACTTATACGTATTTGAGCTGGACTGGAACCCACTTGATACGTAGCTGACCATTGTCACGTGACCTGGTCTCGTGTATTTTTGAACTGAAACGTGACAAATACCGCCAAACAATTAGCTTTCTTGACATTCTGTACCACAACGAACTTTCACGAAATTGTAAGATTCTATTTAACTGCTGTTATCCGGCCTTCGCAAAACTGTCTCTCTCCCCCTCTGTGGAATTGTTCCATACCGCTTCCACAACATAGTGGATTCAATCGCTTCTGCGGTGTTCATCCTGAAGCTGGTTTCACGGATCTGCAACATCTTGCTTGCATGATGTACTGACTTCAACCGCTTTCGAGGTGTACTGGATTTAACATGAGCTTGCATGGAGTTGTAGTGTTCTACTTCGGCTCCATTGTAGTTTAAAAGACCGAGTGATTTTAGGAGTGTCACAACTAACATTCTAAGTTGGTTCTTGACCCCTCAATACCATTCGCTAACTAAGAGGGACTCGTGAGGCTTCATGAACATGTTCCCTGTAGAAATGGCCTATGTCACTTCATTAAGTAGTTTCTTGTTATTGTGTTCTTCCGGAACTAGTGAGTAGTTCCACGAGATTTTGCTAAATCGCAAAAGTAGTCGCAAAATGATGTTTGGGCTGTGCATGGGACTTTTAGAGAGATTCAAGCATCGAGATTCCTTGAGAGTTCTTGAGAGAAGATATCACCACTCAAGTAGAGAGCTACTCCAGTTCCCATCCACTTCACATCAAGTTTGGTTCAGAGGAGTAAACTAATCATGCGCTGATTAAGAATTCATTGACACACTTTCCAAATATCTGTTGTAACTCCACTAATTCAAATTCAATAAATAAAGATTCAATAAATAAATTTATAATATCGTAAGTTTTACTAAATATATTCCTAAAGCAATTAACTTAAGAGAAACTAATTAAAATAAGCAAACGAAATTAAGAGGGACATTTTAGTAATTAGACAAACTAATCTAGATATTTTTATTTGAGTATGTGGGATCTAGAAGTTCCCTCCAACTGACTAGTAACTAACTCTAATAAACTTGTAACTAACTTTGTAACTAACTCCCCAACCATCTTGACCCAAATCTTCCCCTAAAATTCTATAAATACCCTATAATTTCCATATTGAAAATTTATTCCCTTCACTTTCCAACATTAGCGAAGCCCTGCCCATTTATTCTCTCCCCAACCCATTCTTTATGGTCCAGCTCACTCTCCACATTCAAAAGCCTGAACAAAGAATACTCTAATCTCTTCCCACCAACGATCAAGAAACGTAACCGTTTCCTTGAAGCTTCGGCCTTGGCGATCGGTGGAAGCTCCGGCGACTGAAAGCATCCTCCACTGCGAAGCTCACCAGAGCCTTCGATTTCCACGACGATGAGCGAGGGCATCTTTGTCTTCCACGACAACGAGCACTGGAGCTCCGGTCTTCCTCGGTGACGAGTTCGCACGACTCGAAGTTCGATAGGTGAGTTTCGAACTGGATTGATTTCGATTTCCTTACTTCCAACTCAATTCTTTGGCTTCGATTTCACTTCCTCTTTCTACTTCAAAGTCATTCTTCTCTAAATTCGTTTCGATGTTTTAACCGTCTTCTTTGGATTCGATCGATCGGATCACCGAAGTGATCGGAGCCGAGAAGTACCACGTCAGCTCCGTAGAGGAGAGTTCTTCGCCGAGGTCTTCCGTTGTGTCGACGAACAGCGTCGACGAGAGGAGCAGCACCGTGAGTTCAAGTCGTTCCTGCCGACTGATCGATGAGTTCTTGAATTGATTCCTTGAATTCGTTTTCGATTTGTTTTCTTCATTCAATTTCGCTCTGAAGTTGTCCCTGATTCTTCTGGATCGAGTTTCCTTGATCCGTTTGGTGATCCTATGGAAACAGGAAATCGGCTCGAGTTGAGATCGGATCAAATCGAGATCGAACTCAATCGGGAATTGGAATCCGAATTCAATTCCAGAATTAATTTGTAAGTGTCAACTTCTTTTTCTTTTGAATTCGCTGTGGTCCCATACACGGGGTTGTGTCAAGTTCGACACTCAGTACCATCTTCTTCGAACTGGATATTGTGTCCAGATTTGGCCAGTAGCTGTGTCAAGAAGACACAGAGTAAACTCTCTGTGATTACCTAGTTTCAAAATCAAATTAGGTGGGACTGAGGAGTAATTAGGGTTTCAGTACAAAATTGAACTATAGAGTAGGACTGAATTTCGAGTACGGGGAATTCAATTCTGAGCCAATTGTCACAGACTTAGCGATTTTTCCTTCATTTCGACTCGTGCGGCGCACGAACTTCCTCCTCGAAGACTCGTGTAAGCCTTCCCGACCACGAACTTAGCTAGCTCGCTAAGAAAAATAGAGAACAGTGGAACAAGATGGAAACTTGAAGATTTCTTTATTGATATTGGAAAAGCTTACAAATTTTCAGTGGTGAGGAACAAATGAGTCTCCCTCCTATTTATTACATGAACCTTCTGTAATAAGAATATTCCAAAAATTATTCTCGAAAATATGCTAAAGTTATTCTATATCTTAAGAATATTCCTTACATCATTATTATTGTCAAATAACTAAAAATGAAGCCTTTAGAATGGAAAGTGTATTCTGCAATATGCTGAATTATATTTCTCCATGTGCAGAATTCTGGAAGCTTCCCGGATCTTGGTGGGGCCACAAAATATGGTGCGTGACATTCTCTCCCACCTAATATGTTGACGTCCCCGTCACACACATCCGTTAAGGAACGCTTGGATCTGGTCCTCGAACTGATGCAACGTGTCAGCGCGTTCTCAGCTGCCTATGCTAGCTTTGGTCCCGCTATATTAGCTCCTTTGGTTCTGAGCTCGTGGGACATTCATTTCCACTTGATGAGATACTCCACATATGGAGAAATACCTCGTCGGCGAATGGTCCTCGAGTCAAGCACGACGTCCACTTCTTTGTCAAACGACGTAATCATGGTCGCCGTGGGCCGCTTCGAAACTCCTCGCTGAGGGTCCTCCAAGTCTGTATGATAAGGCTTGAGGCAGCTTGCATGGAATACGGGTTGGATCTTCAACTTGACTGAACTGCTGTGGTTGAAGCTTGACCATCACCAAGTCCCCTTCCTTGTACTCAACAGGCCTTCGCTTGGTGTTGGCCCACTTTTTCATCTTGTGTGCTGCTTTTTCCAGAAATGCTTTGGCAATATCCGCCTTCTCCCTGAAGTCCGAGGCAAACTGGTGGGCCGCGGAGCTCTTGCCCGATGTTTTCGTACTTAGCGTATGTGGGGCGAGCGATTGTTGACCCATTACCAACTCGAACGGACTACTGTGAGATGACTCGAACCTTTGGAGATTATAGCAAAACTGAGCGATGTCCAAGTAATGCACCCAATCCGGCTGGTTGGCACTCACAAAGTGCTGTAATAGTGCAATCCGTCGGTACAGCTATGAAGGTTCCGTACTTGAAGAATTGGTCCACCACCACAAGGATGGACCCAATTGTCCCCACCTTAGGCAAGGCAGAGATGAAGTCCAACGATATGCTCTCCCATGCTCGACTCAGCACGGGGAGAGGCTCAAGCAGGCCCCTGGGTCGCTGGTGATCCACCTTGTCTTGCAGGCATACAAGATAAGTGCACACGTATTCCTCCACATCTTCGCGCATGTGAGGCCAATAGTAGGCGGCCTCCAGCAATGCCAATGTCCTCTTCTGACCAGGATGTCCAGTCTACTTGGTATCGTGGCACTCCTTGAGTAGTTGTCTGCGCAAGCCACCCCACTTATGGACGACCACCTTGTCGTCGTTCGTGTAGAGAAGCCCATCCCTTAACCAAAACCTTCGCGTTTTGCTTTCACGAGCGAGCATCACCAAAGCTTGTGCCAATGGGTCCTCCGCCATACCCATCTTGATACACTCAAGTAAGTCACCCTTGAGCAAGCACACCGTTGCTAGCTCAGCCTTCCTGCTGTGTGCATCGGCCACATGGTTCTCCTTGTCCGACTTGTATCGCAGCTCCATGCCAAACTCAGCCAAGAAGTCTTTTCCTCTCGCTTGCTTGGGGGACAACTTCTGCTTCTGGAAGTAGCTCGTAGCGATATTGTCTATCATCACCACAAACTTGGTGCCAAGGAGATAGTAACGCCACGTCCACAAGCAATACACTACCGCTGTCGTCTCCTTATCTTGCATCGTATAGCGCCGCTCTGTGTCATTCAATTTGCGGCTCTCGAATGCGATGGGTGCCCTTCTTGTACCAATACCACTCCAATGGCGAAGTCAGACGCGTTAGTATGCACCTCAAATGGCTTGGAGTAGTCCGGTAATGATAAGACCGATTCCTCCGTCACTGCCTTCGTTAGTGCATCAAATACCTCATCGCATTTGGACGTCCAGTTCCATGCGTGATCCTTCCACAACAGGTCTGTGAGTGGTGCGGCTATGGCGGAGTATCGTCGGATGAAACGCTGATAGTAGTTCGCCAGGCCTAAGAACGATCGCAGCTCCGTCGGCCTAGTGGGAGCCTCCCACTCCCATATGGCCTGGACTTTCGTCTCGTCCATCCATATCTTGCCATGTCCGATCCAATGCCCCAAGAACGAAACCTCTTCTTGGGCAAAGGAATATTTCTTCCGCTTGACGAAGAGTTGGTTCTTCCTTAGCACCTGGAAAATTGCCTTCAAGGGTTCGATGTGCTCCTCCATCGTGTTTGAGTACACGACGATATCATCGAGATACACCACGATGAATCGGTCGAGAAAGGGGTAGAAGAGCTTGTTTATCAAAGTGCAAAATGTCGTAGGAGCATTTGTTAGACCAAAATGCATAACTAAAAATTCATAAGCTCCATACCTCGTGACGCATGCGATCTTGGCCTTATCTCCTTCGACTATCCGCACCTGATAATATCCCGAGCGCAGATCCAGCTTGGAGAAGTACCTCACACCTCCCAACTGATCGAACAAGTCTGTCACCAACGAGATAGGATATTTGTTTTTGATGGTCACCTTGTTAAGTGCAAGATAGTCAATGCACAAATGAAGGCTTCCATCCTTCTTCTTCTGAAATAGAACTGGTGCGCCGAATGGGGTCTTAGACGGCCTAATGAATCCAGCATCGAGCAGCTCCTTCAGTTGCTTCTTCAACTCCTTGAGCTCTGGCGGGTCCATGCGGTATGGGACCATCGCGGACGACTTTGTGCCCGATTCTAACTCGATGGCGTGGTCCACTTCCCTCCGTAGAGGTAGCATTTTCAGAAGTTCTTGCGGCATAACATCCCCCAAACTCTATGAAGACGTTGTGTAGGACCGTAAGGCAACTCTAGAGGGGGGTGAATAGAGTGTAGCAGAATAATATACCCAATTAAAAATTAAGCAGAATGAAGGCAGTAAATAACTAGTAGTGTATATGCAATATAATAAAGTAAGAGAAAAGTGAGCAAACGCAAACACCGCGATGTATACTAGTTTCCTTCTGAGAGGACTAGTTCAGTCCCGAGAACTCAAGCTCGGAGTTTTATCTAACTATAATCACCAATAGTGAATCACAAGCTTTGATCCGAAGGATTGTCGACTTTTTTTACACCACGAGGTTTGATCCAAAGTCTCGCAACTTCACACACGTGCGTTTGATACAAAGGGCACGCAGACTTCACACAGAAGAAGAGAGAAAACTGATGGAGACAAGCTCTTTACAACTCTGTAGACTTCTAGACCGAGACCGCACTTGGCACTTAGAAGGCTAGGGAGTTGAACTTGGAGATAAGAAAGTTTATGCTCTGAGGGTTTACTCACAATAGGATAGAAGATTAAGGATAGTTGAGTGAGTAGGAATATGGAAATTCAATCCTATTTATAGGGTATTGACAAACAAAATTCGTCCATAATTCGGATGAGATTTAATTCAAATTTCTAACCGTTGGGCCAAGAAATCAGGAGCTTATTGAACTGGTTGATTTTATACCAAAAGAGTAACCGAGTTCAGCACGAGTTTGGTCCGAGTTCGATTTCTAAGTATGGTAGAATTTGTAAATGAATGTGGCCTGATTTGGTAGATAGGTTCTTTGGTTTATTTGAGTGGACTAGGTATCTGGTATAGGTACTTGGATATACCAGTACAACTTAGCTTACATCAGTCCTAGACTTAAATAAAATATAAGATTATAAATAAAAACCAAGAGAACTGATAATGCCAAACTTCTGAAATATCTGCTGACTTGAGGACGCTTTTTTTCTTAACGATAGTTGTCCAAAGATAACCAGATCTGAAAATATGAATACCTTTCAGGGGCTTCGCCCCTAAACCCCCACGAGGGACATAGGAGGAACCAGTACAAACACGGGTCCAATGAAGCGGCCTCACTTTCAGCAGCAGCATTAGAGGCACTTCCAGCAGCCAAGGCAGCAATATCATGGACCAGCTAGAGCGCTGGTACAACATACGCACTAGATCCAGAGGTCAGGTATTCCTTGCCTATTTTGTAAGAAGCAGGAACACAGATGGGATGCCTGCGGGATGAGATTGGGCCAGTGTTTATTCTGCGGATCAGAAGATCACCAGTTGAGGGCTTGTCCTAGAGCTCCAGCCCGTCCAGCTCAGGGCGGGACACAGGCACAAAGAGCACCCGCGAGATCACCAGTGGGACAACAGAGAGGACCTCCGTTACTACCATAACAATAGTAGTTCGCTCAGCACCAGCAACAACAAAGAGGTATCCAATGACAAGGGCGAGCTTTCGCCTTGACCGTCGAGGAGAAGGAGCCAGTCAGCAATGTTATTTCAGGTTCAGTCTATCTTGATTATTTTTTAGCTCATTCTTTATTTGATTTCGGTGCTTCACATAGTTTCGTATCTATATCTTTTGCTCTAAAATACCACCTTAAGACTGAACTGTTGGTGAGGACTTGTAAGATCATGACCGAGGGTGGCATTATTTTGGTCAGTGATGTTTGCAAGGATCAGAGAGTTTCTTTCGGAGGCCAAGAGTTGAGCGTGTGTCTACTCATAATGCCACTTTCGAGCAACGATATAGTACTTGGGATGGATTGGTTGAGTAGGCACCATGCTAGTATTGATTATCGTGGTAGTAGAATTTTGTTTTAGACACCAAGAGCGCCAGAGTTTGAGTTCGTCAGAGGAGCAGCAGAGCATAGCGAAGAAGATTTTTGTGGAGTTATAGTGGAAGAGCAGGAGCTACCACATCCATTGATTATCGAATATATAGAAGTCTTTCCGGAGGAGTTGCCAGGGTTGCCACCAGACACAGATGTGGAGTTCTCGATAGACTTGGTGCCAGGCGCAGAGCCGATATTACAGCACGTCTATAGAGTAAACAATAGCGAACTTGCGGAGTTGAAGAAGTAGGTGGATGAGTTGCAGGATAAGGGCTTCATCCACTCCAGTTCATCACCGTGGGGTGCTCCGGTATTATTTTTACGAAAAATGATGGGTCGGTACGCATGTATATCGACTACAGGGTACTCAATAACCTCACTATCAAGAATAAATACCCGTTGCTACGGATTGATGATTTATTTGATCAGTTGAGCGGAGCGAAGGTATTCTCAAAGATAGACTTGAGGTCGGGGTACCACCAGGTGAAAGTGAAGAAGAAAGACATTTCGAAGACAGCTTTCAGGACTCGATATGGACAGTTTGAGTTCCTGGTGAGGCTATTTGGGTTGACCAATGCTCTTGCAGTATTCATGAACCTGATAAATAAGGTATTTCATCAGTACCTGGATCATTTTATTGTGGTCTTCATTGATGATATTCTGATTTATTCGAAGACCCCAGAGAAGCATGAGAAACACCTGAGGATATTTCTTGAGACCCTCAGGAAGGAGAAGTTTTATGGCAAGCTTTCGAATATGAGTTCTTCCTTGATAATGTTGAATTCCTCGGGCATGTGATTATAAAAGACGGGATCTCAGTAGAACCGAAGAAGATTTCAGCAGTTGAGTCATGGTCTACCCTGAGTTCAATAGCGGAGATCAGGAGTTTTCTTGGATTGGCAGGCTATTATCGGAGATTTGTTCAGAATTTTTCCAGGATTGCAAAGTCGATGACTAGACTAACTAGAAAGGACGTGGAGTTCGTCTGGACTGAGGATTGTCAAGCTGCTTTTGAGGAGCTAAAGAAGAGGTTGATAACAGCTTCAATGTTGACATTGCCATTAGGGGCTGGAGGATTTTCTATATATAGTGATGCATCAGGTAAGGGCTTGGGATGTGTGTTGCAGTAGAACGAGAATATGGTTGCCTATGCTTCCAGGTAATTACTCCCACATGAGAAGAATTACCCTACCCATGACCTGGAGTTGACAACAGTTATTTTTACTCTTAAACTGTAGAAGCACTACTTGTATAGAGAGTGGGTAGAGATCTTTACAGATCACAAGAGCTTGAAATATGTATTCATACAAAAAGAGCTAAATATGAGGCAGCGACGGTGGTTGGAGTTGATGAAGAACTTCAATATTTTCTTGCAGTACCATCCAGGGAAGGCCAACATAGTCACGGATACCTTGAGCAGGTATCTAGTAGCTATGTACTTGACGAGTGACAGACACTTGTTGGCCGATCTTGATAGCTTGGGTATTGAAGTTCTAGTTCCTGAGTTACGACACAAATATGGGGACTTCAGGTACAGTCAAAGTTGATGGACCAGATTAGAGCCGCACAGTACGAGGATGAGTCTTTGAGGATCATCAGAGCACAAGTCTGGATGTGATTGACAGAGGACTTCAGTATTGCAGATGATGGATCATTGCAGCACGGTACCAGATTGTGTGTGCCGAGTGGAGCATTGCGCGATAAGGTTCTTCAGGAGGCGCATCGATCTCAGTACTCTATGCATCCAAAGATATATAGGGACATGAAAGAGCATATTTGGTGGTATGGTATGAAGCGGGAGGTGGCCAGCTTTGTATCCAGATGTTTGGTCACCAGAAAAATGCAGAGAGACAGAGGCCAGGTGAATTACTTCAGCCTTTACTCATTCCAGAGTGAAAGTGGGAACATGTGACGATGATTTTTGTTTTGGGGCTTCCGCGTTCACAGGAGAAAAAGACGCAATTTGGGTCATCGTAGACAGGTTGACCAAATTAGCCCATTTTCTGCCATTTAAAGTGGGTACGTCTACAGAGAATCTCGCAGAGATGTATGTGCATCAGATAGTCAGATTGTATGGAGTTCCTGTAAGCATCATCTCAGATCAGGATAATCGCTTCATATCCCACTTCTGGAGGAGTTTGCAGGCTAGCTTGGGCACTCAACTCAAGTTCAGTACCGTATATCACCCTCAGACAGACGGGCAGTCGGAGAGGACTATCCAAACTCTCGAGAATATGATACGCACTTATGTTTTGGATTTCAGAGGCTCTTGGGAGGATCATCTTCACCTGGTAGAGTTTGCTTATAATAACAACTACTAGGCCAGTATAGAGATGTCACCGTTTGAGTCATTGTATGGATGGAGATGCCAGACTCTGTTATCATGGTATGATATTGGTGAGAGAGCCTTATTGGAATCAAAAATGGTCGAGGGTGCAGCTGAGAAGGTAAAGCTCATCAGGGATAGACTTCAGGTGGGGCAGGATAGACAGTGGCATTGGACCGATAGCCACCGGAGACCATTGAAGTTTGAGGTATAGATTTTGCTTGTATTGCTTGAGATTGTTTGTTTTAGTTAGAGTGCTAAGGCTGTGTTTCTTGCTAGGTTGGCGATCTGGTATTCTTGAGGATTTCTTCGACACGGGACACGATTCTCTTTGATGGAGGCAGAAAGCTTAGTCCACGGTACATCGGACCCTTCGATGTTCTAGAGAGGGTCGATGCAGTGGCCTACAGACTAGACTTGTCGCATAAATTTGAGGGAGTGCACAGCGTGTTTCACGTGTCACAACTGAGATGGTATGTGACATATCCTAGCCATGTACTAGATTACTCGGAGATCGAGGTTGGTCCGACTCTCAACTACCCAGAGCAGCCCGTGGAGATTTTGGACCGCAGGAAGAAGGTGTTACGGAACCGACGATCCCTTTGGTACGTGTCGTGTGGAGGCATCACTCACCGGGAGAGAGTACCTGGGAGCGAGTGGCCGAGATGCGCGAGCGATATCTTATCTGTTTGAGCCGTGAGGTAATTCTTTCTTGCTTGTATTGATTGCCATTGGTAGTTAGTTTCTTCCTTAATTTCGAGGATAAAATTTTTCTAAGGTGGGTAGGATTGTCACCTTCACCTTTTCAACTAGGGGTAGTTTGGTAAATTGGCATAGGTAAATAAATTTTACGAATAAATAATTATATTAGTATGATATAAATTTTTTGAATGACTATATTATAGATTAAATATAACTTACGTTATTTATTTTGGCTAGAGAGACTAGCCCAATAATTAGACTTGACACTTGTAGGCCCAACTAGATTTGTCATGACAATATGAGCCCAACATAGACCAAGCCCAATAGACCTATTCCCATTAATTAATTAGGTATATTAGAGCTAGTTTAGATTAGTTAGAACCATTCCTAATATATCCTCCTTAATTTTTATTTATAATGAACCATTAGAGGGCATATTGGACAATTGACAATGACTTGTAGAAGGAAAAATGGGGGCCGACCATAAGAGCCTCTCCTCTCTCTCTTTCCTCTCATTTGTTCATTCATTTTTTTAGATTTCTAATTTCATAGATCCCCAATTCCTTCTTTCCTCCATTAATTCACTTTTATTTTCCTTCTCAATTTATCACTCTTTGAGCTTAAAAGCTTGGAGAAGCAAGGAGCAAAAGGAGAAGGAGCCTTGGAGCTAGAGACCGTGTCTGAAACTTGTCCAATTGTATTTTTATTGGAAATCCGTCTCCCAATTGATAATTTCTGAATTTCTCCTTTATTGTAGCTTCTTAATTATGCATTTGACCATTAGGAATGATCCCATGGCATATGACTACCTATAGGAGAAATTTTTAGGCTAATTGATTATGTATTATGAGTTCTATATGATATTTTGTGTTCATGTTAGGAGAGTTATGAGTTTGATACATCAATTGTGTGTCATGAGACCATTTTAGTCTAATTAGACTTAGATCAGGATTGTGAGACTGGGTACGTATCCACAAATGGATACGTGTAGACCGTATCACTATATTTTACGATATGGTATGATACGGGACTCATTTTGTGTGTTTTGTGCAATTATCTTCAATATCTATTTTAATTAGTTAGAATAAATATTACTAGATATAATTTATGTATAAGAATGATTTATTATGGAATAATTAGGAATATAACATTTTTCTTGAAGAGTATCATGAGTATTCTTAGTTCGTATGCTAAGTGTTTGATTAAAAGCTCTATTATATCATATAGATATTTATGTGTATGATTATATATATATATATATATATATATATATATATATATATATATTCATTCATTTATTGTCATATATATATATGTGTGTGCGTATGTGGGTTAAAATGAATTAAGTGACTGTGATATAGCAAGGTTTGATGATTAATTTCATGTATGTGAAGGTATCAGTTGCAGACTTGATGTTGGAGGCTCGGGACTGTGCACATGGTTGTGCATAGCAGTGTGGTGTGTGTGTAGATTTAGGAGTGTTTTATTGTCAATGTTGGGTGTGTAAGCAAGAGGGAAGGGGTGTCGAGTTAGTATAGTAGTATGGTGTTTAGTGTGTATGCAATTGGTGTGTGTTTGGGTATCACACACAGGTGTGAATTAGCTATGGCAAGTGTGCATGTGTATCTAAATTCTCAGAGTGTTGTGTGTGTGTGGAGCTATATACATGACACAGTGGTGTGACTAATACTTGTAGGTACAGTCAAGTGGAGATGGAAGTTCAGGTAAGTGAAATGTAGTACAGTTCACAGTACGAGTAGAGATACAGTTGGTATCATTGATCATGGTGTGTGTACAGGCGGTGACTAGTTAGGTGTCACGCCCCAGTCCCAAAATACGTAGGACTAAGAATACGTAACACGCCCAGCCGTTTGTATACGAACTCCAATATATGGAAACCATATACACACGTACGCTGTACATGAATATTCAATCTACCAGTGATAATATACTGTAACAACAAGTCACACAAAATCTATATCTCATCCATAGCAGAAATAATCAGTAGGAATAAAGAGCTAATTAATAACTGAATATCCAAAATGAGTATAAAGTCTGGTAGTCGGGTGGAAACAAATCCACTACAAAAATGACTATACCGAAGTAGCAAAATCTCTAAGCAGTGGCAATAAATCACAGATACTCTGAGGGCAAGACCTCCTCAGTCAGGTACGTAGTGTCCGGCCCAGGTCCGTACTCCTGTGGGTACTCATGCTCGTCCATATTTGGAAAGGGACCAGGTCCTCATAGGGACGTAACAAGATACATATAAATATGCCAATAAAGTACTAAAATATAAACACCCACTGGGTCGCCTAACCGTCTAAGTGAATGCAGTTCGAGAACAACTTTCTGCCAAGTGGGCTATCTGGCCATATAGTGGGATTGGCATAATTCTCTCGGAGAATCAGGGGCCTACCAAGCATGTCATCTTTTGAACGACAAAGGCCGCCAAGTAGTATAGGGGTCATCACGACCATGTATCTCTGGTGGAGCGTACGGGTTACATAAAAGGAAAGTGCAAAGGAGCCCAAATATCTTACTTGTTGTTCTCCCCATCCCATGCTCTAAGCATTCCACATCCATGCCACGATAAAACCTCTAATAACTGTCAGGTCTACTAGCATACAAAGTTTCTATCAGCAGTCATCCCTAACGTACGACTCCTATGTACAGGCGATCAACCCAATACGTAGTCCGTGATCTATATGAGACTCACAACTCGTGTAACAACTGTGTCACGGTTAATGAATCTACTAATGCTCCATAATACTAGGGTGGTCTCATAAAGTAGGTCCCGAAATCTACAAAATAAACATCTATATAAGCAGAATTAAACATGCATGTATCAACTAAAATGTAAATAATAGTACAGTGGTAAGGTATACTTGCCGAGCAAAAGTTCTGTATAGCACGTCCAAACAGTGTTAAGTTTGTTGTAAGAAGAAGGATTATAGTTAGGGTTTGGAAGAGTTGTAATAACATATATATATAGAGATAAGAGGCGGTGGAGAAACTTAGTGTTTAAGAAAACTAAAACTACTGCCGCTGTTGTTTCTTTCTTTTCATTGGTTTTGGTTTCGGTTGAGGGGTGTTTAGTAATTACAGGTAAAGAGGCGGTGGAATGAGCTGCTGATATTTTTCCCACACGTGCGGAGGAGAGAATTAATCGGTGGAGTTCTGTTTTATGCGAGGAGCGATTTGCTTTACGCGCGGAGCAGAATTTAGGCGGTGGTGTTTACGCTTGGGTTTGTTTTACGCGTAGAGAAAGGAATTTGGCGGGTGGATTTTTTTTTATGCATAGATGAAGTAAGAAGCGGTGGAAAGAGTTTACGTACGGAATTGGAAATAGCAAAGTTGGTTTGCTACTGCTACAGTTGATATTTTCCTATTGGTTTGGGTTAACGGGTTAAGATCTAATAGAAATTATATATATATATATATATATATATATATATATAGAAAACTCTAAAAATTATATTGGTGCATACGGTTAAGCTAGCAACTGTCCAAAGGGTCTTCTACATGGAATAAATTAGAAAAAAAATTATAATGGTTCCATAAATCCTCTAATTGCACAAATACCTCAAATAAAAATTAGATAAAATCTAATTCCTCTATTTAGCTCATAATTACCATAAATAAGGTTTTCAAAATTAGGAGTTTTATATTCTACCCAACTTATAAAAAATTTGTCCTCGAAATTAAAACTAAGCCACGGTAAAAGTCAAGGATGGTATAAGGTATAAATTAACAAAGTAATTTCATACCTTGGTCAATGAATATGTTCGAAAAATGTTGGCGTATGTCGTCCTCGCGCTCCCAAGTAGATTCTTCTGGTGCGCCATGCTTCCATGCCACACGGACCAAAGGAATAGACTGGTTCCTCAATATTTTCTCTCGACGATCGAGGATTTCCACGGGTTGCTCTTGATATGAAAAGCTTGGCCCAATGGTGATCTCTGAAAAAATGAGAACATGAATTTTGTCTGTCACATATCGCCTGAGCTGCGACACATAGAATACGTCATGTACTCCCTCAAGTGAAGGTGGTAGCGCAAGTCGATATGCTACTTCTTCCACTCTCTCTAGCACGTCAAATGGTCCAATATATCTTAGACTCAACTTGCCGCATCCTCCAAATCGAATGGTGCCTCTGGTAGGTGATATCCTTAAGAATACATTATCGCCCTCTTTAAATTCCAAGGGACGACGATGAAGGTCTGCCCATTGTTTCTGTCTGTCTTGCGTTGCTCGCAAGTGTCCTTGTATCTTCTTGACTGTCTCTACGATATTTATCACTAATTTTGGTCCCAGAATTTAACGTTCTCCTACATCACTCCAACACACAGGAGACCTACACTTCCTTCCATACAATACTTTAAATAGAGCCATCTGGATGCTCGCCTGATAGCTATTGTTGTAAGAAAACTCCACAAGATGTAGGTGGTCCTCCCATGATCCTCCAAAGTCTAACATACAAGCCCTCAATATATCTTCCAATGTCTGAATAGTATGTTCGGACTGCCCATCTGTTTGTGGGTGATAAGATGTACTGAATTTTAGACGAGTTCCAAGGCTCTCTTGCATGCTCCTCCAAAAGTGCGATATAAAGCGTGAATCCCTGCCTGATACAATGCTGATTGGTACACCGTGCAATCTCATGATCTGTCTCATATATAAGTCAGCCAAAGCTTCTGTAGGTTGGCCAACTCTAAAAGGCAAGAAATGGACTGACTTGGAGAGTCGGTCCACTATTACCCATACTGCATCTCTACCACTTGGACTCTTGGGAAAACCCGTGACAAAGTCCATAGTAATGTGTTCCCACTTTCACTCTGGAATCGGGAGTAGTTGCAATAACCCTGTTGTTCTCTGGTGCTCCGCCTTTGTCATGCCCCGATCTCTCGTCGGAATCGGCCGTCCCAGTTAGGCGCGAATCACCGCGCCAGCGCTCCTGCGGGACGTACGTTTCCATCGGGACGCGATACCGCGCGAGCCTGGGGTTGCTCCCGTGCAAGACAAATACCGAAATGGCCGTTGATAACTAGTTCACAAAGTCGACAAGCAGAAACGTAAAATGAACACAAGTATTGAATCCAAATCAAGCTCTTTATTGATATGAAGTAAAGATTACAAGCGGCGCTAGGCCGAGATTATAAATCGCTCATGCTCTCTCTCTCTCTCTCTCTCTCTCTTTTACAATAAATATGCCCTTAGGCTTAGAACCAACACAATGATCTGGATGATGATGTTCCCATACATTATGTCTCGTATATGCGAGCTCCAGGTCCGTGCGCCACGCTCAAGACGCCAAGTGTGGTCTGGTGCCTCCTTGCGTTAAGCGATCTCCGAATCCGTACGAGTTTCCCCTACACCCTGTATGCAGACTGGTTGGGTATCAGTACATTCAATGCACTGGTGGGGAGGCCTCTCGTCCACGCCACAAAACAAGCATGTTCATTAGTTATGTGCACTGACTGGTTTCGTTGTCTTTCTATTCTTTTGCCTTAGGATCAGTTATATGGCAATATAAAGAAAGTAATCTTTGTGTCAGCTCAAGAGTGTCATAATAATGAACAATTGAGTTCACCTTACCATTTCTTACCATTCGGCCTTCCCTATCATATGCAGCAATATAAACAATGAACTACAGAATAACAAGAAGCAACTATGAAATCCAAGTGTTATACCGTGCCTCTGTCTCACAAGACCCATTTTTACTAGAACTATTTATGATACCGTGCATCCATTCTACTTATGCAAAATATCGTGCAAACGCACACCTTCCCGTTTCTCCTTTTCTCAATGCGGATAGCCGCTATGCAAACATGACTTATCTATATGAAGGTCACTGGCTCTGCTAGCCATATTGGACATAATCTGCGATGGACGGCCGTCTTCCCAGCTCGGTTGCTAGCCTTGCTGGGCCTCCCAACCGTCTAACGAGTCGACGCCCATCCAGGTCGGTAGCAAGCCTTGCTGGATGTCCCGCTCTCGTCCGCTAGTTATCAGCTAGCGTATTGCCAGGACTACACTGGCACTGTCCTCCCAGGCCAACACGATTTGGATGCCTCAGCAATCGTGTCGAGGACTCTCTCCACCTGGTGCGCAACCAGTTGTCCGTGACCATGCAACTACTCCCCCATATTCTAATCCTAGCCGAGGACAACTCTCGGATCAGTCTTTGCCGAGGACTACACTCGGATCTTTTCTTCTTTACGCAGCTCCCTAATTAGAGACTGCCTCGGTGATCTGCATATCCCGAGTACCTTCCTTACTTTCCATCTCCTGACTCAGAACGACTAGTTGATAGCCTTCCTCGTCTATGCATGCAACCTGACTTTACTCCATCCCTTATCATGTTCCGTACGGTGCAACGCCTCAGTATGAACTCACCCTACTTTATGGCATATATGAAGGAACTGGCTACATTCCAACTTAACAATCCTGACTACGCAAATAGCAAGTAAAATCTCCATGTTCTATAAAATGATAAGGCAGGGTTATCCCCTTAGCTATGTGCGTTCATCTCTTTTATTAGCATGCAAAGGTTATCGCCTGTAAACTAGCATGTAGCATCCATTTTCTTAGTGTGCAGCTAAGTAGAGACAGGTTCACTGGGGCCACCCACCTTACCGATGTATCGCATCGGTCGAGCGAGACTCCGAACGCTCCTCTGATAGCCTAAGTCTGACTCCAACTAAGATCCCAGCATAAATTCCTTTGCATTGAATGAGCCATCTCGCTGAGCAAGGCGGACTGAATAGCTATACTTATGCCATTTGAATCGGCTCTCCGGGTTGAGCGAAGTGGGTCGTTATATTATACACCACTCAGAATAAGTCTCGTCCTCGAGACTTCCTGAGCGTAACTCGTACTATCGCACAACTTCTAAACAAAAATCTATACACCTTGCCTAACTTCCAAGGACTGCCTTAATACCACAATCATTTATTTTCTCACCATGCGTTACGCCAATGTTTAGCCAACTCTCATCGAACGACTCTACCGTTCAATGCTATCGAACTATACTCAACTCAATCGTTGCACTCCCGACTCAAATCTACTGCACACGGTGCAGGGCTGTAATACCCAAGCACATGGTATTCTATAACTCAATAGGCACTTATAACTCATAATTGGGTGGACTTGCCCAACTTGTTATGTTGTCTCCATAGAAGCCCATCGCAACCGAACACATTTGACAGTTTACTTGACCTCGCCTATCGGAACCCATCGTTACGCCTAAACCCAAAAGTTTGAATCTCGACTAATTTTCCAATCTCGTTTGCATCAAATCTCTCTGATTCACCATCCAATCTCGCTAAGTAAATCGCACCCATCACCTACGTTTTCTGACTCAGTCTATATTGTGCCTTAGCACAGAGCTAAATTGCCCACCTGGGGTACGCTATAATCCTTTGCGTCTTTTGGTTCAGTTAAACTTAACTTCCTATTTGTTTTACTCGTTTCATTCGCACGAGTGCTTAATTATTTTATCTGAATGATTCCTTCGTTCAACTATTGCATCCCCAAACTCAGTCTCGTACTGCGCCTTAGCGCAGAACTATCTCGGTAGCACAGGGAACGATACAATCTTTCCTTTAAGAAATTTTAGGTTGAGGCTAACCTAATTTAGTTGTCATACTCATCCATGCGAGTCCGAACATTTTCATTTGCAACTGCATCCGAGTTATGCATATCGCTAAGTCTGGATCATACCCATATTCAAGGCGTCCCCCAAATATGTGTATTTCAACCAAGCTTAGTGACAGCTAAGTCTGACAAGCTACTCGTAAAATTTTTTCGAAACGCGGATCGTTCTGCTATATGAATGACCGAACTCTGGTTCGATTTAGTTATCGTCTACTCCAATCTCACCCAATTTCAAGTTTATCATTACTAGTAGCAACGCACATCTTCCAAGCAACGATCCAACTCATCACGCCAACTTATCTTTAATATCACCAATTCAATCGTGAGAGTTTCGTTCGACAATTCTCTAATACCGTCTTATTTCTTACCGTCGCATAACCGATCCGACCAAATCAATCATTACCCGAGTCCTATCTCGCATTGCGGTTGTTTTATCGCCAACATCACTAGTATACACTCTCAGTGTTAAGTCCTAACTCTAAATCTCGTTGCCCCAGTTCCATCATTCTTCCCGAACGATACTCTGAAGTCAGCCACTCCAGTCTAACTCAAGGCATAGGGTCATCTACCTAGCCACTAGGTCAGCTCGCAAAGTCATAGGTACAGTTCAAATTTACGACTCATCGTGCAACCAAGTTGCACAACGCTCGCCCCAAACACCCTAAGGTCAAACCATTGTTCCTTTACACGGGTATTCTACCCAAGCTCGTTTTACTCAGATTTCTAAACATCGAGCACAGATCATCCTATCACACCAACACGTTCATTCAACCGAACCCACGATACGCCCACGTTGCAGGTCCAACCCATTGATTCGTACACACTATCTCCTTCATCAAGTTTGATAGAATTCACCAATCCATCCTTTTCTACGCATGTATCACTAAGCCATAATTCCATTATAAATCATCGATGTATATCATAACTCTAAGTCGTCCAACTCAATCTGCGTATTCCTTTTACGAAACCATCTCGCACATCATATTTCATATTCTAGACTAACTCCTCACCAAAAATCCTTAGATTCATCTGTATCCTAAAACTTGTCTTATCGTATCGAACCATAAGTCAAAATGATCCTTCGATTGTCACGTTCCGGTCTTCCGCAAGTTCAATCATCCTCATCGGACGTGATATCACCACGCCAACGCTCCCGCAGAATGATTGTCCTAATCCGGATGTAACGCATGTGCGAGCAAGAAGTTGTACTCGCACAAGACAAGAAGGTCAATCGTTATGGTTATCATCGAACGAACAGACACCTTATCGTCATCTTTCGTTTTATCCCAAGTTGTACATTGATCCACCAAGCCATGTTCTTCTAACAACCGTTCTTACCGCCATCCAAGTTCGCCTAACCAAACCGTCCAACTTCAATATTACCATTTGATCGCTTCTTAGTCTACTCTTAGCATTCCTCAAAACTAAGTTCAAATCCCAAACCCAAACCTATCCTATTTGATACGTTCCATTCATCGAGTTTGTTTGGAATAATCACCGAACATGTTCCCTTGAGTTTGATTATCCCCGTTGTACGTAAAATCACCACGCTGGCGCTCCCGCAGGATAATCATTCTCGCTGGGACAGATTTCGAATGTTATCTTTTCGAACTTAATTTCAAGATCGTTCTTCCAAACTCCAAGCCAAATCTATTACCGCTTAACTCGATCCATCAAAATCATAATTTTACTAACTTGCATCAATCCATACTTATCTTCCAACCATTGTTATGGTCTAAATTTTTTTCCATACTTGAAATCATCGTCTTAGTACGCAAATCGAACTCTATCGAGCGATATCCTACTCAAATACAAATTTTCCATGCACGCTATCATTCGTTCGCGCCATTATTTTCAATCGCACTAACTCCGATCGCATACCTGATTATTCTATCTTAACTCAAGTTTTTAATTCGCTTGTTTCAACTCAAAATCGCTCGTACGATCCTTTAAGTTTCCCCGACCATGTAATCAATTTCAATTGCCCTGGATTCCTATTCGATGTAAGCCTTATCCCTTATTCAAATCATTATAACTCGTTCGAACCAAGTATTGCATGCTTCCTCCGAGTTCGCTTACTCTTTAGGCATTGTTTATTTATACTAAGGCTTTTACCCGATCTCGTCGCTTGTCGCTAGACTCGTTTAATCCTCCGAAATCCCTGATTTGTTCGAACACTCCTAAGCCAACCCATACACCACTCAGGGTTCGAGTTATACTCCATGAATCTATACAACTCGTTATATCCATAATTCGCATAATCGAACAGGGGACTTATCGTATACACCATTCAGGAATCGAGTCATCCTAATAACTCCTGAATCGCGCTCGCATCCTTCACTCGCATACCCAATTCGTTCCTTAGAACTCCAATACGATCCCTATTTATCGCCATAGCAATCTTAGACTCATATACACCTCTATTCATAGTCCTCTATACAGACTATGCTGTAAATCATAACTTATCGTTATGGATAACCATCCAACTATATCTAAAAATTCCATACGCGATTCCCATTACTCGCCTTAGCGGCACTCCGATAACGTCTCTATCGATTTTCCTCCTAAGTCAGCTTTATTCTCTTCCGAACAATACACAATCTCGCTGCAACTCACTAGCACCAAGGGTCTTGGTGCACGATACTCAACGCAACTTGGCCAAAAGGCCTAATGCATAGACCACTGTCTGAACGATATTCTTATCTCGCACTCTACTCGCTTGGTGTTTTCATATAGACATATAACTTGCCGATTATAACACGAGCCTACTATCACAATGTCTTTCACAGGTTGGGACAAAAGCCCACGCATCACAATCCCGTTCAAGCAATCATATATTTCACATGCACTTTTCAAAAATATTTAGACTTATTGTATGGAACATCCATCGAAGCATCGAAAGAGAGCATCTACCACTTTTTCAATACACAAGTTCAAAACTGAGAGAATCGAAACGAATTCCAAGGATGTAAAGCCGTGCTCTGATACCAATATGTCACGCCCCGATCTCCCGCCGAAATCGGTCGTCCCCGCTAAGCGCGAATCACCGCGCCAGCGCCCCCACGGGACGTACATTTTCATCGGGACGCGATGTCGCGCGAGCCTAGGGTTGCGCCCGTGCAAGGCAAATACCGAAACGGCCGTTGATAACTAGTTCACAGAGTCGACATAGCGGAAACGTAAAATGAACACAAGTATTGAATCCAAATCAAGCTCTTCATTGATATGAAGTAAAGATTACAAGCGGCGCTAGGCCGAGATTATAAATCGCTCATGCTCTCTCTCTCTCTCTCTCTCTCTCTCTCTCTCTCTCTCTTACAATGAATATGCCCTTAGGCTTAGAACTAACACAATAATCTGGATGATGATGTTCCCATACATTATGTCTCGTACATGCGAGCTCCAGGTCCGTGCGCCATGCTCCAAGATGCCAAGTGTGGTCTGGCGCCTCCTTGCGTTAAGCGATCTCCGAATCCGTACGAGTTCCCCCTGCACCCTGCATGCAGACTGGTTGGGTATCAGTACATTAAATGCACTGGTGGGGAGGCCTCTCGCCCACGCCATAAAACAAGCACGTTCATTAGTTATGTGCACCGACTGGTTTCGTTGTCTTTCTATTCTTTTGCCTTAGGATCAGTTATATGGCAATATAAAAAAAGTAATCTTCGTGTCAGCTCAAGAGTGTCATAATAATAAACAATTGAGTTCACCTTACCATTTTTTACTATTCGGCCTTCCCTGTCATATGCAGCAATATAAACAATGAACTACGGAATAACAAGAAGCAACTATGAAACCCAAGTGTTATACCGTGCCTCTGTCTCACAAGACCCATTTTTACTAGAACTATTTGTGATACCGTGCATCCATTCTACTTATGCAAAATATCGTACAAACGCACACCTTTTCGTTTCTCCTTTTCTCAATGCGGATAGCCGCTATGCAAACATGACTTATCTATATGAAGGTCACTGGCTCTGCTAGCCATATTGGACATAATCTGCGATGGACGGCCGTCCTCCCAGCTCGGTTGCTAGCCTTGCTGGGCCTCCCAATAAACTAACGAGTCGACGCCCATCCAGGTCGGTAGCAAGCCTTGCTGGATGTCCCGCGCTCGCCTGCTAGTCATCAGCTAGCGTATTGCCAGGACTACACTGGCACTGTCCTCCCGGGCCGACACGATTCAGATGCCTCAGCAATCGTGTCGAGGACTCTCTCCATCTGGTGTGCAACCAGTTGTTCGTGACCATGCAATTACTCCCCCACATTCCAATCCTAGCCGAGGACAACTCTCGGATCAGTCTTTGCCGAGGACTACACTCGGATCTTTTCTTTTTTACGCAGCTTCCTGATTAGAGACTGCCTCGATGATCTGCATATCCCGAGTACCTTCCTTACTTTTCATCTCCTGACTCAGAACGAATAGTTGATAGCCTTCCTCGTCTATGCATGCAACATAACTTTACTCTATCCCTTGTCATGTTCCGTACGGTGCAACGCCTCAGTATGAACTCACCCTACTTTATGGCATATATGAAGGAACTGGCTACATTCTAACTTAACAATCCTGACTACGCAAATAGCAAGTAAAATCTCCATGTTCTATAAAATGATAAGGCGGGGTTATCCCCTTAGCTATGTGCGTTCATCTCTTTTATTAGCATGCAAAGGTTATCGCCTGTAAACTAGCATGTAGCATCCATTTTCTTAGTGTGCAACTAAGTAGAGACAGGTTCACTGGGGCCACCCACCTTAGCGATGTATCGCATAGGTCGAGCGAGACTCCGGACGTGCCTTTGATAGCCTAAGTCTGACTCCAACTAAGATCCCAGCATAAATCTCTTTGCATCGAATGAGCCATCTCGCTGAGAAAGGCGGACTGAATAGCTATACTTGTGCCGTTTGAATCGGCCCTCCGGGTTGAGCGGAGCGGGTCGTTACAGCCTTTACTTGCTAACATACTAGAAATTTAGCTACAAAGCGAGCTATTTCTCTTTTCATTCCATGCCACCAAAAGTGCTGTCGTAAGTCACAATATATCTTGGTGCCTCCAGGATGAATAGAATATATCGAACTATGAGCTTTTGCCATCAGCTCTTGTCGAATCTCTCTATTGGGAACATATAAATGATCACCACATCGTAATGTCCCGTCATTATGGATGCGCAGTCCTGTCTGCTCTCCGACCTCTGTTTTTTCCTTTAATTTTCTGAATCTGGCGTCGGTAGGCAATGCTGCCTTGATTCTTTCTACTAGTGATGATTGTACTTACAAATTGGCTAGTGTCCCGTCTGCTCCGGATAATATTACTTCAATACCAAGACCTTGCAAGTCTTTCAATATTTCCCTCTGTGTCGTTAAGAAATAAGCTTTTAGCTTCCGGCTTAATGCATCTGCTACAACGTTAGCCTTGCCTGGGTGATAATGTAGCTCTATCTCGAAATCTTTTATCAACTCGAGCCATCGACGTTGCCTCATATTTAACTCCTTCTGTGTGAAAACATACTTGAGGCTTTTGTGGTCTGTATACATTTTCACTCGTTCCCCATATAAGTAATATCTCCATAACTTCAGAGCAAATACTACGGCCGCAAGTTCCAAGTCATGAGTTGGATAATTTTTCTCATGTACTCGTAATTGCCTAGATGGATATGCAATCACCTTGCCATGCTGCATTAATATATATCCCAAGCCTTTTCCTGATGCGTCACTGTAGATCACATAGCCTCCTGATCCTGATGGAATAGTTAATACTGGTGTTGAAGTCAGTCGCTTCTTCAACTCCTCGAAAGCGGTTTGACATTCGTTGGTCCATATGAACTCTTGATCTTTGCAAGTCAACCGAGTCATAGGTGTTGCTATTCTTGAGAAGTTCTCCACGAATCACCGATAATATCCTGCAAGTCCAAGAAAACTTCTCACCTCCGCTACTGATTTAGGAACAGGCCATGTCTCGACTGCCGAGATCTTTTCTGGATCAACAGAAATACCATCTCCTGTAACGACATATCCAAGAAATAAAACTTTGTCTAAGAAGAATTCACATTTACTGAGCTTTGCATATAACTGCTCTCTCCTCAAGGTCTCTAGAACAATCCACAAGTGCTTCTTGTGCTCTTCGTGGCTCTTTGAATAGACAAGTATATCATCTATGAAGACGACCATGAACTGGTCCAAATACTGATGGAATACTAGATTCATTAAGTCCATAGAGATAACTGGAGCATTGGTCAATCCAAATGGCATGACCAAAAACTCATATTGCCCATATCTTGTCCGGAATACGGTCTTCAGAATGTCCTCCTTCTGTACTTTCACCTGGTGATATCCCGATCTCAAATCTATTTTTGAGAATATCTTGGCTCCACTAAGCTGATCAAATAGGTCATCAATGTGTGGCAGTGGATATTTATTCTTCACTGTCACTGCATTCAAGGCTCTATAGTCAATGCACATACGCACTGACCCATTCTTCTTTGGTACAAACAACACTGGGGCTCCCTAGGGTGATGCACTTGGTCGGATAAAACCTTTCTCTTCTAGTTCTTTCAACTGTGTCTTTAGTTCATCCATCTCCTTCTTCGCCAGTTGTCACTACCACGTTCCGGAAACAGGGGTATTTTTGACTTTTTATAATATTTAATATTATTATAGTTACAATTTAGTAATTTCGTGATAGGTATATTAATTTAAATAATTATGTGATATATAATTAGATATTATTATATACAGTGTTCGTTGTGTTTGAGCTGGTAGACTTGACCTAGAAGCCCAGTAGATGAACACCTGTCCGAATTATGGGATTTTAGTATTTAATTATTTAGTTAGAATTTAATTCTTGGAGTTTGTAATTAATTACCGTATTTTATTTAATATTTTGCGCATTGCCTTTGCTTCGATATTTGGAGCGCTACCCTAGCTTTTGCCTCCCAACAAATTTCACAATCTTGCCCTAGACATGCCCGCCTTCCATTCTGCTATTTTTACAACTCCTAATTATGCTCTCTGTGCATTATTTCTAGCCGCACAAAAATCGTCGCGGACGCTATTTAATATATTCCTATTTTTGTATCGTTGTGCGTTCCAATTGAAATTGGAGGCAATCTTGACCTATTTTTCGTGCGGCCCAAATTAGGGTAATATTCTGTTCTGAGTCTTCTTCATTATTGGTATTGATGACCTGACTTGATTTTGGCCCCATGTACTCCGAATTAATTTTAGAACACAACTTACATTTTATTCTAATTAAATTGAGGATTTTGACTGATTTCGTAAATTCTAATTTAATTCCAGTACCCGATTAATTAAACCCGTGCCTAACGCACAACACCCTCTCACCATGAAAATTACTAAACATATTTTTCTCCACAAATTTTGTGTCATTTTATGTGTTTGTGCAATTTCCCAAATTTAAGGAGCCAAGTTGCAATTATTCAATTGTAGGTGTCATCACCCCATTGGCCAAGACCAAATGGAAAGGTTATTTATTTGTGGACCAAATTGCATTTTTCCCCACTCAACTTTGCATGAAAACAATTTCCTTCATGAACAATCCTAGCCACTCATTTGAAATTGGACCATCACTACCCTTCATCCACATCTCACCCCTCTCCTTATTTAATGTTCCATCAAACCCTAATCCCTAGAAAACCTAGGTAGCACACCTCCCCAAGCCCCCACAATTCCTCTCCAATGTATGTAAAATTTTCTTCCCTTCTCCTTCTCTTTTCTTCTTTTTCTTCTCCTCCTTTTTCTTCTTCTTCTTCCTCTCTTCATTGATTTTGGAATTTAAAAGAGGAAGGAGGGGGGGGGAACACTGTTCACCCCCATCTACTGTTCACCCGACTCCCCTGCTTCCCGGTCGGCGCTGTCTCGATGCGCCCGGCGGCCCACATCTCTCCGGCGGTCTTGCTCCCCACTCCGACTGCTCCTCTCCCATCTCCTCCCTCTGCGTACTACCCCGGCGGCCCTCTGTGCACTCCGGCGAGCGGCCCAGCCGAGCCCCGACCCGCCGGCTGCTGCTGTTCGGACAGCTCCCCGCTCCGGCTGCCACTACCACCACCTCCGACTGCATCCGCCACTCCCACCATCACCATCATCAACTCCTCCCATCCCCTTCATCCCCGTGCTCCGGCCACCCGGCCAGGCCGACCCGCATCTTCCCGCTGCGAGCTCCTCCCTCCGCCTCTACTCTCCTCCCTCCGCCGAACAGTCCTCAGACTCCGACTGCTCACCCCCGACTTCCTGTGTACTCCGGCAACCACTGTATCCCCCATTCCTCCGAGCCGAGCCACCTCTCCACCACCTTGCTCAACTCCCCCGACCCCCTGTTTACTCCGGCGACTCCTCCTCCCTGCTGCATCCCCTCCTCGGCTGTGCTATCAACCACCACCTCGACTACCGCCTGGAGTCCGGCCGGCCAGCCACCCCGACAGCCCGCTGTGAGCAATTCTCCCTCTCTCCCTCTTCCTTCTTCATATATATATATATATATATATATATATATATATATATATATATATATATATATATATATATATACATGTATATATACATACATACGTATATACGTATGAGTATGTATAATATATATATAATAATTATTTAATTAATGTTAATACGCATATATGTATAGTATATATATATATATATATATATATATATATATATATATATATATATAGTATATGAATGCAATGTGTATATGTATTTATATATATTAATGTGTAGGTATATGTATAGTATTTATTTAACTAATACTATATACATATGTGTATAGTATTATTTTTATTAATATTTAATTGTATAAGTATAGTATGTATATTAGTATAATGTATATGTATTTAATAGTATATGTATGTATCTTAATTATGCATCATATAGTGTTAATATGTATATACGTAGTGTATATTTAATAACTGATATACATGTAAATACGTATATATAGTATATATAATTAATTTGGTATATGTATATATGCATATTTTGTATGCTTAATATATTTTCAATATTTCTAATTGGTTTGTATATATGTATATATGTTGGTTTATTTTTATATAATATCTATTTAATAAAAAGTATATGCTAGTATAAATTTAATTTGGTGTATTAGTACTAGTATATTTAAATGATGATGTTGACAATATATATATATATATATATTCTAAAATGTATTTTTGGCATATATATGAGTACACATATATAATGTTCAACTAGTATAAATCAAATATGTATTTAAAAGGCATATATATATATATATATATATATATATATATATATATATATATATATATATATATATATATATATATATATATATATTGTAAATACATTTAAATTGGTGCAAATAAATATTGTAAGTATTAATAAGTGTAATGTGTTTTACGTATCCCTACTAGATGACTCTAGTTGACTAGTGCCCTGCCTGGCATGGCCCTAAGGCCAGTGTTTTTTTGTTTGTGTGTTAGTGTAGCATCTGATGCAAATGTGATATTGTGATATGTTTATAGGACTGTTGTCACGACCCGCACCCGGGGTAAGGGTACTAGTCGGAAACAACGCCCAGCCTACGTCGCAGAATCGGCGGTAGAACGCTGTCTAGAAAGTCTATCTAATATAATGAACCACCAAAAGATAGTGTACTCAATCACAGAACTAAGATAGAATGAACACGAATCAGATAAGAATAGAATAGTCACAAAACAACTCATGAGTCTAAAATAATACATCAATGAGTCTGAAGAAAAAAACAGAAATATGCTGGAGACAAATCCAGTACAAAAGAATACTACAAAACTATAAAGCTACAACTCCAGGGTCAACTGTCTCAGTTGGAATAAGTCCCTCTTGAGCCAGGGTCTCAGAATCTAAACCCACAACATCCTGGGGTCCATAATAGGTAGGGTACTCCTCAGTGTCATCTGGAAAAATATATCCAGTCAGGAAAGGAGCAGAGTACAACCCTAACAGCAGTTCTCAAATAATGATAAAAACTATGTAACAGTAAATAGCTGTGGATAAACAAGATGCATAAATAGAGACAAGAATGTAGAGACAATAACGAAATACTGGAAAGAAATACAATAATGAACAATATGCTGATGGAACAAGAATACTAATGACTAAGTGTGTGAGTACTAGCTTTAACATGTGATCGGCTTGAGAACTTGCACAAGAGTATAATGGCCTGGTTAATCATACGTGCGGTGTATGATCAACACTCACAAGAAACAAGACATGTACAAGGAGGGTATAATCACATATCTACACTAAAATACTCCCCACCCCCGACTGGTATAATAGATCCAACCACGGTACGTTATGGCACGAGATTCCCCAAGAAGATAGCTAGTCTCCCCGGGAATCAGTGTCTGTACATGTACAAGATAACCAATGAAACAATACTTGCACCATATACACCATATACCAAGGAATAACATCTCATGACGAGATCCGGATATACCAATCCGTGTAACCATAGTGTCGAGAGAAACATGTAAATCTACACTAGATACAACGAACATAGAGGATATCATAAATGAGAAACTATCAGAGAATGTACTCGCCTGAAGTCCAATGAACAGTCTCACAAATGTCTGACTCGGTGCCTGGAAGACCTAGATATGGAATAACCCATTAAAACAAGGTCCCGGAAAGAGAACAAGTCAAACTAGGCAATTTCTAGGTCAATAAGTCAATTTTAAGTCAAAAGTCAACTATGGTCAACTCTAAAGTCCACTAAAGTCAAACATGGTCAAACCCAAAATCAACCTCTCAAGACATCTATAAAATAATATAGAGATAAACTACAATAATTTAGGAATCAAATTAGATTCAAAAAGAACTCACACAAAGTATACTAATAATATAATTAATATATACCCTAAAATAATATATATACAACCCAACATTTATATAAATAACATAATATATTATTACAATTATTATTCCTCACAAAACACATATATATATACATATATATATAAAAACAGAATATATAAACAATATATATATATATATATATATATATATATATAAACAGAATATATAAAACAGTATATATATATATATATATATATATAAACCATTAATACAAAAATGTACATATATATATTAATATACACATAAACTTATACCTTCAAATATTTAACAAAGAACATATAATTTACATGGCTAGAAGCACACCTAAAATATTTACATTAATATCCAAATAATTACATAATAATTATAAATAATATAATTACACAATTAAACATACAAATATATTTTATAAAACATTTTATGTATAAATTATATTATTTAACAAGTAGTAACATATATATTTGCATGCAAGAAAGCTACATATTATATTGTACATTATATTAGCACACCCAAAATATAGATCTATGCTACAATAATTACTATAATAAATACACAAAATAAATATTTAATATCCATATATATATACTAATTATAAATGAAGAATTGAACCACAATTAATTAGATCTATGCAAAAATACACACAATTGGAGAGTATCTCACCGTATCCCACTAGATCTAGGATACGCATACGACACGAGTCCAACACATAACCAAATGCACCCCGAAGGACACAAACAAATCACAAATAATATTTATGAACAAATCAAAGCGTCAAAAGTAGATCTATGTGTCCGTGTCAAAATACGACATGTTCAAAGCCCCGTGTCGGAGAAAAACTCCCAAATGACACGTATCACCAAATAGTTGGGATACGAACCACAAGTATCCCAATATGGACACGACACTAGCCTCAAACACAAATCTCATGTTCAATTGATCTATAGGATCAATTGACACACACAACAAAATATAAATTCGGAATTCCAACAAAATTGACACAAAAAGCACCATAACTTTCTCCATGGGTCTCCTATGAACACAAAACAAAGTCCTATGGGTACTACATACATATAGGTTGATTTTACATGATTAAATCTCAGATTTAGAAGCTATTTAAATGGGAAAATCTGAATTATACCTATTGGGAGATGGATTCCCAATGAAACCTCCAATTGAGATGAACTTGCTTCCAAATTGTAGATCCTTGCTCCTCTTTGTAGATCCTTGCTTCCTTCTTCTAGATCTTTGCTTCCTCCTTCTCTAATGGTGAATTGGAAAGAATTTGGAATGAATTTGGTAGGGAATTGGATTAGGAATGGAGGGAATTTGGTAGTGGGAGAATTCTAGATCTAGATTTGGAATGAGATGAGAGGAGAGAGAAATTTCCCCCCCTCTTTAATAGGCCGGCCATAGCCCCTCCCCCAAGCAATTATAAAATATCCAATGTACCCCTTGGGGCCTCTCATGAAGAAATAATTAAGGAAGGAAGCTTCTAGTCTAATCATTTAATTAATTTAATCCATCTCCTTAACTATGGGCTTTCTAAATGGGCCAAGTCTAACTAATTAATTCATGTTGGTCCATGGGTCCAAACTAAACTAGTTGGGTCCACTAAAATAAGTCTAAAATAATTAAATAATAACTAACAACAATTAAATAATACAACAAATAATTATTTACCATGCACAATATTTATTTAAATAGGAAATTACCAAAATACCCTTTCCTAGAAAATGTGGTAGTGACAAGTCTACCCTCCTTAAAATAATTTCGTCCTCGAAATTCAAAGACGAAAACTACCCCCAGAAAATCACAGAACAGAACTAAAGAATCACAACTAACTAATGAACAGAACATAACAATGAACAGAACATAACTAGAAATAACATACCTCAAGGTACAAACAAATATGGATAACGCTCTCGCATGTCATCCTCTCTCTCCCAGGTAGACTCCCCCGGAGAGTGATGCCTCCATGCGACGCGCACCAAAGGAATAGTCTGGTTCCTCAGCACCTTCTCTCTTCGATCCAGAATTCCAACTGGCTGCTCTGGATAGCTAAGAGTAGGGCCCACCTCTATCTCTGAGTGATCCAATACATGACTAGGATCTGCCACGTATCGTCTCAACTACGACACATGAAACACGTTGTGCACTCCCTCCAATGCAGGTGGCAAGTCTAGTCTATAAGCAACTGCACCGACCCTCTCTAGAATAGTGAAAGGTCCAATGAATCGCGGACTAAGCTTTCCGCCTCCACCGAAGCGAATCGTGCCTCGTGTCGGAGAAATCCTCAGAAACACCAAACCACCCACCTAGAACAAAACACCACCTTAAGAACTTATCTATAACAAACAACCAAGAACAAGCACACAAAATAAAATCTAAACTATACCTCAAACTCCAAGGGTCTCCGATGGCTATCGGCCCAATGCCGTTGTCTGTCCTGTGCCACTCGAAGTCTGTCTCTGATCAACTGAACCTTCTCTGCTGCATCCACAACCATCTCTGGCCCAAGCAAAACTCTCTCTCCAATATCGTCCCAAGACAAAGGAGTACGACACCTCCGACCATATAGAGCTTCAAAAGGTGACATCTCTATACTGGCCTGGTAACTGTTGTTGTAAGCAAACTCTACCAAATGGAGATGGTCCTCCCAAGAACCCCCGAAATCTAGTACACAAGTGCGCAACATATCCTCGAGAGTCTGGATAGTCCTCTCTGACTGCCCATCTGTCTGGGGATGATATGCAGTACTGAACTTGAGCTGAGTGCCCAAACTCTCCTGCAAACTCCTCCAGAAATGAGAAGTGAAACGACTATCCCGATCTGAGACTATGCTGACAGAAACTCCATGTATCCTAACGATCTGCCTCACATACATCTCTGCCAGCTTCTCCGTAGACAAACCCACCTTAAAAGGCAAAAAGTTGGCCGACTTGGTCAATCTATCAACAATGACCCAAATTGCGTCTTTCCCTCCTGGAGATCGTGGTAGTCCGGACACAAAATCCATAGTAATGTGTTCCCACTTCCACTCTGGAATGGGTAATGGCTGAAGTAAACCTCCTGGCCTCTGCCTCTCGGCTTTCACCTGCTGGCACACTAAGCATCTGGATACAAACTGTGCCACTTCCCTCTTCATACCATACCACCACACACTCTCTCGCATATCCCGATACATTTTGTTAGCACCTGGATGTATGGAATACTGAGAGCGATGCGCTTCCTGCAACACCTCCTCACGCAACTCCCCACTAGGCACACACAATCTAACTTCATGCCTCAAAGATCCATCCTCTGCAATAGTGAAATCATCCTCTAATCCTGCTCTCACCTGAGCTCTGATACTCCTCAGAGATACATCATCATACTGTGCTGCCTTGATCCTGTCCATCAAATCTGAGTGTATCTGCAATCCCCACATCTGTATAGCACCACCCGGAACAATCACCTCAATGCCCAAGCTCTCCAAGTCCTCCAACAAATATCGATCCTGCGTCAAGAACATAGCTACCGGATACCTGCTCAAAGCATCGGCAACTACATTGGCCTTCCCAGGATGATATTGCAAAGAGATATCAAAATCCTTCATCAGTTCCAACCACCGACGCTGCCTTATGTTCAACTCCTTCTGCGTGAAAACGTACTTCAAGCTTTTGTGGTCTGTGAAGATCTCTACACGCTCTCCGTACAAATAATGTTTCCACAACTTCAGGGCGAATATGACAGCTGCCAACTCCAAATCATGGGTAGGATAGTTCTTTTCATGAGGACGCAATTGCCTGGATGCATAGGCAATCACTTTCCCATGCTGCTGAAGAACACAACCTAAACCCTTTCCCGATGTATCACTATAAATAGTGAAACCTCCGGACCCTGATGGCAATGTCAAAATAGGAGCAGACGTCAACCTCTTCTTCAACTCCTCAAAAGCGGCCTGGCAATCTTCCGTCCAAACAAACTCTACATCCTTCCTTGTGAGTCTGGTCATCGCCTCGGCAATCCTCGAAAAATCTTGCACAAACTTTCTGTAGTAGCCTGCCAATCCCAAGAAACTCCTGATCTCTACTACCGAACTCGGAGTCTTCCAAGATTCCACTGCTGAAATCTTCTTCGGATCCACTGAAATACCATCACCAGTCACAACATGCCCCAAGAATTCCACCTTGTCCAAGAAAAATTCATATTTGGACAACTTTCCATACAGCTTCTCCTTCCTCAGCACATCCAACACAATCCTCAAATGCTCCTCATGCTCCTCCGGTGTCCTCGAGTATATGAGTATGTCGTCGATGAACACCACCACGAACTTGTCAAGGTACTGGTGGAACACCTTGTTCATCAAGTTCATAAATACCGCCGGTGCATTAGTCAAACCAAACGGCATCACCATAAACTCGAACTGACCATACCGAGTTCTAAAAGCAGTCTTCGGTATGTCCTCCGGCTTCACCTTCACCTGATGGTAGCCTGATCTCAAATCTATCTTAGAAAACACCTTCGCACCACTCAACTGATCAAACAGATCATCAATCCGTGGCAAAGGATACTTATTCTTGATAGTGAGATTATTCAAAGCCCTGTAATCAATGCACATACGCACCGATCCATCCTTCTTCGGTACAAACAATACCGGGGCTCCCCATGGTGAAGAACTCGATCTGATAAACCCCTTATCCTGTAATTCGTCCACCTGCTTCTTCAACTCGACCAGCTCGCTGTTGTTTACTCTATAGACATGCTGCAAAATCGGTTCTGCACCTGGCACCAAGTCTATAGAAAATTCAACATCTCGATCTGGCGGCAATCCTGGCAATTCTTCAGGAAACACATCCAAAAATTCTGCTATCAACGGATGTGGCAACTCCTTGTCTTCCACCATAGCTCCACAAATAATGCTTTCTTCCTGCTCCGCAGCTCCTCTAGCAAACTCGAACTCTGGCTCTCCTGGCGGACCAAACAAAACTCTACCTCCTCTACAATCTATGCTAGCACGGTGCCTACTCAACCAATCCATCCCGAGTACAATATCGTAGCTCGGAAGTGGCATTACAAGTAGACACGCACTCAACTCCCGGCCTCCCAGAGTAACTCTCCGATCTTTGCAAATATCATTAACCAGGATAATGCCTCCCCCGGTCATGATCTTGCAAGTCCTAAGCAAAGACTCAGCTACCAAACCATGCTTTAGAGCAAAAGAAACAGATACAAAACTATGGGAAGCACCACTATCAAACAAAGCTAAAGCTGGAATGGAATCAAGAAGAATAGAACCTGCGATGACATCTCCGGTGGGTTCCTCCTCTTCGAATGTCATAGCAAACGCTCGTCCCTGCCGAGCACCTCCCTGCTGCTGATGCTGGACAAAACGCTGCTGCTGTGTCGGAAGCGGTCCCCTCGGTTGTGCTGCAGGTGGTCTCATCTGTGCCCTCGGAGCTGGAGCTGCTCCCTGAACTGCACGACGAGGATACTCCCTCAATTGATGCCCTTCAGTACCACAATACAAACAAACTCCTAGCCTCTTTCTGCAAACTTCCCAGATGTGGCCGGGCTTCTTGCAGAAGTTGCATGGAGCTTGCTGTAACTGCCTCTGCTGCTGAGGTGCCTGGTGAAAAGGCGCTCTAGCTGGAGTCTGGTTCTGTTGTGGCTGCTGGAAAGGTCTGGACTGGAAATGAGGACGTTTGGCAGATACTGCACTGCCGTTGGCCCCCAGAAAAGAATCACGGTCTCTCTTGGTCTTCAAACCCAGATCCCGCTCAACCTTGCGTGCCTCCGCAAGTATCTCCGAGTATGTCTCATAAAAAGACGGAATGAGAATCTTCACCTCCCAGTTTAGACCCTCTCGGAAACGAATAGCTCGAACCTCCGGCTCCCTCACCAGATACTCTGCAAATCGGCTCAGCCTACCAAACTCTGCAGCGTATTCCTCCACAGACATGCTTCCCTGAATGAGACTCTCAAATTGTCTCCCCAAGTCAAGCCTGTCTATCCGGGCGAAAAACTTCTTCTTGAAAAGGTCCCTGAATACCTCCCAAGATTGTCCTGCGTCAACTAGAACCGGCTCACTCCTGAACCAGGTACGAGCGACGTCGAACAGTTGAAGTCCTACCGCCTCAACCTTCAGATCTTCAGAAAGACGGGACACCCTCATAAGACGCTCAATGTCCTCGAGCCAATCATCAGCATAGACGATGCCCTCCGTCCCTTTGAAAACCCTAGGCTCCAGTTTCTTGAAGTCCTGAATGTTACCTGGCCGAAGCTGAGCAACCTGAGGAATAACCTGCTGCTGGACCGGAACTCCTCTCTCAACTACAGCACGAGCAAGCTGATGAGCACTCTCGATGCCCTGTCGTAGAACGTCGGTCTGCCTCTGATGTGCCTCCGACTGAGCCCTCTGTGCCTCGAGCATCTCACGAAACAGAGTAAACATCTGTGACGCCTCTGCTGGCACAGGAGGTGGAGGTGGAAGCCCCTCAGATACAGCTGGCACAGTCCTCTGAGTGGGTGGAGGACCTCCGAAAGCAGCTGATACTCCAATCACCGGAGAAGTGACTGGTGCAGGCCCTCGGGATGTCGCAGACCTCTCAGAAACTGCTCTCCCTTGCTGTGATCTAGTCTTAGGCGGCATCCTGAGACAAAGCGAAAGAAAGAATCAATATGGCACAAGATGTAAGATATTCAAGGAAAGGACAGTTTAAGAGATCAAGTATCAATGTCAAAGGAGAATAGTTGAATCAAAAGAATTTTCCTAGATGTGATTGAGTATCTCAGCCTATATCCTATATCCTATCGCAGGCTCGCAGTAGTACAACTAAGTTGTCGCACTACCACGACATCACATACTTGTGAAGCTAGACCTGCATGGGCCACCACCAAAAATGTGTCACGACCCGCACCCGGGGTAAGGGTACTAGTCGGAAACAACGCCCAGCCTACGCCGCAGAATCGGCGGTAGAACGCTGTCTAGAAAGTCTATCTAATATAATGAACCACCAAAAGATAGTGTACTCAATCACAGAACTAAGATAGAATGAACACGAATCAGATAAGAATAGAATAGTCACAAAATAACTCATGAGTCTAAAATAATACATCAATGAGTCTGAAGAAAAAAACAGAAATATGCTGGAGACAAATCCAGTACAAAAGAATACTACAAAACTATAAAGCTACAACTCCAGGGTCAACTGTCTCAGTTGGGATAAGTCCCTCTTGAGCCAGGGTCTCAGAATCTAAACCCACAACATCCTGGGGTCCATAATAGGTAGGGTACTCCTCAGTGTCATCTGGAAAAATATATCCAGTCAGGAAAGGAGCAGAGTACAACCCTAACAGCAGTTCTCAAATAATGATAAAAACTATGTAACAGTAAATAGCTGTGGATAAACAAGATGCATAAATAGAGACAAGAATGTAGAGACAATAAGGAAATACTGGAAAGAAATACAATAATGAACAATATGCTGATGGAACAAGAATACTAATGACTAAGTGTGTGAGTACTAGCTTTAACATGTGATCGGCTTGGGAACTTGCACAAGAGTATAATGGCCTGGTTAATCATACGTGCGGTGTATGATCAACACTCACAAGAAACAAGACATGCACAAGGAGGGTATGATCACATATCTACACTAAAATACTCCCCACCCCCGACTGGTATAATAGATCCAACCACGGTACGTTATGGCACGAGATTCCCCAAGAAGATAGCTAGTCTCCCCGGGAATCGGTGTCTGTACATGTACAAGATAACCAATGAAACAATACTTGCACCATATACACCATATACCAAGGAATAATATCTCATGACGAGATCCGGATATACCAATCCGTGTAACCATAGTGTCGAGAGAAACATGTAAATCTACACTAGATACAACGAACATAGAGGATATCATAAATGAGAAACTATCAGAGAATGTACTCGCCTGAAGTCCAATGAACAGTCTCACAAATGTCTGACTCGGTGCCTGGAAGACCTAGATATGGAATACAACATTAAAACAAGGTCCCGGAAAGAGAACAAGTCAAACTAGGCAATTTCTAGGTCAATAAGTCAATTCTAAGTCAAAAGTCAACTATGGTCAACTCTAAAGTCCACTAAAGTCAAACATGGTCAAACCCAAAATCAACCTCTCAAGACATCTATAAAATAATATAGAGATAAACTACAATAATTTAGGAATCAAATTAGATTCAAAAAGAACTCACACAAAGTATACTAATAATATAATTAATATATACCCTAAAATAATATATATACAACCCAACATTTATATAAATAACATAATATATTATTATAATTATTATTCCTCACAAAACACATATATATATACATATATATATAAAAACAGAATATATAAACAATATATATATATATATATATATATAAACAGAATATATAAAACAGTATATATATATATATATAAACCATTAATACAAAAATGTACATATATATATTAATATACACATAAACTTATACCTTCAAATATTTAACAAAGAACATATAATTTACATGGCTAGAAGCACACCTAAAATATTTACATTAATATCCAAATAATTACATAATAATTATAAATAATATAATTACACAATTAAACATACAAATATATTTTATAAAACATTTTATGTATAAATTATATTATTTAACAAGTAGTAACATATATATTTGCATGCAAGAAAGCTACATATTATATTGTACATTATATTAGCACACCCAAAATATAGATCTATGCTACAATAATTACTATAATAAATACACAAAATAAATATTTAATATCCATATATATATACTAATTATAAATGAAGAATTGAACCACAATTAATTAGATCTATGCAAAAATACACACAATTGGAGAGTATCTCACCGTATCCCACTAGATCTAGGATACGCATGCGACACGAGTCCAACACATAACCAAATGCACCCCGAAGGACACAAACAAATCACAAATAATATTTATGAACAAATCAAAGCGTTAAAAGTAGATCTATGTGTCCGTGTCAAAATACGACATGTTCAAAGCCCCGTGTCGGAGGAAAACCCCCAAATGACACGTATCACCAAATAGTTGGGATACGAACCACAAGTATCCCAATATGGACACGACACTAGCCTCAAACACAAATCTCATGTTCAATTGATCTATAGGATCAATTGACACACACAACAAAATATAAATTCGGAATTCCAACAAAATTGACATAAAAAATACCATAACTTTCTCCATGGGTCTCCTATGAACACAAAACAAAGTCCTATGGGTACTACATACATATAGGTTGATTTTACATGATTAAATCTCAGATTTAGAATCTATTTAAATGGGAAAATCTGAATTATACCTATTGGGAGATGGATTCCCAATGAAACCTCCAATTGAGATGAACTTGCTTCCAAATTGTAGATCCTTGCTCCTCTTTGTAGATCCTTGCTTCCTTCTTCTAGATCCTTGCTTCCTCCTTCTCTAATGGTGAATTGGGAAGAATTTGGAATGAATTTGGTAGGGAATTGGATTGGGAATGGAGGGAATTTGGTAGTGGAAGAATTCTAGATCTAGATTTGGAATGAGATGAAAGGAGAGAGAAATTTCCCCCCCTCTTTAATAGGCCGGCCATAGCCCCTCCCCCAAGCAATTATAAAATATCCAATGTACCCCTTGGGGCCTCTCATGAAGAAATAATTAAGGAAGGAAGCTTCTAGTCTAATCATTTAATTAATTTAATCCATCTCCTTAACTATGGGCTTTCTAAATGGGCCAAGTCTAACTAATTAATTCATGTTAGTCCATGGGTCCAAACTAAACTAGTTGGGTCCACTAAAATAAGTCTAAAATAATTAAATAATAACTAACAACAATTAAATAATACAACAAATAATTATTTACCATGCACAATATTTATTTAAATAGGAAATTACCAAAATACCCTTTTCCAGAAAATGTGGTAGTGACAACTGTTGGTTCACCCAGGGGATATTCTGGAACAGGACACCAATAATTACCAGCTAAGGACCCAAGGCAAGTACATTCTCTGATAATTTCCAATTCCTTGATAATTTCTATAAATTAAATAATCATGAAATGTTACATCTGAATCCTTGACACTGTGCTACACGGACTAGTATAGCTTGGATCTGCAGTCATGAGATGTTACATTAATTATCGTATTGACATTGTACACGACATGTATATTAGACATCGTACATGATAGATTGGACTTGCTCGTGTATCGTGACGTGTCATGGTTGGATCCACAGTACTAGTTGGGGGCGGGGAAGTAGTTAGTAAGAAATATGATCATAACCTCTTATTGTAGTGTAGAACAATATAAGTGTTAATCATGCTCTTCACCCATGATTAGCCAGGCCCTGTAGCTATCGTACATGTTCCCAAGCCGATCATATTTTGAAACTACTATTTCAAACACTTAGAATAGATTACAGTTCCCTATTTAATCATATACTACATCATCCGTATATGATACTGTTCCTTGTTCTTTTCATTTTCATACATGCACTGACTGTATTATATTGTCTATTGCCTGTCTCTTCACATTGCCTGTCTCTCTTTTATTGCCATTGCATTTATTTCACTGTCTTCTCAGTAGCTAGCATCGCATGTTTATTGCTTTATAGTCCTTATCAATTAAATGGAACTGTTATTTGAGATTGTACTTTGCTCCTACCTGACTGGAAACATTTTTCCAGACTATGCCTTAGAGGATCGGTAGCCAACACTTTATGGACCATATGGTGAGTAGCTGCACTTGGGCTTGATAGTTAGTTGTGATTCCGGGAGGCCTAGCCGAAAATTACTATATTTTAGTTAGTTCTTTCAGTAGACTATTTGGTACCGGATTTGTCTCCGGCAATTTTATTGAGACTTGGATATTGTTGAGTTTGATTATTATCTTAGACTTGTGTTGTATTAAATTTTGTTTCGCTATCTTATCGTGCTGTAATCCTGTGATTGAGTATGTGTTCATTTTATTTGTGTCATCCGTGCCTCCTTATGGAGATTGGATGCTTGTGTGAGATTGGCTAGATAGTATCAAGACCTTGACAGCGTTCTACCGCCGATGCTGCGGCGTAGGCTGGACGTACTCGCGTACTCGTGCCCCAATTCTGGGTGCGGGTCGTGACACATTTTTAGTGGTAGCCCATGCAGGTCATACTTCGCGAGTTGTGCGATGTCGTGGTAGTGTGGCATCTTTGTTACACTATTGCGTGCCTGCGATAGGATCTAGGACATAGGATACTAGGACGAGAGCAAATACTCAATCACAATTCCTTGAGAGATTCCTGGGATGACCCCTGAGAATCTTGTTAAATTTCCAATTTAAATCATTCCCTTGTTCCGTCCATTCTCACTTATTGATGTTGAATTTGATTGTTGTTAATTAGGTATTAAATTAGGATTTTGGTTCCATGGTAGGGTTTGATTTCGTATCAAGATGAATTTACAGACTGATTTATGGTATTATTTGATGATACACGTCGATGAGGACAGTGAGAAAGATAACACTAGGGCTATTGGACTACAAGATATGGATTTAAATTATAATTTGAAGATATCAATGAATTGCAAAAAAATTTTTTTTTTTTTTGAAATTGAGGAGTTGAAATATTGTTATTAAAATTTTGAGGATTTAGATTCGATTTAATGAACATAGACACAACTGTAAAGATTTTTAGTGATGAAGTTTTCATTTCAGTATTTAAATAATTAACCTTGAGGAAAGTGTATGCATTTTTACTTTAAAAATTTATTCGAGGAGTTATTTTGAGAAATTTTATTTGAGGATAGGATCTTATAGTGCGAGAGATATATTAGTATATAATAGATGAGGTGCATTTGTAAGGATATGTTGGCTTGAGCATGATTGAGATTTCACTGCCAACTGGCTTAGGTGTTTATCTAGGATTGTATTGGAGAGAGAGCAGTACTTAGTATGGGTGTTGCATTTGATATGCACTTGGGTGATAAGAATAACTAGTATCAGCGATTGCAGTAGGTAAGAAAGCCAGCAGTGAGTATGTTTCTAGTAGAACTATGGTACCTAGAGGGATAGAGGTATCAGACCTTGGATGCATCTTTGACCTGTGCAATCACAACTAGGGTTTATTTCCAATCGTTTATCTTGAATGTTGCTTCTCTAGAACTTTACTGTCCTTCCTTGATGATATCGCATTTTTGCCTTAATTGATTCTTTGGGATCTGTCTTCAGGATGTCGCCGCAGACACTGTCTATGAGAGCGGGAACATCAGCTTTAGAGGGGTCTGCCACCTCTCCACCTGAGGGACAGACAGCCATAGTTCCTCCTACATCTCAGATGCACGTAGGAGTGTCTGCACTTTTCGGGGATCCTCCTCCCCCACCTGCTCAGAGGATTGCCGCAGCTGTGACGGACAATATTCCTCCTCCACCGACTCTGATTCCCGGAGGTTCGCCCATTGACGGGACGCAGATGTTTACCTTGATCCAGGGCAAGGTCGATGCCCAGAGAATGACGGCAGACGCTCAGGAGTTCAAGCTGAGGCTCAGAGGGTGCAAGCAGAAGCGCACCAGGCACAAACCGAGCTGATGAGAGAAAACATGGAGAATGCTCATCAGGTGACTCTCCAAGCTTTGGAGAAAGTAGCACAGTACCAGCAGTTTCCTGGCCAACAGCAGCAGAGATCAGGCACTATAGTGGACTTCAAGAGGATGATGCCTCGAGAGTTTAAAGGCACCGAAGGGATACTCTACGCTGACGACTGGCTAGAGGATATAGAGAGGAGCCTGCGATTGACCCAGATTCCGGAGAACTTGCAGATAAAAGCCGCTGGCAGTCAGATGTTCGATATCGCACTCACGTGGTATCGCACGGAGCCGAGAATTACTGCGCAAGGACTTACTTGGGAGACCTTCAAGGAACTCTTCAAGGAGAAGTTCTTTCCCGACGTGGCATTGGGAACCTTGGAAAGTCAGTTTCATGACTTGGTTCAAGAAAACATATCCGTCGACGAGTACGCTGCAGAATTTTGTAGATTGAGCCGTTTTGCATCATCTATGATTCGGGACCCAGAAGATCGAGCCCGGAAATTTAGAAAGGGACTGACGAGAGAGATTAGGTCGCGCACTTCTGGTCGTCGTACCGCTACCTTTGAGGCTATCTTGATGGATGCTCAGATTACAGAAGAGGATCTGGACCTCAGGCCTAAGAGGAGTTACAATACTTTTGGAGATACGAATGGTAGCACAGGACCAGCCAAGCATCCCCGTATTCAGCACCAACAGCAGTACCCAGTACCATTTCATAGTCAGCAACAACCATGGATATTTCAGCATCCACCGCAGTACCTAACACCAGTTCCTATCCAGCAACATCCATGGGCGTATCAGTATCAACAACAGTACCAGGCACCAGTCCGTGTTTAGCAGAATCAGCAACAGCCTCCGAGAGAGACACAGCAGACTTGTCATTTCTGTAAGAAGCCAGGTCACCTTTGGGAGAGCTGTAGAACGAGACTAGGACTTTGTTTGCACTGTGGCGCAGCTGGACATCGAGTAAGGGATTGTCTTCTAGCCCCTTATCTTTCCGGCCAGTGCGCAGCTTCAGATTATAGAGATCCAGTTAGGCTACCTGTGGAACCGTATATTGCTCAGCACCCGCGAAGGGAACCACCCCAGCAGGGCGGGGCATTTGCGATAACGGTCGAGGAGACCGATACTACAGGTAATGTGTTAGCAGGTTCTGTTCCTTCCTTCCGTTTGTCCCTCTCTACTTGATTGATTGATTGATACCTTAGTACCGTAGCTTGTATGCATGATTTCTTGTTATAATATAGTTAGTAGCACCATGATACAAAGACTGAAATACCATGACAAAAGACACCATGACCGTACATATTCCCTTAGGTTGCATGTTGTATGATTATAGGAAAGATTCTTGGGGTTTGACCATGACGAAGATTCATGAAGGAGTTATGACTTGACAAGAAAGACAAGATGATTAAAATTCGAGGATAACCATTAATTTAAATAAAGGGCCAAGAATTTAACATAGCAGAATTTATGATTATTAATTCCAGGAAGATTATGACGTGTTTAAATTGGTTATTAAATTTGGGGATTTTGGGAGATTTATCAATATATTTATTTAATTGCAAGTTATGAATTTTAGAATTTTATAGTTGGATGTCGCATTTGGAAAATCCCTAAGTATCGTGTTGTTGAGTATTTTGAGGAAGAAAAAATCGAGAAATAAAATTATTGATGGACTAAATGTTTGAATTTAAACTTTTTTGACGAGATATTATTTTTATACGAGCATTGATTAAAATCAAATTTGAGGAGTGGATATTAAATTCCAAGTATTTGAATTAATAACTAAAAATTTTGGGGAAATTTTTGATAAAAATGGACTTTGATTTTTATTCCGAGGATTTTCAGGAATGCAATAATTTCAAATTTTTGAAAATTGTGAAAAGACATTGTGGATTATTACCTGATTTCGTGGTTGATGAATTTAAATTTGATGGAAATAGTAATGTGTATGAATAAACGCTACTTTGAGGATTTTGAATTTCGAGGACGAAATTCTTTTAAGGAGGGTAGACTTGTCACTACCACGTTCCGGAAACAGGAGTATTTTTGACTTTTTATAATATTTAATATTATTATAGTTACAATTTAGTAATTTCGTGATAGGTATATTAATTTAAATAATTATGTGATGTATAATTAGATATTATTATATACAGTGTTCGTTGTGTTTGAGCTGGTAGACTTGACCTAGAAGCCCAGTAGATGAACACCTGTCCGAATTATGGGATTTTTGTATTTAATTATTTAGTTAGAATTTAATTCTTGGAGTTTGTAATTAATTACCGTATTTTATTTAATATTTTGCGCATTGCCTTTGCTTCGATATTTGGAGTGCTACCCTAGCTTTTGCCTCCCAACAAATTTCACAATCTTGCCCTAGACATGCCCGCCTTCCATTCTGCTATTTTTGCAACTCCTAATTATGCTCTCTGTGCATTATTTCTAGCCGCACAAAAATTATCGCGGACGCTATTTAATAAATTCCTATTTTTGTATCGTTGTGCGTTCCAATTGAAATTGGAGGCAATCTTGACCTATTTTTTGTGCGGCCCAAATTAGGGTAATATTCTGTTCTGAGTCTTCTTCATTATTGGTATTGATGACCTGACTTGATTTTGGCCCCATGTACTCCTAATTAATTTTAGAACACAACTTGCATTTTATTCTAATTAAATTGAGGATAACATTTTGACTGATTTCGTAAATTCTAATTTAATTCCAGTACCCGATTAATTAAACCCGTGCCTAACGCACAACACCCTCTCACCATGAAAATTACTAAACACATTTTTCTCCACAAATTTTGTGTCATTTTATGTGTTTGTGCAATTTCTCGAATTTAAGGAGCCAAGTTGCAATTATTCAATTGTAGGTGTCATCACCCCATTGGCCAAGACCAAATGGAAAGGTTATTTATTTATGGACCAAATTGCATTTTTCCCCACTCAACTTTGCATGAAAACAATTTCCTTCATGAACAATCCTAGCCACTCATTTGAAATTGGACCATCACCACCCTTCATCCACATCTCACCCCTCTCCTTATTTAATGTTCCATCAAACCCTAATCCCTAGAAAACCTAGGTAGCACACCTCCCCAAGCCCCCACAATTCCTCTCCAACGTATGTAAAATTTTCTTCCCTTCTCCTTCTCTTTTCTTCTTTTTCTTCTCCTCCTTTTTCTTCTTCTTCTTCCTCTCTTCATTGATTTTGGAATTTAAAAGAGGAAGGAGGGGGGGGGGGAACACTGTTCACCCCCATCTACTGTTCACCCGACTCCCCTGCTTCCCGGTCGGCGCTGCCTCGACGCGCCCGGTGGCCCACATCTCTCCGGCGGTCTTGCTCCCCACTCCGACTGCTCCTCTCCCATCTCCTCCCTCTGCATACTACCCCGGCGGCCCTCTGTGCACTCCGGCGAGCGGCCCAACCGAGCCCCGACCCGCCGGCTGCGGCTGTTCGGACAGCTCCCCGCTCCGGCTGCCACTACCACCACCTCCGACTGCATCCGCCACTCCCACCATCACCATCATCAACTCCTCCCATCCCCTTCATCCCCGTGCTCCGGCCACCCGGCCAGGCCGACCCGCATCTTCCCGCTGCGAGCTCCTCCCTCCGCCTCTACTTTCCTCCCTCCGCCGAACAGTCCTCAGACTCCGACTGCTCACCCCCGACTTCCTGTGTACTCCGGCAACCACTGCATCCCCCATTCCTCCGAGCCGAGCCACCTCTCCACCACCTTGCTCAACTCCCCCGACCCCCTGTTTACTCCGGCGACTCCTCCTCCCTGCTGCATCCCCTCCTCGGCTGTGCTATCAACCACCACCTCGACTACCGCCTGGAGTCCGGCCGGCCGGCCACCCCGACAGCCCGCTGTGAGAAATTCTCCATCTCTCCCTCTTCCTTCTTCATATATATATATATATATATATATATATATATATATATATATATATATATATATATATATATATATATATATATATATACATGTATATATACATACATACGTATATACGTATGAGTATGTATAATATATGTATAATAATTATTTAATTAATGTTAATACGCATATATGTATAGTATATATATATATATATATATATATATATATATATATATATATATATATAGTATATGAATGCAATGTGTATATGTATTTGTATATATTAATGTGTAGGTATATGTATAGTATTTATTTAACTAATACTATATACATATGTGTATAGTATTATTTTTATTAATATTTAATTGTATAAGTATAGTATGTATATTAGTATAATGTATATGTATTTAATAGTATATGTATGTATCTTAATTATGCATCATATAGTGTTAATATGTATATACGTAGTGTATATTTAATAACTGATATACATGTAAATACGTATATATAGTATATATAATTAATTTGGTATATGTATATATGCATATTTTGTATGCTTAATATATTTTCAATATTTCTAATTGGTTTGTATATATGTATATATGTTGGTTTATTTTTATATAATATCTATTTAATAAAAAGTATATGCTATTATAAATTTAATTTGGTGTATTAGTACTAGTATATTTAAATGATGATGTTGACAATATATATATATTCTAAAATATATTTTTGGCATATATATGAGTACACATATATAATGTTCAACTAGTATAAATCAAATATGTATTTAAAAGGCATATATATATATATATATATATATATATATATATATATATATATATATATATATATATATATATATATATATATATATATATATATATATATATATATATTGTAAATACATTTAAATTGGTGCAAATAAATATTGTAAGTATTAATAAGTGTAATGTGTTTTACGAATCCCTACTAGATGACTCTAGTTGACTAGTGCCCTGCCTGGCATGGCCCTAAGGCCAGTATTTTTTTGTTTGTGTGTTAGTGTAGCATCTGATGCAAATGTGATATTGTGATATGTTTATAGGACTGTTGGTTCACCCAGGGGATATTCTGGAACAGGACACCAATAATTACCAGCTAAAGACCCAAGGCAAGTACATTCTCTGATAATTTCCAATTTCTTGATAATTTCTATAAATTAAATAATCATGAAATGTTACATCTGAGTCCTTGACACTGTGCTACACGGACTAGTATAGCTTGGATCTGCAGTCATGAGATGTTACATTGATTATCGTATTGACATTGTACACGACATGTATATTAGACATCGTACATGATAGATTGGACTTGCTCGTGTATCGTGATGTGTCATGGTTGGATCCACAGTACTAGTTGGGGGCGGAAAAGTAGTTAGTAAGAAATATGATCATAACCTCTTATTGTAGTGTAGAACAATGTAAGTGTTAATCATGCTCTTCACCCATGATTAGCTAGGCCCTGTAGCTATCGTACATGTTCCCAAGCCGATCACATTTTGAAACTACTATTTCAAACACTTAGAATAGATTACAGTTCCCTATTTAATCATATACTACATCACCCGTATATGATACTGTTCCTTGTTCTTTTTATTTTCATACATGCACTGACTGTATCATATTGTCTATTGCCTGTCTCTCTTTTATTGCCATTGCATTTATTTCACTATCTTCTCAGTAGCTAGCATCGCATGTTTATTGCTTTATAGTCCTTATCAATTAAATGGAACTGTTATTTGAGATTGTACTTTGCTCCTTCCTGACTGGAAACATTTTTCCAGACTATGCCTTAGAGGATCGGTAGCCAACACTTTATGGACCATATGGTGAGTAGCTGCACTTGGGCTTGATAGTTAGTTGTGATTCCGGGAGGCCTAGCCGGAAATTACTATATTTTAGTTAGTTCTTTCAGTAGACTATTTGGTACCGGATTTGTCTCCGGCAATTTTATTGAGACTTGGATATTGTTGAGTTTGATTATTATCTTAGACTTGTGTTGTATTAAATTTTGTTTTGCTATCTTATCGTGCTGTAATCCTGTGATTGAGTATGTGTTTATTTTATTTGTGTCATCCGTGCCTCCTTATGGAGATTGGATGCTTGTGTGAGATTGGCTAGATAGTATCAAGACCTTGACAGCGTTCTACCACCGATGTTGCGGCGTAGGCTGGACGTACTCGCGTACTCGTGTCCCAATTCTGGGTGCGGGTCGTGACACCAGTCTATAAATATGTGATGTTATGGGTGCTGCTCCCGGTGTTAATTCAATCGAAAACTCTACATCTCTATCTGGGGGTAGGCCTGGTAATTCTTTTGGAAAGACGTCTGGGAATTCTGAAATAATGGGGGTGATAAACAATATCGTCCATTGCGAGCTGCATACCCTCAAAGATTTCAGTGGATCCTCGTGCAAACTCAAGTTCAGGTTGACCTGGTACTTTGAAAAGAATATTTCCTCCAAAACAATCGAAGAAAGCGTGGTACTTGCTTAGCCAGTCCATTCCAAGCACAATATCAAAAGTTAGCATAGGAAGGACTAAGAGTCGGGCGTTCATCTCTCTGCCATGTATCACTATAGGATAAGATCTATAAATTCTATTAACAGGTACAACTCCTCCCCCGGTAAGAATTCTAATACAACTAGGTAAAGGTGTGGAGGCAATGTTGTGTTTGACAATAAAACTAGATGATAATCCAAAACTGCTCGCACGATACTCCAAGTTTCCAATAAGTTTTCCTAACCAAGATATTGATTTCCATTTCCACGAATCCCAATTCGATATAAGCCTTATCATTTATTCAAGACATTCTCCAATCGTTCAATCCGACTATCGCACGAGGCCTATGAATCCGTTTGAATATTTCTAAATGATCCATACACTACTCAAAATTGAGTCATCTAATTAAATCTATATTCGATTTGTATCTTCCGACACAAAATATTGTTCGATCTATTTCCCAAAATTCAAGCATAATTTCCTATATAGCCTTAGCGATAATCTGATAATATTTCTATCGACTGTCACTCTAAGTCTGGCTTATTTTATTCCTGAATAATATCCTAATCTCGTTTGCAACTAGCTCGCACCAAAGGGTCTTGGCGCGTGATACTCTACACAACTTAGCCGAAAGGCTGTGTGCATAGCTAACCGTTCGAGATAATATTCGATTTCGTACACCAACCAGTTGGATAAACATGTATAGGCATTTGGGTTTGCACATAACATACAAATTATAGCATGAGTCTAATCCCACAAGTCTAGCACAGGTCGGCACAAAGGCCTTCGCATCATAATTTAGTACAAGCAATCATATCATTCACATGCACTTTTTGAAAGTATTTAGACTTATTCTTTGGAACATTTCGATGGGACATTAAGAGAGAGTGTATGTCCATAACCCACGAATGAGCTTTCAAAACTGAAAAATTGAAACGAAGTCCAAAGGCATATAGCCATGCTCTGATACCAACATATCACGTTCCGATCTCCCGTAGGATAATCGGCCATCCCTGCTAGGTACGAATTACCGTGCCAGCGCTCCCGCGGGATGATCGCTTGACCCATCTGGGCATGATGCTGCACGTGCGTAAGTCACGCCTGTGCAAGGCTAAGGTCCGAACAGGCGGTAAGAGATCTAAGCCACAGAGTCGCACAGTTGTCTGAGTGTAGCAGAATAATAAATGTATAAGCGATTGGTAACAAGTTCACTAAGTCGTTAATAGCGGAAGCATTGAATAACACAAGTATTGAATTAAAGCAACTCTTTATTGATGTTGAATAAGTTTTACAGGCGACGTTAGGCCGAGATTATAAGTCGCTCAAGCCTCTCTCTCTGAAACAGTAAAATCATGTCAAGTGGCTACATTTGTAAAATAATACATAGGCGATGTTTTAACATTATATCTTGTATATGTGCTTCAGTTCCAGTCGCAATGCTCCAAGGCTCCATAGTGAACTCCATGCCTTAACACGCACAAAGGAGGCATCCGCACAGAACGAGGTTCTCTCGCACCCTACAAACAATCTAGTGGGTTATCAGTACATGAATGCACTGGTGGAGAGGCTACTCGCCCGCTCGACAAATCCAAACACTTTATATAGGTTACGTGTACCAACTATTAAGTTATCTTTCTAATCTTGCCTTAGGATTAATTTCATGGCAATGATGAAAAGCCTAACTCGTGTGGCAGTGCGCCGTACGATACAAGGAACATGACGAGACTTACCAACTTACCATCCGTCCTTCCCTGTCCAAGAAAAACTAAGTTAATTCAAGCACGAGTATATATAATAAATTCATGGGGCAATATCACATGCAAACACTGTTTTGTGAGCGAGATTATATTCGAGTGCACGATTTCATGAATTATCAGGTGTGTTGCATAAGATGTTAAAGTGTTCTATATGTACAAGTGTGTTATACTCATGATCGTTCAGGTGTTCAGATATTCTTGACGTGATACAATGACTCGTACATGGATTGCCGCTAAGCGAGGATAACTTATCTATATAAACATGAGTCGCTGGCATAGCCATAAAGGACCTAATCATGACGATGATGGAATGCAACGAGAGCACACGATGCACTAAAAACTATCTCGCCACACACAATATGACTACACACAAAGTTTCATCCGGATCGGATCGGCCCCAGTGCCCCGGTGACCGTCCGTGGAACTGTACCTTATTTCTAAGTTGTCCGCAACATACAATTATTAGTCTTCCAATTTCATGAGATGCATAAGATATACGAGATATACGAGATGTTTAAATCTTGATTCTTGCTCTGAACGAGTATTGCTCCACGAGATGTGTTCCTTGCTTTACTTGGCATGATTCTCGTTCAGTGTTCAACTTGCCTTGATGCATTCCCCTGGTTCTGTCTTGGCAACCTAACGGTCCCGGATACTTTCAGGCTTATACATGCACGGAACGACTATTAAATAGTCTTCCGAGGAGAACTAAATAAATGTATGATATGAATAGTATTACAAAGTTGAGGCATGGGTTTTGTGGCAAACATTGAAATGAGGCAACGAACACCAGTTAACATATAAGCAAGCAAGCATTGAATTCATATAGGATATAAGCATTTACTTTGGTACGGGTCTAAGGTAAAGCAAAGCAAGAAACCATAAAAGGATATACCGAGTGATATGATCTTGGGACGTGCAGTGTAAACAAGTAAACATTATACTACGAGGAGTATATATATCGTCCTACTCGAAGCATAGCGGGGTCTAGTTGCACAAGGCAAAGGTAGCATGCGAGGGTCTATATATAAGCAAAGTTTTATTTCATGTTCTAACACAAGCAATACAAGTTGGGATTATTCCCTTAGCTAGGTGGGTTGTATTCTTTATTAGCATGCAGGGGGTGATTCACCTAGCGACTAGCATGTATCGTCCATATTTTAAGTGTGCTGGCTAAGCAAAGACAAGTTTATCATAGCCGCCCACATCAGCGATGATTCGCCTCGGTCGAGCGATACTCCGAGCGAGCCTCTGAAAGCCTAAGCCGGAACTCCTGAAGGGCCAAGTCAGAAAATTATTTGCCTCAAACGAGTCTTCTCACTGAGCAAAGCGGGTCGGGTCATTTCATTTTTTCCATTTGAATCGGTTGTCCGCTTCAGCGGAAGGGGTCGTTACACAAAATATGGTGCATGACACAATGTTCAAAATTAGACATGACTTTCAAATTTGGATTGAACTGAAGTAATGGTAGGAATGTTGTAGGCCCTTAGTTTGGATTCAAATGGTCATTTGGGGCTAGACTCAAGTGTTTCTTGAAATATTGGTTAGTCCAGTCCAATGCAGACTGAGCTGAGCCTGGGATAGGTTGAGAGAATAAAATCTCTGAAGTATGATAGGCCGGCTATGAATGGACTTAACTGAATAGTGGGTTGAGAAATAAGTTTAGAAATTGATAAGATAGGTTGATAATTGGTTATAAATCAAGCGACTATAAATGTTTAGTAATTAACTTAGTTAATTAGTAGTTGATCAATATTTAGAAGAAATAGTTAGTTAACCTAGCTAAGAAGAAATTAAAATTTTAAGGAATTATAAGTAAAAGGAGATTTTAAGTAAATAATATAGAAAGTAGGAGTATAGAATTAAATAAGTATTAAAAAAGGGATTTGTGTCTTTTGGCACAGCTAGCAAGGACCCAGACTTGACATTGACCCTCCACGAATACCAGGCAAATACTCTACAGTAGTGTCTCTTTACTTCATTCATGTGTGTAGGACTTATGTTGGAAACAATTCAGACATGGTTGGACTTGTATTTTAATGTGCTCATTGCGATGATTCTGGTTCTGGTACTTGGGGAGAAAAAAATACTAGGTAAGTATGTGACCAAACCCACTCGCTAGTTAGGTCAAGTGGATAGCCTAGCCACACACGCCACATATGGTTAAGTCGTATCTTATTGTTCATTTGCTTTTACCTATAGTCGGTCACATATTGAACCAAGTATTTCAATCACATGTCATGATATTTTTCTTGTACATGTTTCAGTACTTGCATAGCTCTCTGGTTCATTACGTTAGTCCATATACTTGTTGTATTTATTTTTCTTGCATTTGTTGTATTGATTTATGGTTGTAGATGGTTACTTTGCTCTGTTTCTTGACTGGATAAGTGGAAGGTGAGGATAAGGACTTTTGTCCTACGTACTATGGTCCATCTGAGGATACAGTCGATACTGGTACAAAAACTACTCAGGACCCGAAGTTTGCCCTAGAGATTTATGGCCTTGGTTGAATAGATTTTATTCTGTTGTATTAATGTTGTACTACGAGAGATTGAGTTTGGATAATTGTACATATTGGAGAGAGTTTGAGGTATTGCCTTTACCATCTATTGGATTTGTCTCCGGATATTCATTGTAAAATGTGTAATATAAGATAGTGAAAGGTGGTGTGAGGTGATTGATATCTGGATACGTATATAGTAGCTATGATGAGTATGATCGATACTTGTATCTTGATGATTCATGAGGTTTAGACAACTGACTACTGCTATTTACAACAGTATAGACTGGACATGTCTGACTCGTATTCGATTATTTGAGAACGGTACGTGACATATGTACTTGTTGTAAAAAAAAATTCCCAGTAAAGCTCAATAAAGAGTCTGTAAACAAAATTTTCTACATCAATACAAAAAGTGATCATTTCGATCAACTTTTGCAAAAAATAGCTTAGATGCTAAAGTAGACTCTTTGTCGTATTGCGACGTAATCTTTTTGTTGGTGAAGAATGACATCCCCAAAATGATCACCATTTGTTTGATAGAAATTTTTCTGTCAAAATAAAAAATAGGATTGATAGAAAATTACGATGAACATATTTCTTTATAGAGAATATCATGTATAATAAAATATATTATAATTCATAATAATTCGTAGAAGTGTGCCAATGAAAGTTTGGTCATCTTGCGACCACTCTGTTTTATTGACGATATGACAACAAGTCTCGGGCCAGCAATTATTGATGGAAAACTCGTGCATTTTTTTTCTAGTCTTGGGCAAACAATTGTTGATGGAAAACTACTGCATTTTTTCCTCGAAGTTGACCTACGTGCGTGGTGTAGACTTTGGCCTCTTCTTGTGAACCAGGACCTTCAGTGGAGTCGAATCTTGTGCATTGATGGGATCCATCATTCTCTTCTTACCTGGTTAGGTGAAGCACCCTTTTGGCATATTTGGCATGGTGGCGACCGATCGTTATGTCGACTCTTTGGCGTAGCCTTATAGCTCAAGGTGTCTAAATGGACGGACGGTGGTCCGGTTCGGTTTGATTCGGTTCGATTTCTGTGTCATTCGGGTCGGTTCAGTCGATTTGGTCGATCTGGTTGGTCCGGTCCGGTTCATGTTCGGTTGGTCTATTTTTTTTTTTTTTTGAGAATATATCCGTTGTGGGATATTTTTACCAAAATATTTTCGTTTTAGTAGCAGTTTTTTGTCCGTTTAGAAATATTTTGATCATTTTTTGTAAAATAACTAAAATATCCATTATAACAACTATTTTTTTAGGATATTTGGGATCATTTTGATCCAAAAAATAACTATAAATAGTCCATAATTCATGAAAAATAAACACAACAAAATTTTTTTCCTTTTACAATTTTTTTTTCTCTTAAAAAGTTTAGAAGCAAATCAATTACTGGAGTCCAACTTCTTCCCTCTCAACACATTTTCTTCCGATTTCTTTTGTAGGCTTCTAGCAGACGTTACAAGTAACTTTAATATTATAGATTTTTTTTTTTTTGATTTGATATTTTTATTTCCTCTCTCTCTCTCTCTTTTTGAAGAAAATTAATTAATTTTGCTCTAATTTTTTTAATTTTTTTTAAAATATGGATGGACAAGGTTCAAACCAACCTTTTGAAAATTATGATTACTATAATAATATATTTGAAAATAACCCTATTTCTGAATCTGCGTCACCGACACAAATGTCACCTCCTAAAGTTAGGAGTATGACCACGGCTACAAATGTTGGCAATAGAAAAATATCTATTTTGTGGAATTATTTTACAAAAATAATTGTCACTGATAGTGAGGGCAATCCGGTTTTAGATCCAAAAGATCAAAAATTAATACCTAAGTCTGCATAATGTAAGGGATGTAAGCGGGTTTACAAGTGAAAAAAAAAATGATGGCATAGGCACTTTAAAAAGACACTACGAAAGTTGTTATGGTAAAAATACACTACAGGCTACACAAACACAGCTAAGTACCGGTGGTAAAGGATCTTCTTTAGGTACATTTACTTATTCTGATGCTCGTAACAAGACTGAGTTAACAAGATTTATGATTTTTGAGGAACAACCATTTACATTTGGTGAGAGTAATTACTATTATAAATATGCAAGTAATACTCTTCATTCTTGTTTTAGTAAATTTTTTAGATCTACTGCTAGAGCAAAGGCTCTGAGTTTTTTTCAAAAAGATAATGTTGCTTTGAAAAAAAGTTTTATGCATGTTAGTAAATTAGCTTTAACTTCTTATATATTGACTACTAAGCAAAATTATTCTTATATTTGTATCACAACACATTATATAGATGTAAGATGGATGTTGCAAAAATGTATCATTTGTCTAAGGTCTTTAGAATTTTCACATACCGGCGTTGCAATTAGTGGCGCTATAATACAATTTTTGCGTGAATATGATATTCACAATAAAATATTTTCGATTTCTTTTGATAATGCTAGTAAAATCACTTATTTTATTAATGTTTTGAAAACACAATTTTTGCCTATGTTAGAAGGTAGATTTTTTAATGTTAGATGTGCTTGTCATATTATTAATTTGATTGTACAAGAATGTCTTGAATTCTTTCAACTAAATTTAGAAAATCTCAGATCATGTTTACATAGTTTGAAATCTTCTGCAAGTAGACAACAAATTTTTAAAATTTTATGTACACAATATGGTGTTACTTTTAGGCGATTTGTTAAGGATGCACCACATAGATGAAATTTTACTTATTTAATGTTGTAATCTTGCATTAAGTTTAAAGATGTGATTACTCATTATTGTAATGTTAATCCTAGTTTTGATTATCAAGTAACTGAGAATGATTGGTTAATTGCTACTTCTATTTTTGAACTTTTAGAACTATTTTACAATGCTTCATGTATTTTATCTAGAGTTTATTACCCAACTTCTCCTTGAGCTTTAACAGAAATTCTTAACATGTCTCATTTATTTTATAAATATAGAAATGTCTCTGGTTTTGATTATGTTGTTGCCAAAATGGAAGCTAAATTTAAAAAATATTGGGGTGATATACCTCTTCTATATTGTTTGGCTTCGATTTTTAATCATAAGATTAAATTAGATGGTGTATATATTTTAATAGAATTTTGAAGATAATATGAGAGTTTACGTAAGTAGTTTGAAAGTAAAAATTAAGAATGTTTTACATAGTTTAATTGATTTATATGAAGATAGAGTTGTATCCACCCAACCTGCTACAACCGTTCAAGGTAGTAGCTATAATTTTGCTTCTAAATTATCATATGCTAAATGTGTACTACAAAGGAAGAAACAAAAACAATCTTCCTAACATATGCAAGAATTGCCCTTATATCTAAATTCTTATGAACCAGATGAAGATGATTCTTCATCTTATTATTCAATTTTAAAATTGTGGAAGAGACACGTAAAAACGTATCTTGTACTTTCTGCTATAGCACGCGATATACTAATGATTTCGGTGTCCACGGTAGCATCGAAATATTATTTTAGTGCAGGTTCAAGGATGCTAAGCAAAAAGAGGAGTCGATTGCTGCCAGATATTTTGGAAGCTTGTGTCAACGTTCAAGATTGATCCCATGCTGAAGAAAAAATTCAAGATTCAAGAGATGAAAGTGCCGATATCGCAGGGCTGAACTTTGAATCTCTTAGTATAGATGGTGCTACTAAAGGAGGAGCTGAGCAGTAATCTTCAACGAAAGACGGACGACAATTTTTTTTTAAAGACTTGTACATTTTTTTTACAAGTTTTATGCAAATAAAATTTTGGTTTACAAGTTTCTATTTTTTTGTTACTTAATGTTATAATATATTTATAATTTACATGCCATTAATAAAAAAAATTTAGCTTTTTCTTACTTAATGTTATTAGTTGTTTACATTTACCTTCTTTATGTCTATATAAATCACTTCTTTAAATTTCAAGTTATAGATTTATATTTAAATTCAAAAAAATAGATTTATATTTTTTTATAAGTTATTCAAAAAAAATAATGAACTTATAAATATTTACATTTTAATTTCTACTTAAAGTTATATAAATATTGATATAAATAAATTAAATAAAAAAATTCTAACTTATAAATTTTAAATAAATTTATATTTAAAATTATATACTTAAAGTTATATAAAAAACTTTCTAACTAACTTATAAATTTTAAATAAATTTATACTTAAAGTTAAATATTTAAAGTTATATAAAAAATTTCTTACTTACTAATAAATTTTAAATTATACAAAAATAACTTAGTAACAAAAAAACTACAAATTTTAACTTGAATTTATTTACATATATAAAATATATATAAAAAAATTAAAAAATCGGACCGGCCCGGACCCAGACCGGTTCGGTCCGGTCCTACCCTGACCGGGTCGGATAATTTATTGACCGGGACGGGCCGTCCCGACCTGCCGCTCTCTTCGGGTTGGCCCGGCCCGGCCCGGCCCGGCTCCGGTCAAACCCGGTTAACCCGGACCGGCCCAGTACACACCTTGACTTGTAGCGTAGCCTTGGTGGAGTAGTTGATGATACCGATGACTTATATATGGGATCTCTCCAACTGGTCTGGAATACTTGGGATCAACCTTTGGTTGACTAGCACTTGGGTTCTTGGCGTGGTGGTTTGTGCATATGGCTGTAGGTTGTAAGAATAGATCGTAAATATGTGGGACCGATCGGTCGTCGTTCCCTTCTGTGTTCGAATGCATTTGTTGACGATGATGTTCGAATTAGGTCCGGTACTATAGTTTATGGGACCCAGAGCAAAATCTAGAAATGAGACTTTTTTTCACGTAATTTTTTTTAATTTTTTTTAGCATTTTTACCGACAAAATTATCAATTAAGCTATCATAATCAAATTTTTCTAGCATATTATTTTTAATAAATATCATAGCTAAATCATTTAATCTTTTTTTTGTCATAGTTGATCTTAAATAAGATTTTATTAATTTTAATCTTGAAAATTTTGTTTATGTAGACGCAACTATAATATGTAAGTGGGCAAAATGCTAGGAAAAATATATACACCAATTAAAATTTAGTAATTATCATACTAATTAATAAACAAATTAGATCCTCATAATAATTACTTATAAACTAATTTAATTCAAAGTAAAACTAAATAGATAGAAAGAAAAAGTTAAAAAAAAGACTACATTGTAATCCATTTATTGGTATAGTCACGAATTAATCAAGTAATAAACTAAACGGATTTTTTCGTTTAAAGTAATAAATTATAATATAATTATAAAAAAAGGAAAAAGTTGGGGGAATTAGCAGGCAGGGGGACCACTCGCCAACTAACTTGGCGGGGCGAGGCAGCTCGCCAACTGAGTTGGCGGGCCATGCTGAGTTGGCTTTCCAATCGTTGCACAACGGCTACATTCCCTCCTTATAAACACCCCCCCAAACACTCCTCACAACACATTCTCCTCCTCCTATTTTCACAGCTTCCTCCTCCTTAATCACAGCAATTCTCTTTCTCCTCCTGATATTTACTGGCGATGGCTACCCACAATGACGGTCGTATTCCTGGCGGACCGACTACCACGCTTATTATTAAGCAACGTGAAGACCACATTTCTTGTCAGATATTTACTGGCGAGATAATTTTTGAAATTACAAGTTGCCAACTTTATTAATGTATATATTTTTTATAATGCATATGTTTACTTTATTAATGCATATAAATTTACACACAAAATATAATGCATATATTTTTTATAGTTATACGACCATTATCATGGTTTACGAACCTGGATCCATGTACATTGGCGGGCCGAAAGGAATTATCGTACGTGGGAGCTAAATTCGGTACAAAAGGCTTTGGTGGAATCCTTTGGATTCCACTATATAGATCGTGTTAGATATTTAATCCACGATCAACATTTAGTTGTAAGCCTTGCGGAGCGTTGGTGGCCCGAACGCAACACTTTCCAACTCCCATTCGGCGAGATGACGATCACCATTTTTGATGTGGCGAATATACTAGGGTTACCTATTAAAGGTAACGCTATATATTTTGATCCGCACTTAAAGGGATCTGATCTGATTAGGAGGTATCTCGGTGTTAGCCCTCCTTCAGGTCTAAAAGACGGCAATTATATGAAATTTACATGGCTCCGTGGCAACTTTATGGACCTACATCAAACTATTGATGGGGTGGTTGATGTAGATAAAATTCGGGTATGTATTTTTATTAGTAAATTTGTTTATTACTTAATTTAGTGGTGCAATTCTATATAACACTTAATAAATCCAGGTCATTCGTTGCACAAGAGCGTATCTGCTCTGTTTATGTGGTGCAATTCTATTTTTCGATGCATCAGAAAATATGGTAAATGTGCAGCTTCTACCATTCTTGGATGATCTGACAAAACCTACTGAGCATGTGTGGGGAGCTGCTACTCTTGCCTTTTTATACGCCAATCTGACAGAATTTGTCAGATTCAATCACAAGAGTATTTGTGGATGTATTTCACTGATACATGTATGAATGAAAGACCTTAAAAAGTTAGAGTAATTTTATACGCAAATTTTGTTTGTACTAATGTCATATTTTTGTTTTATAGTTCTGGTCCTACGAGCACTTCTATATTGGTAGGCCTGTTACCAGCATTCTCAGTGATGTTGGAGTATTTTCAGTTGCTATGCGCTGGCCTACAGACGTAGTGGATTATCAACACTACCAATACAGGACTGTATCACTATATCGTAGCCAATTTGATACACTGCAGTATAATAAGGTAATTTTTAAATATGCAATAAATATCTTTAAATTATTTAAGTTTTGATCGTAGATCAACATCACATCTAATTGATACAATATCTTTAAATAGGTAACCTGGTTACCGTACTCATGTGAACCTAATGCTCCAGAAATCAAGAGGACATCATATGCATTTACTTTACACAGATGTCATATTATATATGATCGGTTCACTATGTACCATCCGGCAGACCGTGTTCTTAAGCAATTCGGAATGGCCCCAATAATTTCCAATGATCCACCGACAGTCGGTTATGAGACATCAAATGCATTACAACGAATCATTGGTCTCGTTGCTGACTGGAATAATCGGTTCGAGAATTATAGTGTGAGGGACATGTCTCCCAGACTAAATTCTGCTGAGGAATGTAAGTTATAAGTTACTCATTATTCGTATTGATTTAGTGTAAATAGTTTGCTAAAATTTTATTTATATTTTGCAGACATAGGTAGCCTGGACTATAGGCAATGGTGGGGATGCCCTCTTATGAGCAACCGAGTATACCACTACGAGGAGCAAAGGTTCAAGAGTAGATCATTAGACGATTCTACTATGCGTGCTTTTGTCGATGGAATGCATGATTTGGTATGACTTCATTATACTTTCAAAAAAACATATACATAGATCTGATAAATATATTAATTTACAAGTTTCAAATTTCAGAGTGGTTTATACCGACAACATTTACAACGACCTCATAGAAACCTTTTCCCAGACAGTCGGCGCCTTATGGAGGAGCTTGTCACTCGTGTTGAGCATCTGGGTATTGGACGGGAACCGGAAATGCCTCCAGTACAATCTCGTCTTCCACTGGACTATCCGAACGGCTTAGTACGACAGAGACACTCTCGTCGTCGTAGGCGGGATACTGCTGGAGCGGGCCCCAATGACCAATATGCTGGAGGGAGCCCGAGTTACCAGTATGCAGGAGCGGACCCGAGTTACCAATATGCAGGAGCAGACCCGAGTTACCAGTATGCTGGAGCGGGCCCGAGTGACCAGTATGCTGGAGCGGGCCCTAGTTACCAGTATGCAGGAGCGGGTCCGAGTGGCCAGACTGCTGGAGATGAAAGCTACCAGATATTCACACAATTTTTTTCAACTCCATCAGCACCGCTGCCTACCCAAACTCAACAAGACGAGGACGAGGATTAGTAGAAAATTTGTAACATTGTATGATTACAATTTTTGTATAATTTGTAATGGTTTTTTATTACAATATTTGGGTATTGAACAATTCTATTTTAATCTCTCGGTTGACTAGTACATCGTCTTCGGTTGTGTCCCATAGCACCACAATTACTGCAACGTAGATCTCTTGTCGATGAATCCCGGGGTTTGATGCGGTTCTTCTTTGGTCTTCCGGCTTTGCGTCTTACATCTGGCACCCCAATTTGTCCTCTTACCAAAGGACCTTGGATCTCATAGGGAACTGGAATTGGCTCCATTTTTGGTGCGTATACACTTTTCAAGTTTTGCGTCGAAAATACTGCAGGATAAAAATTATCAATACTAATATTGCAATATCTACAAACAAAACATGCATGTATACATGGTATATAAGTATGGTACCATCTAAAACATGTACAAGATCTGTCAGTTATATGAACAATATAGGTTCTACTTGTTGCCCGGTCTATTATTTCAAACTTATAACTATCAATAGCTAATATTTCTAGGTGGTTCTTCTCTTTGATAATAGAAGCCATATTTTTTAACATCTTCGGACAATAATCTGTGTCTATATTTTCAGCAAACTTTCTACGATTGTCATGAAGTGTAATAATCTTGGCTCTAATACCATCGAGAAGTATTGTTATTGGCTTATCTCGTAATTTCTTAATCCAGCTATTGAAACATTCAGCAAGATTAGAAGTGTTAATATCTAATCTAGGACAAGTAGCATACGCTGTTATCCAATGTTCAAATCGACGGCTTTCATCGTTTACACCAATAAGCCAATCGTACAACACTATGTTCTCGGCTTTAATTATATCAAACACACTCTCTGCATCCGTTTTATTATAGGATCTACTAAGCGAGTCTAACAAGCGTTGAAATACTGGTTCTTTTGTAACTTTTTTCATATTTTGTTTAAAATGTTGAATACAAAAAAATTAGGAGATGCAGAAAAAATAGCACGAACATCATTTATTAATCCCTTTTGCTTGTCAGATATAAATGAAATTGTACTCCAATCATTAAAACAACTTTCAAAAGATATTTTAAGAGAATTTAAAAACCAAGACCAAGAATCACTATTCTCACCTTCAGCAACAGCATAAGTTATAGGATATAATTGATAGTTAGGATCGTGAGCACAAGCAATAAATAAGATACCTTGATATTTAGACGAAAGAAATGTAGCATCAGTACTAATAATTGGTAAACATCCACTTAAAAATCCATCAATACATGACTTAAAACAAATAAAAATTCGTTGGAAGCTATTATTTTTGGCAGTTTTAATAAAACATGTACTACCTGGATTTGTCTCCATAATTCTATAACAATACTCCTCAAGACTAGCGTATGCCTCATCATAACTACCATTAATTTCAGCTAATGCTGTCTCTCGGACTATCCATGCTTTGGAATAACTAACTTGTATACGGTGCTCCCTATATATATCTTTAACAATTTGTGATGGACTGTATGACTGGTTATCTCTAATAATGTCAATTATCATGGTCTTAATCCATGAAGCGGTAGCTAGTCGATGACGTCCTGTACTAAGTCTTCCTAAACAAGAATGACGATTTTCTAATGTACTAACTTTAACTATATCGCCATTTCCAATAGATTTGACATATACTCTCCAATTACAATTCGGTTGATCACAACTATATATAATTCCACGAGCATTATTCATAAGACTAGCTGAACAACTAAAATTATATTTAATTGCTAAATTACTTATAAAGCTTCTAAAGTGAGAACGACTAGGAAATGATTGTCCCTTAAATAATTCATCAGTGATAGCTTTTATAACATCATCATCTACCGTATAATCTACATTTTCAACTAAATCATCACTATTTCCATCGTCGTTGTCACTATCATCATCATGGTTAGATTCATCTGATGAATGACCTTCTTGGATAAATAAAACTATTTGTTGAGAAGAACTAGCACCCGAACTAACATGCTGATATTCAGAAAAATATTCATTATTTCTACTATCTAAGGTTGCTGCTACTTTAATAACATATATTTTTATATACCGTGATTGTGAATTAATCTCAAGAATATAATTCCATGCATCTTCACTATCTATCAAAAAATAATTAGAACAAAAAATAGACTTCAGAATAAAATCATAATGAATAGAACAACGTTCAATAATATGATTACGTATATTTTCAAAATTAATATTCGGATAAGTTGAAAAAATTATACTTTCTCCTCCTTCGTAATTTAACCCATTTACTTTACCGCCGTGCGAGCATACAATTCTTACGCTACGATCCATGACGGTTGAAAACTTTTGCTACAGAAAACTCAAATAAACTTTAGCTGCAGGCAGAGAGACAGAGAGAGTGTTGGAGAGTTTGCTAGAGGGAAGAGAGGAAATAGAGGAAGTAGATTGAGTGTGAGATGATTTGGTTGAGATAGGTAATTTATAGAGGAAGAATGTAATAGCCGTTGTTGTTAATAGCCGTTGTGGAACGGTCGGAAAACGGATCCTTACTCGCCAACTCAGTTGGCGAGCATATTGCAACGGTCGTGAGCCAACTCAGCATGTCCCGCCAACTGAGTTGGCGAGCGGCCTCTCGAGGAGAGTGCCCCGCCAACTCAGTTGGCGAGATGCTCTCCTACTCAGCACCCCGCCAAATCATTTGGCGAGTGGTCCCCCTATCTGCAATTATCTCCCACTTTTTCCTTTTTTATAATTATATTATATTTTATTATTTTAAACGAAAAAATCCGTAAACTAAAGCTTGTAACAAAAAAGAAAGAGGAGAAGACCAAGACTGAAGTTTGAAGACTACTAACTCTATTACTCCATTTGTTTGTTTGTGCAAATCATTATTCATTAACCAAGATAAGTTACCAAAGGTCCAAAGCTTGAAAGTTGAAACCAAAAGTCCAAAACGTTTGAAAATTCGGCCTCTTCTTCAACTCCAAAGAGTCGAGACCCACGTGAGTATGTGACTGAGTGTACTCTCTACAGTGTCTACATGTAAGAATAACACTACTACTAAAAAAATTGACCCATTTTCCGACCCCAAGAGTCAAGAGACCCATGTGACTCTATTGTACACCGATCACAATACCACTACCAAGTATACATATATATTGCTACTGACAGAAATTTAATACATAAAATAAAAAAATCTTTCCTCTTGGGTCCTTTATAGTTTTATTATACCTGTTAGTGTCGTGGTGGTCAGCGACCGTAAGCTTCAGAGCTTCTCCGACGTCGGCACTGTGTAAAATTTGCAGGTCGGAAAGAGAGCGCACATATTGCTGTGAGAGAGAGAGAGAGAGAGAGAGAGAGAGAGAGAGAGAGAGGTAGAGGGAGAGAGAGTAAATAATATTTAAGACAATATTTATGGCCAGCAATTTTCTTTTGAGTCTTTTCAATTCTTTTCAGATGTTTGAGGTAGTTTCTTTTTTTTTTGACCGTTTTATTTTTTTTACGAAAATGTTAGTTTTTCCGGAGATGAAGAGATGTTTTTTTTCTCAGAAAATTTTCAGATATGGTATTATTTGCTATCAATTTTGGACTTTTTTTTTTCAAAAAAAATATTTTTTAATTTAATGCTGGTCTATTTATATAAAAATCGGAAGTCTTAAAAAATTGGGGGCCGCCCACCTCGTCCCTGTCTTGGGCCGACCTTTGTTGGAATATAACCCTTCGTTGCCAATGGAGGATGATAAAAACTTCGTTGCTTATAGTTGATTGGAGTCGCTTTGGGAAAGCACCATATAACTATGCCAAGTTTTTAAGTATTAATAATATAATGATGATATTTTTTTTGTCCTTTTTTTCAAGTCGGATAGTGGTTATAACTTAATCAGATCATTGGACTAACAATTTCTTATTTTTTATTGATAAATTAGTTAAATTTAAGTTTGATAATTATATCACTAATAGATAAAATACAATAAGCACATAGTAAACTTAATTATTTAACCATAATCAAAATTTTAGTTTAATCAATGAGATAACAATCTCTCTTTTTAATTATGAAAAATTGGTATTGAAGTTTATATCACTAATATGTAAAGTACAATAAGCATATATAACTAAAAATAAACTTAAATTTTCTTCTTTTCTTTTGACATGATAAAAAATAAACCCCCTTGTTATGTAATAAAATAAATTCAATCTTAAGTAAATAAGTCAGAAAAAGAAATAAACAGATATATAGTACATTCTACAGTCAAAATATTATACATATCTCACAGTATTAATAGAATTGAACAGTAAATAACTAGTAGTGTCATAAGTCTAAATGGATAGTACATTCTACAGTCAAAATATAATACATGTCACAAGTCCAAATAAATTTATTTTATTTTCAATCATCTTCAGAAAATTTATCTTGTTCGTCTTCCTCGTCCTCCTCTTCCTCTTTCTCCTCCTCCTCTTTCTCCTCATGTTCACTTTCATCTACTTCGACTTCGTCTTCATCTTCGTCTTCCTCTTCGGATAATTCTACCTCTTCTACATTATTAGTCGTGTAATGAGTAACTTTCGTTGAGTCCACATCTACAATATTTGTTACAAGAGGTAGCTCGTCCTCTTGATAAGCTATTTCGTCAACGTCAAAGGTATTTCTAACTTTAGTCTTGTATACTGTCCACCAGTCCAACCTCGTTGTTCCTCGTCTGGGATAAGTTGTGAAGTACACGAGTTGAACCTGACTTGATAGGACAAATGGTTCATAGTCTTGATATCTACGCATGTAGTTTATATCCACAAGACCATGCTTGTCAATTTTTTAACCTTGATCTTGAATCGGATCGAACCATTCACACTTGAATAACACGATCTTAGCAGGTTCTGTGCCATAATTATATGTCAACTCCACAATCTCTTGTAAGATGCCAAAGAAATTATTGTATGGATCGACGTCTTTGTAGTTCAAAGATTTGATACACAAACAACTATTTTTTGTGGAATCAAGATTCATGAAGCTGCCTCTGATCGGAGCATTTGTTGACTTGAACCTAAACCCATTCACACAGTAACTTGACCATATTTTAATGACAGTAATTGGTCCCTTGGCTAGAGTTCTAATAGATTCAGTCTTAGGTGTTATTAGACGATCGACTTAAATATCAAAGAAGCGATAATAAGTTATTTATTGTGTAAGTTCATACAGAAAAAGTAATTATCTAGCTTCTTACATATGCGCTCAACCAAGAAGAAAAATGACGTCTTATTTCTTGTTCTACTTATTCGTCTGTTATGTAGGGTCTAATCGACCTCAGCTTATCATTATATGTGCTGAAAAAAAATGAAGCAATCGCCGATTAGTAGCATAATATTAGCTTATACCTTTATCCTCATTCTCTAGTGATAAAATTTTCTTAGGCTGCTTTAACTTTTCATTTTTCTCCTCTATCAAATGCAATGCAGGATGTCTACATATTTCTTCCAAGTCTAACCTGGCCTTCAGATAGTCTTTTGTCTTCCCCTTTATGTCCATTATAGTATTAATTATGTTTTCAAACACATTCTTCTCGATATGCATAACATCAAGGTTATGTATGATAAGATTGGTGCTCCAATATGGAAGATCCCAGAATATACTCCTCTTCGTCCAGTTATGGGTGCGACCAAATCCATCACACTTGTACCCCTTAGCAGGCTCTTCGATAACACTTGGTAAATCATTTACCTCTTCCCATATCGTGTATCCGGGCCACCTTGGCGGTGGATTGGCCTTATCTACAACGCCGATACAAAAATCATTCATAATCCTCCGGTACGGATGATCCTTCGGAAAAATTATCGATGACAATCGAAGAAGAACGGTTTGTCTCCGTGTTTCAAACGGAAAGCCTTAGTATGGTCCATGCAATACGAACATGAGAGACATCCATGAGTGATCCATCTCGATAATATTTTATAGGCCAAAAAGTCATTGATGGTCCACATAAATGCTGCCCTCATCTGAAAATTCTGCTTTCTAAAAATATCATACGTATTGGCACCTACTTCCCACAACTGATTCAACTCATCTATCAACTTCTGTAAATACACATCGATGTTCCTCTTCGGATTGTTCGAACCCGAAATAATAACGGTTAGGAATATATACAAAGTCTTCATGCACATCCAAGGCGGTAGATTGTACGGAGTGACGATCACAGGCCAACACAAATACTGGGAGCCCGAAAGTCTGAATCGGGTAAAACCGTCGGAGGAGAGCCCCAATATGATATTACGCGGATCCAAAGAAAAATCTGGATACTCTCGATCAAAGTTCTTTCATGCTTCTCATTCGGATAGATGATCCAACAATCCTTCGATCTGTTTCGTCTGTGCTAACTCATATTTTATGTAATCTCCTTCACCATAAACAACCTCTATAACCGCGATATCAAAGACAAGTAGTGCAACAAATTGGTAGGCTTTCTTGCACCGATAGACATTCCTCTACCAGTGGCCTTGTAGCGATCAGCACCACAGAATCTGCACGCGTCTTCATCTTTGTCGTCTTTGTAGTACAACATGCACTCATTGCAACATGCATCAATTTTTTTGTATCCCATCCAGAGCGATCTCACCATCCTCTTAGATCGGTAGAAGCCTTTAGGCAACTTAGCACCCTCTGACAATATCTCTATAATCAATTTTATCAGTCGGTTGTAGCATTCTTGAGACATGTTAAAATCGAACTTGATGCTCAACAATCTTGTAACCATCTCTGTAAACCCCCTCGACCAAATTTAGGTCTACCTGGCTTAGATAGAGAGACTAGAGTTAGTTTGAAGCCATTTAGAATTAGAACATGGTGTTTTAGATTAATGTGCACAATATTCGAATCACTTTGTGCACCTTACCGTTGTTTCGATATTTGGAGCGCTACACTAGCATCTACTTGCAAAAAAAATTTACAAACTTTTTCTAGACGTGCCAACCTTCCATTCTGATCTTTGTGTAACTCATAAATACTCTCTCTTGTGCTTCATTTTAGTCGCACAATATTCGTTACAAACGTCCATTCTTAAATTCAAATAAATCCAACTTTGCATCCTTGTCCGTTGCAATCAAAATTGGAGACACAATCTCGACCCGTTTTGTACAACCCAATTTATAAAAATATTCTATTTTGAGTCTACTACATCCATGACACTTGTGTCCCACCCAATTTTAACCCCATGTATTCCCAATTAATTAAAGAGCACCACTTATACTAATTTTAATTAAATTAATGTAAGGGCCCAACCTCACCCAAAACTTGACCAAACTCCAACCCAAACCCCCACTCATACCCCCAAGGTTCATACTAAATACCACATACTATTTTAGCCCACTATATCACATCAAATATGTTATTTTTTCTCATCCAATCCAAAATTTTATTATTTGTACAATTTTTCAATTATTAGGGGCCTTTATGCAAAAATGCAATGAGGTATCCACCCCTTATTGGATCCACTCCACGAAGAAACTATTCTCCCCTCTTTGATCGATCCACCCAAAAAATCTTCCCTCCCATTTGTTGTACTTCATACAACTTTATCTCCTTACATCTCCACCCTCCATTTCAAACCCCCATCATCCTAGCCACTCCTTCATCATGTAGAGGTTTCTCTCATCCCTAGAAGCTACCCACAACTGGCCCTAATCCCAAGGTGAACACCTACCTCTCTCTCTTTCCTATATATATACCTACTTCCTTTCTCTAAAACCCACAACTTCATCCTCAACCGAAAATCCTAAACTATAACCTCCATTCTCCTTCACCCGGTCACCACCCTTCAACCCGACCACCCCGCCACCATCTTCGGTCATCCCCCATGGTTACCTCACGGCCACCGCCATCTCCACCGCTACTGCTTCTTCAACCTCGACCGCCTCCACGAGCTCCGGCCATCACCAACACCCGCTGCCATCACCATCACCATCACTACCCTTGCACCATCATGACCACCTCCAGTACCGCCTGTTTCCCCCTCGACATCGCCCATGGGCAACCCGCCGCCACAACACCACATCCCGTCTCTGCCCCCCCTCAACCATCGTCGTCTCCTCCTCCTCCATTCACCTCATCACCATCACCATCACCATCCCGACCTTTCTTCACCGACTCTCCTTCTTCCTAGGCACCCCCACCGCCACCACAGCCACCCACCTCGACCCCGACCATCATCTCTGCCTCGCCGTCTCCACCACCATCAACAACTACCGCCACCACCCTAGCCCGTCGTCCCCGTCACCGATATCACCATCACCATCACCAATACCATCATCACCATCACCATCACCATCACCAACACCATCATCACTATCACCCGCACCCATCCGTTCTTCCCCGACCTTCGCTGGAGACCACCACCACCTTAGACATCATCCACCCCCAGCCATTTCCCCACCACCAGCAACCCGCCACCGCTGACCCAGACACCGCCGCTGCCGCTGCTGCTGCTGCTGTGTGCTGTGCTCGCTGGAGCACCGCCCTCCCTCGCTGGAGGAAGGCCGCCACAAGCCGCAGACATCGCCCCCCCTCGGCCGCGATCACGACTAGGGACATTCGTCCTTCTTTTCGTCATGTATCGTTGTATCGATATGTTGTTGGTTGAACCGTGTTGTGAACCCTTATGCATTGTGTATAGATGTACATATTTTAGAATAATATTAGTATTACTGAATACCTCATTTATGTATAGGTGTACATATGTTAGAATAATATTTGTGTTAGTGATTACCACATAGAAAATATAGTTATTTAATATGTTATACTTATGTTAACCTAAGGGTTTAGACAAACTGGCTTTGGGCACACTATCATGTTAGCTAGGACTTGTATTTTTGTATTATACGTTATTTAGTTTCGTAACGTATTGTCTTGCTGTGCACAAAAATTGAGGATGTGACACTTGTACGTTTTAGCTGCGTACACACGCGACCCTGCTAGTTGACCAATTATGACCTCCCTGCCTCAGTTCCTAAGTGCAGTATAGTAATAATTTATGTGCGTACTAGTGTAATAACTGATGATTATATTATATTATATTATATGTATAGGGTCACTGGACCATTCAGGCGAGACTTCGGGAACAGGTTATTGGTACTCGCAGCTTGAGGACCCAGGCAAGTATACCTTGCCTTGTTGTACTGTTTAAAATTTAATTATTATTAGTTACATATTTTATTATTTTAATATTATATAATTGTGTCCGTCCGAGAAAGACTCGGGTGCAGTCAACGAAGGCATTGACGTTAGGACTTGTGTCTGACCTAGTGTCTAGTGGATGCACCTAAAATTGAGGAGTTATCAATATGACTCCCCAGGCCTTGACACGTATCATTGCACATCATAGAGTGAGTTCATGTAGGGACGTGTGCTTCATGCTTGACTGGCCATCGGTGTGAGCAGCACGTGTGACGGTATTTAGCTCAGTTGTATATTTCTTCAGTGACTTACATTTATAGTACGAGGTGTCCATGTCATATTCGCGATATGTACATTGGCATTGGGCGGAGAGAACAACTGGTAGACGTATGGGATACACACATTGGAATCCGTAGTATCCAGAGGAGCCACGGATCCAATGACTTCCTTTATACAGATACTGCATTCTTCGGAGCGATACAGACGTATATATTTGCAGATACCTCGTTCTTCGGAATGATGGATGTTATATGTACAGATATCACACTCTTTGGAGTATGGACGTTATGCCTACACCTACCCATACGTACCAAGATTGTCCTCACATTACATTCACTTAGATGGTTAGCATACCCCCTTTATTTATTCAGTATTTATATTATGATATATATTTTTGTATCTTGTTACGTCCCTCTGAGGACCCGGTTCCCTTCCAGATTATTTTTGCAGTTTACAGAATGCTTGATCTAGTGGAGTATGGACATCATTGCAGGTATCTTTATATTTTGAGCTATTACAGTCATGTACTACTTTTTATTTTTGATTCTGCTTTTATAGCCTAGTGTTATAGGCTTATGTTGTTCTTTTGGTCTATTCGAACAGATGTATTATTGGGCTGTAGACTGATGATGTGTATCGTTCTTTCTTGAGATTATTTACCGTGGATTAAGATTTAGTTTACTTGTTGCATGTTAGAATTAGATTATTAATTGGATCACTTGACCGTGGACGGTGTAAGTGCGCTTCGACGGGTCCATTAATTTGGAAAGCCCTACGGAGTCGTACCAGGTGGCCATTGCCATGTGTCTGGTTCCATACGTTTGGGACTGGGGCGTGACATGGTTTTATTGGTGGCTCATGCAGGTCAGAGCATATCATTTTGGTTACGTTACTGTACCGAACGAGCCTGCAACTTAGGATTAATGTTGAATAAGATCTCAATCTATAACTGATTTTAAAACTCCTCTTGTATTCGATTGTCGCCCTTGGACTTCATTACTATATTCGTTCATTTACCATTGATATTGTTATTATTGTTTCTCATCTTCCTTATTTTGGAAAGATGGATGCTCGCGCTCGTTGATTTCCTCCAGAAGCAGATCATTGTCAAGACGAAGATGGCATATTTGATAGGATGTTTGAGTAGATGGTTAACTATGGTAGAGAAGGTTGATAAGTTCTTTCTTATTACTGGAGCTAGTATAGACTATTAACATAGACAAAGAAGTAGAGACATAAAACAAGACCCTACCCTTGCTTAGGGTAGCAGAGATTTGTAAGTATTAGAAGCTAGTAGTAGAAGCTAGAAAGATTGTTTGCTTCTAAGGCTCTAAAAAAAATTAGGGGAGACATAGCTAGATGCTAGGAATTAGTTGTAGTTTTATGGTAGTGATACAAGGAACGACATTATGAACTTGACAAGACAGAATTTTAGACCTACGTCTAGAAGAAGTTTATCGGATACTAATAAAAATAGGGTATGAAATAGCACTTAGGGTAGCAAACCATAGTAGTTAATCCCTAGTTCCTTTGTGACTTAAAGTGCCAGACCTAGAAATTTATCCATTAGATAATGATGATTATATGACTAAGCTAAAACAGATAGGTAGGTTGCTGGACGTAGATAGCTAGAACCAATATTTGGATGATGAGATAACTTGAGTACTACAATATAGCTTTCAAATTAGAATAAATGTACTTGACTTATTTGGGTTGTCAGTGTCTATTAGGCTCATGTTTTCACCATTGATAATTTGATTATTTAAGCTAGTATCTGGAATAGAGCAATTAGATTGAAGGATGAGAGTATCGACAGATGTTATAGCCTTGAGTTGGATATCGTAAATTATCTATAGTGGATGGCCAGTTATAAACAAGATGGTACCCATGTAGTTTGGATGAAGGGTACGTATAGAGTAAATTAGGAGAAACCTCAGGTTCGAGGTAAAAAGGTAGAGTAATAACAAGGTAAGATTCGCAACAAGTACATGACCTTGAGATTTTTAAAATTAAGAGAAAGATCTGAACCAGAGACAAAGACGTTGGCTCTAGGTGATGATAGACTATGAGACTGAGCTATAGTACCATCCAAGAAAGGCCAATATGGTAGCTGACGTATTAAGCAAGAGAACCATGGCATTTTTTTTACTACCCAGCAACACCTATTAGGAGATCTGGGAAAGTTAGGTATAGAGGTTATTATGCCCGAAGCAGACGGCCAGTTGTCGAGTTTTCAGGTACAATCAACATTGGTTGAGAGGATCAAGGCTGCCTTGCCAATATATGCCAGATTCCAGAGACTTTAACAGAGGACAGAGGCCGGAAGGCAGACTGGATTACGCATACACGAGGACGGGACTTTGAGATGTGGAGATTGTCTCTATGTTCCGAACGGAGAATTATTTCAGGAGCTGATGTCGGAGGCACACAGTTCAGCATACTCTATTCATCCAGGAGACACAAGATGTACAAAGATTTGAGGCAGTACTATTGGTAGCATGGAATGAAGAGGGAGATAGCTCGCTTTGTGGCGAAGTGCTTGGTGTGTTAGCAGGTCAAGGCGGAGCATCAACGGTCTGTAAGTTTACTTAATCCACTCACGATACCTGAGTGGAAATAGGAGCACATCATTATGGACTTCGTTACGGGATTTTCGAGGAGTCCCAGTGGTCGTAATACGGTATGGGTGATCGTGGATCGACTCACAAAGACCGCTCACTTTTTACCTTTCAGAGTTGGACAGTCTACGGAGGTCTTATTTCAGGGAACGAAATACAGGTTTAGATCACACGCTGACTCATTGGTCAATTTGTAGAGGATTACCACTAGACTCTTAGATTATATATTGACACGTGAGTATGGAGTGTAAATAGAAGATAGAAGTATGACAGAAATGGTAGCTGAATATTATGGATGACACATAAACTACTTAGGGATAAAGATTTAGAATTTCAACTAATAGGACATGAGCTTGCTGAACCTAATCCTTAGTAGTAGGTGGTTATATGGGAACATGTTTTCAAATTACCCTAGCCGGTGGATTTTCAGATTTTAGGATTAGTATTCTTATTATTGGTTACATTTTATTCTAGGGTATTTAGAATGATTGAATAGATATTTATTACATAATTTCTATATATCCTTATTACTATGTATTGAGTAGTGACTTAGGTTGTATTTTATTACATATATTTCTCCTAGAAATTGTTCAAGTTGAGCTTCCAGACTAGGTATGACTGACTGATTAGACTTGTTACTGCTATGACTGATTATAAGAAGTTAGGTTACATGATTCCATTGTGGATACTATAGGATGATGATGTTATACCTAGAAAAGAATGTTGAGATATTAACCGTCCTAGTTGCAGAAGAAGGTGTAAAACCCCCTTCCTAAAAATCGTATATACCCTTTTTATTTATTAATTATTAATTTAAATTGTAGTAATTAGGGTTAAATAGGAGAAATAGATTTTTAATAATTTTTATTTTAGGTGTTCGGGCACTTAGAGGACTTATGGGACCATCATGAATTTTTCGGAATTTATTTCATGTAGGAGACCCCTTGAGCAGTTGCTAGCCTAACGGTTTGCATTATCCTAATCTATAAATTTTCTTATGTGTATATATATATATATATATATATATATATATATATATATATATATATATATATATATATATACAAATATATATATTTAAAAAGAAAAGAAAAGAAAATAAATTAATAATATAATAATAATTAATAAAGTAATAATAAAACTACTATACTTCTTAAAGCAACTACTATTCTTAGCAAACTACTAGAAAACTACTATTCTTAGCAAACTACTAAAAGCACAGCCAACTAATACTTACAAACAAACGTAGCAAAACCAATTCCCACTTCCACGGACACAGCGCCCCCCCTTGCACGCGAACTCCTCCATATCCCTTCTCTCTCCCTATCCAATATATATATATATATATATATATATATATATATATATATATATATAATTTCATAAAATCCTAACCTAAAATCTTCAGACCCCCTCTTCTTATCTAGAGCCGCCATCGCAGCCAGAGAACCCCGCCAGGCCGTCCAAACCATCCCGACGACCCCGACCTACCGCACTGCAGATTCCCACACGAGGTACCTTTGCTCCGGAGTTGTTTTCCGTCTACTCGCTCAACCAAACGTCGTTCCGTCTTTACCGGTATGCTCACCCCTTAACCCTCTTCCATATTTGTATTATAGCAGACCTCGAACAGCGTGTACCCATAGGCGAAAACAGCGTCCAAGTTGGCGCGAGCAGACCGAATTTTGGGATCGCAGAAAACTGCGGTGACCACCCATGTTGCCGAGTTCGTATCTCCCACCACAGAGATCCGAATTCGGTGATTCTTTTTGATATGTGTAAAATACTTAACCTAGTTTATTTTCTGTTAAATAACCCTAGATTATTAGCTGCTGTGGACAGAATTAAATTCGTCACAAAACCCGACGAACCCATTTTTTAGAATTCTAAAAGTTGTGAAACGGAGCGCGTCCCGCCAAACGGGACCGCTTTACCGTGTACCAAGTGTACCGAACGGTGCACGCAGCATAACCGGACACATAAAAATTTGTGGAAACTGATTCGGACGTGTGTGCGCGCCGAAATCAGGCCGTATCGGCGGACACACCCCGTGTCGCAACTTTTGTTGAACTCGCGCGTATTTTGTGCACGTTTGTCAGATTGTGACAAAACTTGTGCCACTGGACTCGTGGTAACGTGCTGGTCCTGTGACCCAATTTTCACGCAATTCTGAGACGGTTGACCAAATCGTCAATTGGCGGGCCCCACAGTTGACTTTTTGGACAAAATTGTGTTCGGCTCATCGGAATCCACATTTGGACATACCGTTGGGTTCGTATTGACATTTAGAGTTGTTTTACCTATAGTTTGTCCCATTTAGAGACTGTTATCCTCAGCACGCTTTTCGGTGCAAAGTGGTCCATACGTGGACCCCACTTTTACCCGAAATTATCGTTTTGTCCATGTGTCCAAATTGGACGAAAGGGATATACTTTTTAGCTATTTTGCTCATTCCGAAAATGTTGGTGATGTTTATTTCAGCATCCGGAGACGTTTGTTCGGAGTCCTTAGTTCCAGGTTCTGTGTCCTTGACATTTGGGCGCTTACACTTTACAGATTTCTTGCCAGGCAAGTATACCTTGCCATTGTACTGTATTTACATTCCATATGATGCATGCATGTTTATTTCTGTTTATTTTAGTTCATTTATTTTAACTGCTATATAAACTGCGCGTCCAAGGAAACTTGGGTGCAACGACGGTGTCGTCGTACTATGTTTTTATTTATGTATATGCATTGGACCTACTTTATGAGACTACCCCATCTTCATGAGGCATTTGTGTTTCATTGGCCATGACACTATGCTTACACGAGTGTGAGTCACATGTAGGACACGGACTTGCGTACTCGGCTGGCCACTGGTACGTATAGGTCGTGCGACGGATAGGGATAACTGCCAATAGAAACTTTGTATGCTAGTAGACCTGGCAGTTATTAGAGATTTATCGTGTCATGGACATGACATGCTTAAAGCATTGGGTGGGAAGAACAACAAGTACTGTATTTGAGCTCCTTTATACTTTTTCTATTGTGCGCCCGGATTCTCCGCCGGAGATACGGGTGGTGATGACCACTATATATTATATTATTATCAGGCGGGCCTCCGGCGTTCGAAAATCGTCGTGCCTTTTTAGGCCCCTGGATCTCCAATAGAGAACCATGCCAAATCCCAGGTTTTCAGCCAGATAGCTCACTTGTGGGGAAATATGTTCTTAATTGCATTCACTTAGACGGTTAGGCGATCCCATTGGATGTTTATATTTCTATACTTTATTGGCATGTGTTTTTTGTATCTTGTTACGTCCCTCTGAGGACCTGATCCTTTTTCAGATATAGATGAGCAGGAGTACCCGCAGGAGTATGGACCTGGACCTGACGCGACCTTATCTTCTGATTATATGTGATTCATTTGCAGCTGTTTAGAGATTCTAGTTGCTATTCTTTTTCGAGACATTTATTCTTATATTAGAATTTATTCTCTTCTCTCTTTAGTAGTTTATTATAGTCGATTTGCAGTGGATTTATTTCCACCCGACTATCACACTAAGAGATTCCTATTTGAGCCTGCTTCTTTGATATTCAGTTATTGATTTCTATTTATCTATTATATGTGCTGTAGATGAGATATATAATTGCGTGTGACTTGTTGTGACAGTATTTTACCACTGTGGATTGGATATTCATGTACAGCGTACGTGTGTATATGGTTACCATATATTAGAGTTCGTATACATACGGCTGACGATGGCTGCACAGGCTACTGTACAGGCTACTATACCAGCCCAAGCATTAGCTCCAGTTCCTTGAGCTAGGGTTGGATCAGTAAAGGATTTTATTCAGATGGGTCCGAGGCAGTACAAGGGCACTGAGAGCCCGGAGGAGACTACCAACTGGATCACTCACACGCAGAAGCTACTGGAGGCATCGCAGTTACCTACGGACCTATGGATGACGGGTGTACGGACGCTTCTAGAGGGTAATACTCATCACTGGTGGGAATCCATGGAGTGCCAGTTGGGTACTTACCAGACTTGGGAGCAGTTCTTGGAGTGCTTTGAGGGAAAGTACTTCCCGGACACTGTCAGGGACACATTGTATGATCAGTTTCTTCACTTGGAGCAGGAGAACCAAATAGTGGACGAGTATGATGCCGAGTTTAGTCAACTCAGCAAATATGGCGCTGCTTTGATACCCGATGACTTGGCCAAGGCTAAGAGGTTTCATCGAGGACTGACCCAGGAGCTACAATATTATACAAGCTCGCAGTCCCGAGTCTCTTATGCTGAACTACTGACAGAGGCCAGATTGCAAGAAACTATTAGCAGAGGAAAGGGAGGTCAGCTGCGGACACAACAAGGATCAGCAAGGATACAACAGGGACCGGCAAGGACACAACAGGGAGGACCTATCAGACGTCCCTTGGCACAGCAGCATCAGCAACACCGAGCAGCACCGTACCAGAATCTGGGGAAGCCCTATTGCAATTATTGTGGAAGGAACGGACATATTTTGAGAGATTGTCGGACTCGCTTGGGTCAGTGTATGAGATGTGGCTCTGGACAGCACATGGCGAGAGACTGCCCAATGCAGCAGACACTTCCACCTCCAGTTCAGATATTAGCGCTTCTAGCACCGAAGCCAACCCAGCAGATGACTGGACCGGGAGCACCTCGACCCCCGGCAGCAGGAGAATTTCAGAGAGGACCACCGCTACCTACTCAGGAGGAGCAGTATATGAGGACTGGACATGGACAACCGCAGAGGAACAGGCCAGCTTTTGCATTGGAGGTAGATGACATGGATCATGAGGTGGATTTCATAACAGGTATTACCCTTGCTTTTACTTTTCCTGCTGTGACATTATTTGATATGGGAGCCACCCACTCATTCATATCATCTAGTTTTATTGCCAAACACAACATTGTTTCTACACCATTATCTAGTTGTGTTAGAATTCTTACCGGAGGAGGAGTTGTACCAGTTAGTCAAGTTTGTAGATCGGGCCCTATAGTGATACGTGGCAGAGAGATGAATGCCCAACTCTTAGTCCTTCCTATGCCAACTTTTGATATTGTGCTTGGAATGGACTGGCTAAGCAAGAACCACGCTTTCTTCGATTGCTTTGGAGGAAGCATTCTTTTTAAGGTACCAGGCCAGCCTGAACTTGAGTTTGCCCGAGGATCCACAGAAATCCTTGATGGTATGCAGCTCGTAATGGATGGTATTGTCTATCATCCTATTATTTCAGAATTTCAAGACGTCTTTCCAGAGGATTTTTCAGGACTACCCCCAGACAGAGACGTAGAGTTTTCAATTGAACTAGCACCCGGAGCAGCACCTATAGCATCGCATGTTTACAGACTGGCGAAGAAGGAGATGGACGAGCTGAAGGCACAGTTAAAAGAGCTAGAGGAGAAAGGTTTTATCCGACCGAGTGCATCACCCTGGGGAGCACCAGTATTGTTTGTACCCATGAAGGATGGGTCAGTGCGTATGTGCATTGACTACCGAGCCTTGAATAGTGACAGTGAAGAACAAATATCCATTGCCACACATTGATGACCTATTTGATCAACTCAGTGGAGCTAAGGTATTCTCGAAGATAGATTTAAGATCGGGATATCACCAAGTGAAGGTACGGAAGCAGGATATTTCGAAGACCGCATTCAGAACAAGATATGGACACTACGAGTTTTTGGTCATGCTATTTGGATTGACCAATGCTCCAGCGATCTTCATGGACTTGATGAATCGAGTCTTCCACCAGTACTTGGACCAGTTCGTGGTCGTCTTTATAGATAATATACTTGTCTATTCGAAGAGCCACGAGGAGCACGAGGAGCATCTGCGGATTGTTCTAGAGACTTTGAGGAGAGAGCAGTTATATGCTAAGCTCAGCAAATATGAGTTCTTCTTGGACAGAGTTTCATTTCTTGGACATGTTGTTACAGGAGATGGTATTTCTGTTGATCTAGAGAAGATATCAGCAGTTGAGACATGGCCTGTTCCTAAATCAGCAGCAGAGGTGAGGAGTTTCCTTGGACTTGCGGGATATTACCGACGGTTCATGGAAAACTTCTCAAGGATAGCGGCACCTATGACTCGCTTGACTTGTAAGGATCAAGAATTTATATGGACTGTCGAGTGTCAAGCCGCCTTTAAAGAGTTGAAGAAACGACTGACTACAGCACCAGTATTGACTATTCCGTCAGGATCAGGAGGTTATGTGATCTACAGTGACGCATCAGGGAAAGGCTTGGGATGCGTATTGATGCAGCATGGCAAGGTGATTGCATATGCATCTAGGCAGTTACGAGTACATGAGAAGAATTATCTGACTCATGACTTGGAACTTGCAGTCGTTGTATTTGCTCTGAAGCTATGGAGACATTACTTATATGGGGAACGAGTGGAGATCTATACAGACCACAAAAGCCTCAAGTATGTCTTCACGCAGAAGGAGTTAAATATGAGACAACGTCGATGGCTCGAGTTGATGAAAGATTTCGAGATAGAGCTACATTATCATCCAGGCAAGGCTAACGTTGTAGCAGACGCGTTAAGCCGGAAGCCAACAGCCTACTTCTTGACAGCACAGTGGCAACTATTGGAGGACTTGTAAGAGCTTGGCATTGAAGTGATACTACCCGGAGCAGATGGGACACTAGCCAACTTGCAAGTACAATCATCATTGGTAGAGAGGATTAAGGCAGCCTTGCCTACAGATGCCAGATTCTGGAGACTGAAGGAAATGACAGAGGCCGAAGAGCAGACAGGATTGCGCATTCATGAGGATGGGACATTACGATGTGGTGATCGTCTTTATGTTCCAAATGGAGAGATTCGACAGGAGCTGATGATAGAGGCTCATAGTTTGATTTATTCTATTCATCCTGGAGGCACCAAGATGTATCGCGACTTACGACAGCACTTTTGGTGGCATGAAATGAAGAGAGAGATAGCTCGCTTTGTAGCTAAATGTCTGGTATGTCAACAAGTGAAGGCAGAGCACCAGAGGACAGCAGGACTATTGCAACCACTTTCGATTTCAGAGTGGAAGTGGGAGCACATCACTATGGACTTCGTCACGGGTTTTCCCAAGAGTCCAAGTGGGAGAGATGCAGTGTAGGTAATAGTGGACCGACTCACCAAGTTAGCCCATTTTATACCTTTTAGAGTGGGTCAGTCTACAGAAGCTTTAGCTGACTTATATATGAGGCAGATCGTGAGATTGCATGGCATACCAGTCAGCATTGTATCGGACAGAGATTTGCGCTTCATATCGCACTTTTGGAGGAGCATGCAAGAGAGTCTTGGTACTCGTCTGAAGTTCAGTACATCTTACCACCCGCAGACAGATGGGCAGTCGGAGCGTACTATTCAGACCTTGGAGGATATGTTGAGGGCTTATATGTTAGACTTCTGTAAACCCCCTCACCCAAAATAGATATTTTGTGTATATTTTATATTATTATAGGTATTGAATTTCTTTAGAGTATTCTGTTATTTAATTAGCAAATGAATTTTTTGATATATTTACTTATATAAATATTTATTTAGAATCATTTTTAGGTTATTTTAGATTTTTGAAATTAATTAGGATTTAATTGGATATATATAGTCTTAATATTAGATATATGCTAATTTAGTGTTAATAGATATTAATAAGATTTTATAAATTATTTGTATTATATTTAATTATATTCAAGATTATAAATTATTGAGATAGATTCAAACTCTACTTTAAATTAATTCAAATCATGAACCTACTAGGAATACAACTTAATGTATATCATATCCTTATTTAAATTCATCATAATTCTATCCAAATTAACCAATCCTAGTTGTATTTAATTAAGTAGTCTCCACCATTATAAATACCTCATCCTTCATATTTTTCCCCAAATTTCTCTCTTTTTCGTCCAAAAATAGTTAAAATTCGTCATAAATTCAGCCTCATTTTCTACTAGTTATGACGAATTAAAAAGACGATATCTTCTAGCTCCGGACTCCAAACGAGGCCTAGTTTTTTTTGTTAGAACGATAATGAGGTGAGATTTCTGATTATATAAATTTTTTTTCTAAATTATGAGTATTAAATTCTGGAAAATTCGTAGAGCACAGCATATCCGAAAATAGACGTGTTTCGATGTTTTCGCGATTCCGGGAGAACCAGGAATCAGAATCACGAACCGTTTAAAGTTTCGAAAAGCTAATATCGAGATCATCGACATATATTTTTTCCAGAATTTAATTTGAAGTATTTACATACTGTTAATTCTGTAGAACTTCTAGGTTAGAATTTAACCATCGGTGCACAATACAAAATTTGTATGTGCCATAATTCCCAAACGAATTTGAATTCGGACGAGCCGTAAATTCCAGCATGTTTTTGACGCTGAAATCTACAGGAAATCATGCATGAAAGTTGAGTTTGTGTCGGTTGACTTTTTGGTCAACAGATCGTCTCGATTTGCGTGCCATGAGTCTCGAGTTGATAAAATTCAGTTTCTTTGGACAAAATTTAGGAATTAACATAAAAATCAGAATAATAAGATTAAAATAGGATTTTAGAGTAACTATTCCAGAATTAAATAAATTAAAATAAATTATCTTTTGACGTGATAAATTTGTAATACATAGGATATTGGATTTGTTCTGCGCGACTTCTGGAGCAGGTTATTGGTACATCGCAGCTTCCTTACCAGGCAAGTATACCTTGCCAAACTCTGCAGTATTGTTACATATTTTCCTTGCTTCATTTTATTGATGAGCATGCTTAACCTAGGACCGTGTGACGTACTTAGCGTCCGATTATTAGTCGGGTGCCAACACCGTACGCGGTGTTGGGTACGGTCATCTAGAGATGGACATTCGTGACACTTTATCTTCTCGTACTGGTCTTACCAAGTACGCTTTGACCTAGGACACTTGACACTATTCATGAGACAGGATTTTCTCGAGATATTCGTGGTGATTCTGTATAGGATACAGGACTTGGACATTATATTCTAAGATATAGTATGACTTGTTGCATTTAGCTATGATCGCGCTTGACATGGACATGAGACGTTATGGACATGATATGCGTGGTTACATTGGGTGGGGAGAGACACACAGGCTACAGGCTGATTATATATATATAAAACATAGTAAACACATAGTAAAATACATAGTTATTGCTGCTACCGGCTCCCAGACACAGAGCTTGTAGTGGTCTCAGCCTGAGTACTCGTGATGCTCTCATTTGCATGTTCACATAGATGGTTACATACTTACCCTATTTATTTCATTATCTGCTGCACTGCATTATTTATTTTGGCATGAGCTTTCTTGTACCTTGCTATGTCCCCTGAGGACCTGGATCCGGATTATGTCCCCAGATATTGCAGACGAGATCGATCCAGAGGTTTATGGAGCAGGAGCATTATCAGGAGCAGACATTGGAGCAGTACCAGATCCAGTAGACGCGTGATCACCGAGGGTATCTTCTGAGTATATACTGTTTCATACTCAGTATTTGTTGTGGTTATCTTTATTCTTGTATCTTGACAGATGTATTCAGACTCATTATCGGGTTATTTCCCTGAGTTTATATTATATTGAGATTGATCTTTCTTTATGATTCTGATATTGTTGTATTCATTTCTGTGGATGAGATTAGTATATCTAGACCCTTATTGTTGTACTACAGCTTAAGTATGCCCTGATGGATCCATTAAATTGGGTTGTCCATCGGTGCGTACTGCTGGCCATTGCCACGTGTCTAGTCCCTCGGTATTTTGGGACTGGGGCGTGACATGGTTTTTGTGGTGGCCCATGCAGGTCCACGACTAAATTGTTCGGTTTCAACTTAGGGACCGAGCAAGCCTGCAATAAGAATAGGATAAGGATCTCATCCACTTGCTTGAATCGTTCTTGACATCTATATCGGGTTCGAATTAATTTCTTAACTTACATCCTGCCTTGACTCCTGTGCGCTCCTTATTGTTTATTTTGGTTGTTACTCTTGAATTTTTGAATTATGTGATTGGTAATTAGAACTTGACAGTTAAAGTTAGTAATGTAGATTATGACCCAATGATTACCCCTTAGCTCTAAGTCACGTAATTAGTACCCCCACCTCGATACCAGTTAGATCCCTTTCCCCCTAACGGCTAGTAACTCTTCTATCCTCACTATCGACGCTTGTCCTATAAGTACTAAGACTAAGGCTTAAGACGACTATGACCTATGTAATATAGGAGGATACCCTAATAGGTACCAAGACCCTTCTCGTAGACCTTAAACAAGAGTTTCCACGATATCCTTAAGAGATTTCAGTATTAGTTTATTATAAGTTGGGTAGTATGCCTCACAACATAGTACCACCTGGCCCTATTGACCCATTGACGAAGTAAACAAGGATGACACAACTTTAGACTTGCGTAAGAAGATAGTGTTTATTCGGACAATGGAATTTAGAGGTCCTTGTCCCTATTTGGTCGACTAGCGACTTAGACAAGGAGGTTGTATGATGACTGTAAGAGACTGGGTAATCTTTATTTATTATTGCTTATTTTGTGTTGTTTTATGAACTTGAATTAATTTGTACCTCCTTTCATCATCATCTAGCGTACTTATAATTGTTATACTACCTTGACTTATGCCGCTATTATAGCCTAGTTTTTGCAAGCTTATTCCTTGTCGAGCTTGTTCATGACATAGGTATTATTGGGGAGGCCCACAATAATACATTTCAGAATCAGTATATTAAGGTCTGGCCAACCTTAGTGCGCTTGATTCGCCCTTCGTAATGCTACTTTACGTGGATTAAGATATGTATTGATTAGTAGACGAATATACTTGCCCTAGACATGTCTGACATATCGTATCGGTTACATAACTGTACCGATGTGAGCATGCGAATAGAAAATTACCAAATTAAGATTTCAATCCACAACTGTCTTGACAATTCTCATTTGAATTCTTTAAACACTTTGATTCCCATACTTCCATTCTATTACCCCTCCTTGAACTCTTTTCCGTTGCTTTCCGTCTTCCCTTGTTTCGGAAAGACGAAATCTCGTGCTTGGATATAAGTGATACACGGATAGTACAAGATATATCCCATAGGCCAATCACATTATTTGGTGACTATCTTTCATAATTGATTAAGGGCATATCACATATGATATAGTTGGTGTTAAAGTTTTGAGGATTAAATGACATGAGAAAATAAATCGAGGAATATTTTTCTTAAATGTAAGAGCCTTATGTGATAGATGGGTAAATTCTAAGTTGGGTAGAAATTACATTATTAAACTTGAGGTAAATTCTTTTAGATTGTGATCAAGTGAGATTAGATAGGGAGAAACCATGTTCTATTTTAATTTCGAGGACGAAATTGTTTTAAGTTGGGTAGATTGTAAACCCCCTCACCCAAAATAGATATTTTGTGTATATTTTATATTATTATAGGTATTGAATTTCTTTAGAGTATTCTGTTATTTAATTAGCAAATGAATTTCTTGATATATTTACTTATATAAATATTTATTTAGAATCATTTTTAGGTTATTTTAGATTTTTGAAATTAATTAGGATTTAATTGGATATATATAGTCTTAATATTAGATATATGCTAATTTAGTGTTAATAGATATTAATAAGATTTTATAAATTATTTGTATTATATTTAATTATATTCAAGATTATAAATTATTGAGATAGATTCAAACTCTACTTTAAATTAATTCAAATCATGAACCTACTAGGAATACAACTTAATGTATATCATATCCTTATTTAAATTCATCATAATTCTATCCAAATTAACCAATCCTAGTTGTATTTAATTAAGTAGTCTCCACCATTATAAATACCTCATCCTTCATATTTTTCCCCAAATTTCTCTCTTTTTCGTCCAAAAATAGTCAAAATTCGTCATAAATTCAGCCTCATTTTCTACTAGTTATGACGAATTAAAAAGACGATATCTCCTAGCTCCGGACTCCAAACGAGGCCTAGTTTTTTTTGTTAGAACGATAATGAGGTGAGCTTTCTGATTATATAAATTTTTTTTTCTAAATTATGAGTATTAAATTCTGGAAAATTCGTAGAGCACAGCATATCCAAAAATAGACGTATTTCGATGTTTTTGCGATTCCGGGAGAACCAGGAATCAGAATCACGAACCGTTTAAAGTTTCGAAAAGCTAATATCGAGATCATCGACATATATTTTTTCCAGAATTTAATTTGAAGTATTTACATACTTTTAATTCTGTAGAACTTCTAGGTTAGAATTTAACCATCGGTGCACAATACAAAATTTGTATGTGCCATAATTCCCAAACGAATTTGAATTCGGACGAGCCGTAAATTCCAGCATGTTTTTGACGCTGAAATCTACAGGAAATCATGCATGAAAGTTGAGTTTGTGTCGGTTGACTTTTCGGTCAACAGATCGCCTCGATTTGCGTGCCATGAGTCTCGAGTTGATAAAATTCAGTTTCTTTGGACAAAATTTAGGAATTAACATAAAAATCAGAATAATAAGATTAAAATAGGATTTTAGAGTAACTATTCCAGAATTAAATAAATTAAAATAAATTATCTTTTGACGTGATAAATTTGTAATACATAGGATATTGGATTTGTTCTGCGCAACTTCTGGAGCAGGTTATTGGTACATCGCAGCTTCCTTACCAGGCAAGTGTACCTTGCCAAACTCTGCAGTATTGTTACATATTTTCCTTGCTTCATTTTATTGATGAGCATGCTTAACCTAGGACCGTGTGACGTACTTAGCGTCCGATTATTAGTCGGGTGCCAACACCGTACGCGGTGTTGGGTACGGTCATCTAGAGATGGACATTCGCGACACTTTATCTTCTCGTACTGGTCTTACCAAGTACGCTTTGACCTAGGACACTTGACACTATTCATGAGACAGGATTTTCTCGAGATATTCGTGGTGATTCTGTATAGGATACAGGACTTGGACATTATATTCTAAGATATAGTATGACTTGTTGCATTTAGCTATGATCGCGCTTGACATGGACATGAGACGTTATGGACATGATATGCGTGGTTACATTGGGTGGGGAGAGACACACAGGCTACAGGCTGATTATATATATATAAAACATAGTAAACACATAGTAAAATACATAGTTATTGCTGCTACCGGCTCCCAGACACAGAGCTTGTAGTGGTCTCAGCCTGAGTACTCGTGATGCTCTCATTTGCATGTTCACATAGATGGTTACATACTTACCCTATTTATTTCATTATCTGCTGCACTGCATTATTTATTTTGGCATGAGCTTTCTTGTACCTTGCTATGTCCCCTGAGGACCTGGATCCGGATTATGTCCCCAGATATTGCAGACGAGATCGATCCAGAGGTTTATGGAGCAGGAGCATTATCAGGAGCAGACATTGGAGCAGTACCAGATCCAGTAGACGCGTGATCACCGAGGGTATCTTCTGAGTATATACTGTTCCATACTCAGTATTTGTTGTGGTTATCTTTATTCTTGTATCTTGACAGATGTATTCAGACTCATTATCGGGTTATTTCCCTGAGTTTATATTATATTGAGATTGATCTTTCTTTATGATTCTGATATTGTTGTATTCATTTCTGTGGATGAGATTAGTATATCTAGACCCTTATTGTTGTACTACAGCTTAAGTATGCCCTGATGGATCCATTAAATTGGGTTGTCCATCGGTGCGTACTGCTGGCCATTGCCACGTGTCTAGTCCCTCGGTATTTTGGGACTGGGGCGTGACAACTTCGAAGGATCATTGGAGGACCACCTACATCTTATAGAGTTTTTTTACAACAATAGCTATCAAGCGAGTATTCAGATGGCTCCGTTTGAAGCATTGTATGGAAGAAAATATAGGTCTCCTATGTGTTGGAGTGACGTGGAAGAACGTCAGATTCTGGGACCCGAGTTGGTGGTCAACACCGTAGAGACAGTCAAGAAGATTCAGGGACACTTGCGAGCAGCGCAAGACAGGCAGAAGCAGTGGGCAGACCTTCATCGTCGTCCCTTAGAGTTCAAAGAGGGCGATCATGTCTTCTTGAGGATATCACCGACCAGAGGCACCATCCGATTCGGAAGGCGCGGCAAGTTGAGTCCAAGGTATATTGGACCATTTGACTTGCTCGAGAGAGTTGGAGAGGTGGCATATCGACTTGCGCTACCACCTTCACTGGAGGGAGTACATGACGTATTCCATGTGTCGCAGCTCAGGCGATATGTGGCAGACAGCAGTCATATTCTCGACCATTCAGAGATCACCATTGGGCCGAGCTTGTCATACCAAGAGCAACCCGTGGGAATCCTTGATCGTCGAGAGAAAGTGTTGAGGAACCAGTCTATTCTCTTGGTTCGCGTAGCATGGAGGCATGGCGCGCCAGGAGAATCAACTTGGGAGCGCGAGGACGACATGCGCAAGCGTTTTCTGAACCTATTCGCGGACTAAGGTATGAATTTACATTGTTAATTTATATCTTATATCATCCTTGCATTCTATCGTGGCTTAATTTTAATTTCGAGGACGAAATTTTTACAAGTTGGGTAGAATGTAAAACCCAATTCCTAAAAATCGTATATACCCTTTTTATTTATTAATTATTAATTTAAATTATAGTAATTAGGGCTAAATAGGAGAAATAAATTTTTAATAATTTTTATTTTAGGTGTTCGGGCACTTAGAGGACTTATGGGACCATCAGAAATTTTTCGGAATTTATTTCATGTAGGAGACCCCTTGAGCAGTTGCTAGCCTAACGGTGTGCATTATCCTAATCTATAAATTTTCTTATGTGGATATATATATATATATATATATATATATATATATATATATATATATATATATATATTTAAAAAGAAAAGAAAAGAAAAGAAAAGAAAAGAAAAGAAAAGAAATTAATAATATAATAATAATTAATAAAGTAATAATAAAACTACTATACTTCTTAAAGCAACTACTATTCTTAGCAAACTACTAGCAAACTACTATTCTTCGCAAACTACTAAAAGCACAGCCAACTAATACTTACAAACAAACGTAGCAAAACCAATTCCCACTTCCACGGACACAGCGCCCCCCTTGCACGCGAACTCCTCCATATCCCTTCTCTCTCCCTATCCAATATATATATATATATATATATATATATATATATATATATATATATATATATTATTTCATAAAACCCTAACCTAAAATCTCCAGACCCCCTCTTCTCATCTAGAGCCGCCACCGCAGCCAGAGAACCCCTCCAGGCCGTCCAAACCATCCCGACCACCCCGACCTCGTGCACTGCAGATTCCCACACGAGGTACCTTCGCTCCGGAGTTGTTTTCCGTCGACTCGCTCAACCAAACGCCGTTTTGTCTTCACCGGTATGCTCAACCCTTAACCCTCTTCCATATTTGTATTATAGCAGACCTCGAATAACGTGTACCCATAGGCGAAAACAGCGTCCAAGTTGGCGCGAGCAGACCGAATTTTGGGATCGCAAAAAACTGCGGTGACCACCCATGTTGCCGAGTTCGTATCTCCCACCACAGAGATCCGAATTCGGCGATTCTTTTTGATATGTGTAGAACACTTGACCTAGTTTATTTTTTGTTAAATAACCCTAGATTATTAGCTGCTGTGGACAGAATTAAATTCGTCACAAAACCCCGCGAACCCACTTTTTCTAGAATTCTAAAAGTTGTGAAACGGAGCGCTCCCCGCCAAACGGGACCGCCCCGCCGTGTACCAAGTGTACCGAACGGTGCACGCAGCATAACTGGACACATAAAAATTTGTGGGAACTGATTCGGACGCGTGTGCGCGCCGAAATCAGGCCGTATCCGAGGACACACCCCGTGTCGTAATTTTTGTGGAACTCGCGCGTATTTTGTGCACGCTTGTCAGATTGTGACGAAACTTGTGCCACTGGACTCGTGGTAATGCGCTGGTCCTGTGACCCAAGTTTCACGCAATTCTGAGACGGTTGACCAAATCGTCAATTGGCGGGCCCCATAGTTGACTTTTTGGACAAAATTGTGTTCGGCTCATCGAAATCCATATTTGGATATACCGTTGGGTTCGTATTGACATTTAGAGTTGTTTGACCTATAGTTTGTCCCATTTAGAGACTGTTACCCTCAGCACGCTTTTCGGTGCAAAGTGGGCCATACGTGGACCCCACTTTTATCCGAAATTACTGTTTTGCCCCTGTGTCCAAATTGGACGAAAGGGATGTACTTTTTAGCTATTTTGCTCATTCCGGAAATGTTGGTGATGTTTATTTCAGCATCCGAAGACGTTTGTTCGGAGTCCTTAGTTCCAGGTTCTGTGTCCTTGACATTTGGGCGCTTACACTTTACAGATTTCTTGCCAGGCAAGTATACCTTGCCATTGTACTGTATTTACATTCCATATAATGCATGCATATTTATTTCTGTTTATTTTAGTTCATTTATTTTAACTGCTATATAAACTGCGCGTCCAAGGAAACTTGGGTGCAACGACGGTATCGTCGTACTATATTTTTATTTATGTATATGCATTGGACCTACTTTATGAGACTATCCCATCTTTATGAGGCATTTGTGTTTCATTGGCCATGACACTATTCTTACACGAGTGTGAGTCACATGTAGGACACGGACTTGCGTACTCGGCTGGCCACTGGTATGTATAGGTCGTGCGACGGATAGGGATAACTGCCAATAAAAACTTTGTATGCTAGTAGACCTGGCAGTTATTAGAGGTTTATCGTGTCATGGACATGACATGGTTAGAGCATTGGGTGGGGAGAACAACAAGTACCGCATTTGAGCTCCTTTACACTTTTTCTATTGTGCGCCCGGATTCTCCACCGGAGATACGGGTGGTGATGACCACTATATATTATATTATTATCAGGCCCCCCATCTCCCTCTCCGATGCCAGTGATTGGAGGGGGGGGCATAACAGTAGGCGGCGGTAGCAACAACAACAAACGTCGGAGGCCGGGCGGGGACCGGGGGTCGCGGGCATTGGACGGCGCAGCTTGGTACAGGAGGGGACGGGGCTGCATGAGGGCGGCACGGTCGGCGGAGGGTGGGGGGTGTCGCGCTCTCACGGTGGCGGGTGGCGAAGAAGGAGGGGGGCTGGTAGTTGTCTTTTTTAAAATTTTGGTATCAATATAAAAATTATTATATAGTTGAAGGTATTAAGTTAGTACCTATGAAAGTTGAGCGTAACAAGCTAAACATTTTGAATAGTTGGGGGTATCAAGTTATAATTTAGCCTATTATATAACTATAATCTAATACCTCTTCTAGCTCATGTGGTTAAGGTGGGAGGCATTCTTCTTGGTTACTCAAGTTTGATTCGTCATGATGTTATTTATAACAAATTTATTTTTTTTCAATAATTTTTTTTACGTAATATTAATTTTAAAATAAATGGTTGAGTATTTACAAATGGCCAGACGGCTCACTTTTGAGCCATTTTGAAGCATCATTATAAGAGTATATATATATATATATATATATATATATATATATATATATATATATATATATATATTTCCCACACACGGACTAGTGAGAAAAATATACGTCTAGTAGTTTGATGGCTTCCTATTTTCATCTCTTGAGCAATCCGTAGAGTAGTTTGATGACTTCATTACTAGAACTGTTTGTCCTGGAAACCCTATTAATTTTACTCTATTTTCTGCGTATCTGCCTACTTTATGCACTTTGGGATTGGATGAATTAGTTGTTTCTACATTTTCAACTTATATCAATGCTATCAGAATATTTTACTGTAATCTAATCTTTGAAGATGATTTTATTCATTCTCGTGTCAGCGGGATAAACATTAAATTTAATGCTGACAATTTAGGGGAGATACTTCATATTCCAAACGATGGTGAACCCCTTGTCGACATCACCAAATTTATGTTTTTTGAAGGCACGACTCTAGACTCCTTTATGGATTTCCTTTGCAATTCTGTCCCTCGTTCCCTGGTAAGATTAAAGCCAAACACCTTAACAAATGGTTTTATGACTTACATCGTATTGTTTTCTCTGTGATCATTCCCAAGCAATCCTCCACTGATGACATTACTAACTTATAATTGTGTACTATCTACCATCTCTACTTTGGGATTCAATTTAGTTTTTCAAAGACTATTATTCAGACTATGGTTCGGGTACGTAAGAACAGGCAGAATTTATTGTACCCAATGTACTTACCTATCATATTTCAATACTTTGGCATTCCATTAGATGAATGTCCTTATCTAGTAGAGCCCACCTACCTCTTTACTGTCCGTAGGACCCTAATCTCCCACCTGTTCCACCTATTAATGCTACCTCTGGTACTGGTCCATCTGTACCACCTGTACCTCCTGATGCTACTACCTCAGCTGCTCCACTCATTACTCTTGAGTACCTCCACACTATGCTCCAGGATCACTTTCGGCTGAAAGACGTGTGAGACTCGTCTCACAGTATTCGTATTTTATGCGGATACGTATTTTTGTGCTATTTATTATTTTTTATTTGGTTTTTGAGGCAGCTCAAAAATTTTAAAAATTAAAACTTTACTACCTGACCGGTATACCGAAGGTATACTCTAGTATACCGACGGTATACCGATCCTGAAGATATTTGTTTCACTTTTTGAGATTCTTATATATAGTACTTCTTTTCTTTCTTTTTCTTTTCTATCTCTCTTCTCTTCTCTTCTTCTTTCTCTCTTGAGCTTGGAGCTTAGTTTTGAGACCTGGAGTGTAGTTTCTGAATCCCTTCGAGGAGGTGGACTAGAAGACTTAGGCTGGGAGCTCGCTTTAGAAAAGTACACCTTGTCGATTTAGTGAACTTCTTTTAATTCTGCTATTTTCTTTCCTGGAGCTTTGGTTGTTGCTTTTTAGCTCAGACTTACTTTACTATATTTGTTCTTCTTGTGATTTTTAGTCTTTTGACCATCTCGGTTTTGAATTCTGGTAGAATCTTGTCCCGTCCCTTTTTGATAACTCGGTAACGGAGACGCTACCGGAGTTGTGACCGTGAGTTTTAGTCCATATTGTGATATGAGACTTACCCCTAGACTTGACTTTTTGCTAGACTTGGTTTTGGTGATTTTGGGGGCTTGATTTGGGTCCCAGAAATCAGATTCTGACTTTGGCTTAATTTCGGTCAGAAACCGGCATACCGACGGTATACTACAGTATACCGACGATATACCGATTTTGTCTTCTAGATATTTTTGTGGACCTTATCGGCATACCGACGATGTACTACAGTATATCGACGGTATATCGATTTGTGAAACTTTGTTTTTCAGCAGCTTTCTTGCCTACTTGGAACGGCATATCGATGGTATACTCCGGTATACCGATGGTATACCGATTTGTTGGAATCCATAACTTACTGTGTTTTTGCTATCTCTTCACCGGTATGCCGTCGGTGTACTAGACTGTACCGATGGTATACCAATCATGTTCTTTCTTTAAGAATTTTTGGTTTTTCGAGTTTTTGTTTGTTTCTTCTTGCTTTTGTTTGGATACGTGATTGATTTAACCTGTCAAGACATGAACTTGCATGGCTTTAGAGGAATGTACTTTACTTCGCTGTAGTTGGTTTCACCCAGCTTTACCCGGCTATACGTAACATGATTGAATGGACTTGACTTGGCATAACTTGACATGGCTTCTCATGGTTATACTTGGTTTCACTTGGCTTCACCTGGATTGACATGGCTTCACTTGGCTTTTCTTGGTTTTACTTGGTTTCACGTGGCTTGGTTTGTTGTCGTGGCTTACATGAGTCCGTTTGTGCAATATATATTAAAACTGGACTATATTACTATTAGCACTTAACTTATCTGCATCATGCCTAGAATGGATTCTGCGGAATGCCACATCCAGATTCATACAAGAAAATGCTAAGGATTAAACAACTAGAGACTCACATAGTTCATGGCTAGGGATTTCCTAGATTGCATGCAGTCCCGGTTACCTACAACAAAGAAGTGGATTTAGATGGCTTTATCAAGTAGATTTATATTATTTTATTGTATGATTTTTTTGGTCTCAACGTGCGCCGGTGGGTATCCCGAACGGACTGCAGGGGCATGCGATCAAAAGGAACTCTAGCATCGCATTGCATTACAAATGTTAGTAATTAATGATTTGTGATAACCCTAGTTAGTTAAAGTATCAAGCCGTACTTATATGATTTGTCATGAATGATGAATGATGATTAGTCTAGGCCTTACATGATCACACATTTATCTTCTGTACTTGTTATTTCTTATTGCTTATCAGTTCAGGTTATGTCTCATTGCAGGTTTTTAGTATTTATTTCATCCGAAGATTATTTACTTTCAGTCTTTACTTTCAGTATTTGTATTGCTTGTGTTGTTGGTTTAAGTTCCTAGATTGGCTTCCTTTATGATACTTGTTATTTGGGATATGACCCCACCGGTTTTGTATGGCCAGATAGAGTAGCCTCACCAGAGGATCTCCCGTATCTTTCCTAGGATGGTGACCACCCGGAGCACCAGACCGCTTGAGTGGGTTTCCTTACTTTCCCGTTCTATTGTACATAAAATTAGAATAGAGGGCTCTAGATAGTATATGAAATTAGAAGAACAAAATTTAGTCGTCGCGCAATTAGCGACGCTAAGGTCGCAGAGGAACAGTATATGAAATTAGAATAGAGGGCTCTAGATAGCATCATGGTTTTCTAATGGGAAGTGGTATGCTAGTTGCTATGTTTGAGGTAAGATCAAGAAAAAAGTGTTGATTACATTCCTCTCGACTTCCTAAGGTGTTGTCTACTAATAATAAGACAAGAATCTAAATTTATAGTTCTAATATTACTATCTCACTACAAAAGTTAGGGTTGGTCCTAATATTCGACCTTGGATTTCTAGTGGTCCCTCAATACTAGGGTCAAACAATATGGTTAAATTTCTAACTGACTCTAATAGTGTTTATACTACTCTCAAATCTTCATAATACATCAAGGGGTAATGGTAAACCAATCTATAGATAAGGAATTCTAGGGTTCATTAGATATTCTAAACTTAGTAGTGTGTCAATACTCTAGTTGTACTTTTAATAGGAATGTTATCCTACTTATCATCTAATGACAGGGACTTCTATATTCTAGGAGGGGGCTATAGTCAAGGAATTATCAGGGAAGTACAGGAATCAAGCAGGATACAATTATTCAAATAGAATGGATTGGAGGAAGAGCGAATTATAGTCAATTATGGATGAGATCCTATACTCTATTCCTAGGTGCAGGCTTGTTCGGTACAATAACGTAACCGAGACAATATGCTCTCGACCTACATGGGCCACCACAAAAACATGCCACGTCCTAGTCCCAAAATACATAGGACTAGAACACGTAAGCATGCCAGCCGCATGGATATGGCAACTCCAATATATAGAAACCATAACCCATACGTATGCTGTAATATGAATATCAAATCCACAAGTGGTATAAAATGTATCATAAATCATAGGGTATAATCTAAATCTCATCCACAGAAAATCAATATAAATAAATGACCAACATCTATATAACTAGATCTCAATAAGAAGCGTCTAAAGATGACGGTTGGATGGAAATAAATCCACTACCAACTCGAATATAAAAGTAAATACAATATAAGTACACCTCAACAAACACAATATAAGAATACCAGCTAACAATCACGGGCTCAAAGAGAAGATATCTTCGAAACATATGTAACCATCTGAATCTGCACCCCTGCGAATACTCAAGAACAGCGACACCTGGAAGGGCCAGGTCCTCAGAGGGACGTAACAAGATACATAGAAGCAAGCCAATTTTAATACAGTAAACATGCATAATATTTAAAAATATATAAGTACGCTGTATAAGACAATCTATATGAATGCAAATGAGGACAAATTTTTGACGTATGGGCAAGGGTAGGCTACACGATCTACCTCACAACTCACACACTCGTCAGTGGACATCAGAAATCGATATACCGCGGGGGTAGCGACCAGCGCGACACATGCCCGTAGTGCGAGCTATATACTATGGTTTACCAGAGTGGTTAAAATCCCATACGTCTAATGATTTTCCTCTCATGATACTAAGTGTCAAGTGTGTGTCAACATATCTAATATATAGTAATGACTTAAAGGAACTACACATGCAATAAATAAACAAAAATGCAATAAATATACAGAAATATACTAAGCATGCAAAATACTATAAGCAATTTGGCAAGGTATCTTGCCTGATCTGAAAAATAATGAAGTTCCAACTCAAGGCGTCGTCTGATCTACCCGTCACATAAATTAAATAAGTTAGGTTACAAAAGTGGGTGAATAGGTTCCTCCATTTTAATCTATTTTAATTCTGAATAAAATAACCTAAAATAGTATTTTAATCTTATTATAATCTTATTTTATTGTTAAGCTCTAATTTTGGTCCAAAGAAAGTCAACTTTAAGGATTTGTGATCCGTGGCACGCAAATCGAGGCAATCCGTTGACCAAAAAGTCAACTGACTCAAATCTTGGATTTGTGTATGGAATCATATATATTTTAATGCTACATGAACACTGGAATAAATGGTTTCATAAAATCATAAGTCAGTAAAGAGTTATGGCCACAAGGGCGCACAGATGATAGTTTTCGGTGGTTTCCTATTTACGTCTACGTTGCACAAATTTTACAGTAGAATAAAATTATATTTTAAATTCTATAAAAATACTTTTCTATAAGTTCATCATGTCATCTTTTCGAAACTTCAAACAATTTGTAATTCCGAGTTCGGGATCTCCCGAAATCTCGAAAATACCAAAACACATCTGATATCGGACAACTGTCACTTTTAGAATTTTCTAGAAAAATAGGTTCAGAAATTATTAAAATAATTTATATATTCAGAAAACTAATCTTGATATGGTTCTAACAAAATATATTGGAGCGTGTTTGGAGTCCGGAGCTAGGAGATATCGTCTTTTTAAGTCGTCATAACATACTAGAAAATGAGGCTGAATTTATGACGAATTTTGACTCTTTTTGGACGAAAAAGAGGTGAATTTTGGGAAGAAAAATATGAAGGATGAGGTATTTATAATGGTGAAGACTACTTAATTGAATACGACTAGGATTGGCTAATTTGAATATGAATATGATCAGTTTAAATAAGGATAGGATATGCATGAAGTTGCTTTCCTAGTAGGCTCAGGATTTAAATTAATTTAAAAATAGAGTTTAAGTTTATCTCAATAATTTATAATCTTAAATAGAATTAAAGATAATAAAAATAATTTATATATAATCTTATTAATATCTATTGACACTTAAATTAGCGTCTATATAATATTAAGACTATATATAACCAAATAAATCCTAATTAATTTCAAAAATCTAAATAAATTTCTTAAAATTCTAAATAAATTATAGAAAAAATATAATTAAATATTCTAACCTAAAATAAATATTTGGTATTAATAACATGCAAGTATGGTCTCAAAGTAAATCATAGAAGTCCTAGAAATTTACGTTCCCTATGTTTTAATTACCTAAAAATTATAAAAAAAATCTTCAAAAATCTAAAATAACCTAAAAATAATTCTAAATAAATATTTATATAAGTAAATATATCAAGAAATTTATTTGCTAATTAACTAAGAGAATACTTTAAATAAATTCAATATCTATAATAAATATAATAATATAAAATATACACAAAATATCTATTTTGGGTGAGGGGGTTTACAATCTACCGAACTTACAAAAATTTCGTACTCGAAATTAAAATAGGACATGGTTTCTCTCTATCTAATCTCACTTGATCACAATCTAAAAGAATTTACCTCAAGTTTAACAATGCAATTTCTACCCAACTTAGAATTTACCCACCTATCAAATAAGGCTATACTTTTAAGAAAACTATTTCTCAAATTATTTAATCATGTTATTCAATTCTCAGAAATTTTAACACCAAACATATCACCTATGGTATGTCCTTAATCAATTATAAAAGAGAGTCACTAAGTCATGTGATTAGCCTTATGGGGTATATCTAGTACTATCAGTATGTCAACTTATACCAAGCACGAGGTTTCGTCTTTCCGAAATAAGGGAAGACGGAGAGCAATAATAAAGAATTCAAGGTGAAGGTGATAGAATACAAGTACGAGGTTCAAAGAGATTAAGAAATTCGAAAAAAGAATTGTCAGGACAGTTTTGGAGTGAAATCCTATTTTTGGTAATTTTTTATTTACATGCTCGTATCAGTACAGTTACGTAACCGATACGATATGTCAGACATGTCTAGGGGCAAGTATATTCGTCTACTACCATATATCTCAATCCACGTAAAATAGTCATGCGAAGAGCGAACCAAGCGCACTAAGGTTAGCTAGACCTTAATACACCGATTCTGATTAGACAATTGTATCATTGTGTGCACCCAATAATACATATGTCATGAGCAAGCTCGATGAAAGAATAATCTTGCAAAAACTAGGCTATAATAGCAGCATAAGTCAAGGTAGTACAAAAAATATAAGTACGCTAGATTATGATGAGAGAAGTTACAAAATAATCCAAGTTCACAAAGAAGATATGACTCTTACAATCTCTACAGTTGTCATACTAACTCCTTGTCTAAGTCCATAGCCGACCAAATAGGGGTATGGGCTTCTAGGTTCTATAGTCTGATTAAACACTGTCGTCTTATGCTAGCATACAGGTAATGTCATTCAGTTACACTTCAATAATAGATCAAAAGACTATGTGATACTAGATTATGAGGCATACTACCCAACTTAAAACAATAAACTAATACTGTACTGTCTTAAGGATACCGTAGAAACTCCTATTAAGGTCTACGAGAAAGTGTCTTGGTACTTATCAGGGTATCCTTTTACATTACATAGGTCATGGTCGTCTTAAGTCTTAGTCATAGCGCTTATAGAGCAAGTGTCAATAGTAAGAATGGAAAGTTACAGGCCTTCAAGGGAAAAAGGGGATATAACTCGTATCGAGGTGTGGTACAAGTTACGCAATTTGAAAACTAAGGGATAATCATCAGGTCGTAATCTAGCAGACTAACTTAAAACTATAAAGTTCTAATACCAATCACATAATTCAAAAATTCAAGAGTAACAACCAAAATTCTAGCAAGCTATATATCCTAACATAGAATAAAATCACTTGGTCTACAATCAAAAGTATCAGATGGCATGAGTTGAAAGATGAAGAGTAGAAGAACAAAATTTAGTCATCGCGCAATTATCAGTCCTGCTTTCTAGTATTTTGGTTCTAAGGCATGATAAGACGATCGTCACAGATTAGAGGATGATCGCTATCATGCTATGGATCACCATACCACTCTCTAGGCTTAGGCTATATCTAACTATGTTCTGGATATACGTTACAGCTTCTCTCAGTACCCTGGCAGGGGACCAATTTACATAGTTTGTGATCCATCCATCCCTGGCAATCGCATTGATGATTGAGACGCTCAGTGATACTTTAATCCTGCTGCTGCTTTTTATGATCCCAACCGTTCGACAGAGGTCGGTGATGATGATCAGTTGTAGTATAGAGATCATTAGCTTAGCATTTAGTGATCATGTTATCTTTATGAGATTTTTATCCTAGTTATGCTACTGTCACGCCCCGATCTCTCGCAGGCAAATCGGCCGTTCCCGCTAGGCGGGAATCACCCTCGCCAGCGCTCCCGCGGAACGATTGCTTAGCCCATCCGGGTGTGATGCCGCACGAGCGTGAGTCACGCCCGTGCAAGGCCATGGTTCATTGGCTGGCGGTAAGAGTTCTAAGTCACAGAGTCGCACAGATTGTCCGAGTGCAGCAGAGTCATGAACGCATAGGCAATCGGTAACAGGATCACTGAGTCGACAATTATAGCGGAAGCATTAAAACACAAGTTTGAAGTAAGCAACTCTTTTATTGATATGAACAATATGTTACAGGCGGCGTATAGCCGAGATTACAAGTCGCTCAAGCCTCTCTCTCTGAAACAGTAATTGTGTGCCAAGTGGCTACAACTGTAGAATAAATGTACAGGCAATGGTCAGGCGAGTTCGGGCTATGTTCACAATATTATGTCTTGTATATGTGCTTCTGTTCCGGACGCACCGTTGCAAGGCTTCAGAGGGAACTCCTGGCCTTAGCACGCACGAAGGAGGCGTCCGCACCGAACGAGGTTCTCCCGCACCCTGCATATCAAACTGGTGGATTATCAGTACATTGAATGCACTGGTGGGGAAGCTACTCGCCCGCTCGAGACATCCAAACACGTAATATAGGTTTCGTGCACAACTATTAAGTTGTCTTTCTAGTTGCCTTAGGATCAGTTTCATGCAAATATTGAATAGCCTAACGTGTCGGGCAGTGCGCCGTGCAATGTTTGAGGAAACACGGCGAGACTTACCAACTTACCATCTCCTTCCCTGTCCAAGGCAAACATTGAGGCAAATATCGTTAATTCAAGCACGGGCAAGTATAACATTCAGGAGGCATAGCACATGCAAACATGAGGGTCATTTTAACATGATCGTTCAGGTGTTTAGTTGTTTCTTGATGCAATGCAGTGACTCGCACGCGGATAGCCGCTAAGCGAGGATGACTTATCTATATGAACGTTAGTCGCTGGCATAGCCATAAAGGACCGTAGTCAATTGGCGGGGTAGAGAATGCAACGAAAGCATGTGAGGCGCTGCAAACCATCCCGTCAATCACGTGAGCGACTACTATATTATGTTCCATCCGGATCGGGTCGGTCCCAGTGACCGCCCGTGGAACCGTGCCTCGTTGTCGAGTTGTCCGCGACATGCAGGTCAGGATCAGGATCAGTTTTAATCCATAACTTGAATGATAATCCATGATTCGTGATCTAAACGAGCGTTTGCTCCAAGAGCTGAGATTCGTTCGTTACGTGACGTGATTCTCGTTCAGACATAAACTTGATGTGATTATCATTCAGTTGTCACGTTAAGGATTCACGTTCAGTATTCGTTACCCTGATGCGTGCCCCTGGTTCGGGGATTGCCTTGGCGACCTAATGGTCCCGAATACTTACAGGTTCGTTCAGGCACGGAACGACTACGAAATAGTCTTCCGGGGTTTGCATGAAAATACGGTAACATTTTAATCAGACAAGCATGCGTTTCTAAGGAACATAAGTAAACACGTTTGCTCGGACCCGAAGGTAAGCCGAGAGATGAAACCGTTAAGGGACTTAGCATGCGAGGGTCTGAACATATATAAGCAGTATTTCATTTTCCATGTTCTAGCAAGCAATACAAGTTGGGATTATTCCCTTAGCTAGGTGCGTTGGATTTATTAGCATGCAGGGGGTTATCACCTAGCAACTAGCATGAATATTCCAGATTTTATGTGTACTGGCTAAGCAAAGACAAGTTCACCGTAGCCACCCACCTTAGCGATAATTCGCCTCGGTAGAGCGATACGTATGAGCGAGCCTCTGAAAGCCTAAGCCGGATTCCTGTAGGGACAAGTCTGGATATCCTTTGCTTCTTGATCGAGGCAAAGCGGGTCGGGACAGTTGTACTTCTGCCGCTTGAGAGGGCAGTCCGCTTGAGCGGAACGGGGTGTTACATCCTACCCAACTTAGAAAAAGTCTCGTCCTCGAGACTTACTAAGGACAAGCAGTAATCTAGGGTTGAGGCAATCCTAGACAAGTCGTTGTACTTGTTCATTTGGATCTTCACTTGCACAAGCTTCAAAATCAGCATATCGCTTAGACTGGATCGTGCGCACTTTCGAAGGGCCCCTCTAGCGTGAACACGTCAACCAGCTTAGTGATAGCGAAGTCTCAGCACTCGAGTTTACCTTTTCTTAAGTCTTGGATGGTGCACTAGTTCAAGGTGTCCCTCGAATAGTTGCATTCAACCAAACTTAGAGTTAGTAAAAATCGGACAAGCTACTAGCGATACTCTCAAGGGTTCGCACAGGTTGGCTCAAAGGCCACTCGCAGCATACAACCAGACAAGCAATCATATCATTCAAAATGTATTTTGAAAGTATTTAGACTTATTGTTGGAACATCCCATCGAGGCATTGAGAGAGAGCGTGCATATAATCCACGAACGAGCTTTCGAAACAGAGATATCGAATCGAAGTCCAAAGGCGTAGAAGCCAGGCTCTGATACCAACATGTCACGCCCCGATCTCCCGCAGGCAAATCGGCCGTTCCCGCTAGGCGGGAATCACCCTCGCCAGCGCTCCCGCGGAACGATCGCTTAACCCATCCGGGCGTGATGCCGCACGAGCGTGAGTCACGCCCGTGCAAGGCCATGGTTCATTGGCTGGCGGTAAGAGTTCTAAGCCACAGAGTCGCATAGATTATCCGAGTGCAGCGGAGTCATGAACGCATAGGCGATCGGTAACAGGTTCACTGAGTCGACAATTATAGCGGAAGCATTGAAACACAAGTTTGAAGTAAGCAACTCTTTTATTGATATGAATAATGTGTTACAGGCGGTATAGCCGAGATTACAAGTCGCTCAAGCCTCTCTCTCTGAAACAGTAATTGCGTGCCAAGTGGCTATAACTGTAGAATGAATGTACAGGCGATGGTCAGGCGAGTTTGGGCTATGTTCACAACATTATGTCTTGTATATGTGCTTCTGTTCCGGACGCACCGTTGTAAGGCTTCAGAGGGAACTCCTGGCCTTAGCACGCACGAAGGAGGCGTCCGCACCGAACGAGATTCTCCCGCACCCTGCATATCAAACTGGTGGATTATCAGTACATTGAATGCACTGGTGGGGAAGCTACTCGCCCGCTCGAGACATCCAAACACGTAATACAGGTTTCGTGCACAACTATTAAGTTATCTTTCTAGTTGCCTTAGGATCAGTTTCATGCAAATATTGAATAGCCTAACGTGTCGGGCAGTGCGCCGTGCAATGTTTGAGGAAACACGGCGAGACTTACCAACTTACCATCTCCTTCCCTGTCCAAGGCAAACATTGAGGCAAATATCGTTAATTCAAGCACGGACAAGTATAACATTCAGGAGGCATAGCACATACAAACATGAGGGTCATTTTAACATGATCGTTCAGGTATTTAGTTGTTTCTTGATGCAATGCAGTGACTCGCACGCGGATAGCCGCTAAGCGAGGATGACTTATCTATATGAACATTAGTCGCTGGCATAGCCATAAAGGACCGTAGTCAATTGGCGGGGTAGAGAATGCAACGAAAGCATATGAGGTGCTGCAAACCATCCCGTCAATCACGTGAGCGACTACTACGTTATGTTCCATCCGGATCGGGTCGGTCCCAGTGCCCCAGTGACCGCCCGTGGAACCGTGCCTCGTTGTCGAGTTGTCCGCGACATGCAGGTCAGGATCAGGGTCAGTTTCAATCCACAACTTGAATGATAATCCATGATTCGTGATCTGAACGAGCGTTTGCTCCAAGAGCTGAGATTCGTTCGTTACGTGACGTGATTCTCGTTCAGACATAAACTTGATGTGATTATCATTCAGTTGTCACGTTAAGAATTCACGTTCAGTATTCGTTACCCTGATGCGTGCCCCTGGTTCGGGGATTGCTTTGGCGACCTAATGGTCCCGGATACTTGCAGGTTCGTTCAGGCACGGAACGACTACGAAGTAGTCTTCCGAGGTTTGTATGAAAACACGGTAACATTTCAATCAGACAAGCATGCGTTTCTAAGGAACATAAGTAAACACGTTTGCTCGGACCCGAAGGTAAGCCGAGAGATAAAACCGTTAAGGGACTTAGCATGCGAGGGTCTGAACAGATATAAGCAGTATTTTATTTTCCATGTTCTAGCAAGCAATACAAGTTGGGATTATTCCCTTAGCTAGGTGCGTTGGATTTATTAGCATGCAGGGGGTTATCACCTAGCGACTAGCATGAATATTCCAGATTTTATGTGTGCTGGCTAAGCAAAGACAAGTTCACCGTAGCCACCCACCTTAGCGATGATTCGCCTCGGTAGAGTGATACGTATGAGCGAGCCTCTAAAAGCCTAAGCCGGATTCCTGTAGGGACAAGTCTGGATATCCTTTGCTTCTTGATCGAGGCAAAGCGGGTCGGGACAGTTGCACTTTTGCCGCTTGAGAGGGCAGTCCGCTTGAGCGGAACGGGGTGTTACATCTACTTTAGTTATGAGACTTCTGATGTGATATTAGCATTGATGCTTTATTTTGTTAACATTGATAATGATGTCTTTTGCAAGCTATTTATGCTTTGAAGAATGCTAATTCTGCTCTCTTGATATTGTATTTTATCTACTTCACTTTCTTTTGTTTTCCTTGTCTCCAACATTACGGGAGAGATTTACCATTTCGATCAAATGACAACGGAGGATACATCAACGATACGTACAAAATAACCATTACAAGCTATTGTTGCGGGGGAGCTACATAATATGGGAGTAACATCATTGAACATTATAAATCCTAGTTGTCGTATCAGTCGCAGATTTGTCAATTATAGAAATGGGGGAGATTTTTGGTCCATCTGGTCATGGTTAAACCGATTTTAATAATCGATCAAAACTACGAGTGAATACATTGCAACTTTGATGAATTTGAGAAGAAGACGTCACATCACTTTGCCACAAGCTACGACCACAGATGATTGTGTTCGGGTTATTTTTATGTTTTGTTATGTAATTTTTATTTTCTTGAGTCTAAGGACTTATGTGAGTCGGAAAGAAAATTTGGCATTTAGATTGAACCTTTATCCAAAAGCCTACTCAAACATAAGCCTACCAAAACCAGAATTTGTTTGGGTTTGAGCCTAAACCCAAACACACTCAAACTCAAAGTCAAAACAGCCGAACTCGGTACGAGTTCTTCCCAAAATTGGACCGAACTTGGTTACTCAAAATCGATTTTCTTGTCAGACTCATCTCCTAAAGACCAGGCTCCCAACGTTCAAAATTTTGAACGTTATGCATCCGAACTCGGCCTGAACTCTGTCTACAAAAATTCTATAGATAGAGAAGAACTTCCCTATTTCTAAAATAAGAACTCAATCATTCTTCTTCTTCTTCTCTATTCCTAAAAAGAGCCTTATCCTTCTCAATTCTCAAGACAACTATCTTTTCTTCTAATTGCCCAAGTGCCGTTCCGATTAGAAGTTGAGTCGAGTTCTGCAAGTTTGGTTAAAAAGTTGTTTTTCAATTCCTATCAAAAGTTTTTGAGCTCTTTGGATCAAAAGCTTGTGTTGTAAGAAGTGCGCGTGTGTACCATATTTTACAAATAGTGGATTAACACTGTGCAAGTGTTCTTGGGCCTGGACTAGTCCTCCACGAGGGAAACCGAGATAAAATTCCATGTATTGGAGTTTGATATTCTAAACTTTACTTGTACTCTGCTTATTCTCTTTCAAATATCTGTTACTTCAGTTTATAAGTTAGCCTAAAACTTAGAATTTTTAATTGGTGATTATTTTTTGCTGCACATGCACTTACTATATTCACCCCCCTCTAGAGTTGCTACACGATCCTACACATTACTCCCACCTGGAACTTCAGCACTGTGGTTAGAGATACCCGGCAATAATAGTTCGAGCTCGAGACCTCCATTACTCTCCATACACCAGAATAAGTCAAATTAGCGACGTCTGAAAACGTCGCTAAATGGCATAAAAATGTTGCTAAAAAATTAGCGACGTTTTATTGAAGTCGTATTTAAGCTAGTCGCTGACAGGGAAACGTCGCTATAGCGACAGTTTCTAGCGACATATTGGCGTCGCTAATATTTTTTTTATTAGCGACGTTTAGCGACGTATCGTTTGTCGCTAAACGTCGCTAATTTTATTCTATTTAGCAACATTTTGCAACACATTTAGGGATGTTTTGCTAACCTAGTAAATATTGTCATGTCAGCAATTTAGCAACGTTTAGCGACATAATTAGCGACGTTATGATACAGTTAGCGACCTATTTAGTGACATATATAAACGTCGCTAATAGTCGCTAAAACTCGCTAAATTTCTAGTAAAAATAAAAAAATAGAATATAAAATAGTTTCCAAAGCAATCTTTCTGCAGTTTATGAATTTATAATTTATATAAATAGACCTGGAGCAACCCTGTTGAATTTTTTGGGTTCGCCGACCCCTTCGGTAGAACACTCAATACCAGTAAATTCACATACATTTAATATGAATAGTAAAATAAAATTTAAAAAAAATGACACATTGGAATTACAAACCGAGTCTCAAGAAAATCATGTCGCAAATAATGTAATAAATATTCACACAACTGAGCGCAAAAGATAAAGTCTGAAAGCCTCAATAAATGTATAATATTCATAAATGATCCAATATCATGGATCAAAACACAAACAACCAGTAAACTGTCCTAACAAAGACTATTGTGGATCTGGAGGAGTATGAGCATCAACGCGCACCAGGGATAAGAACAACTCATACTACTCTCGTAAAATCGACATTGATGTCGATGAAGAAGGCAGTAACGTCAGTGGAGTCGGTATCAATGAAGGCGCACCAGGAGGACGTATCTACTCCAATGTTGCCAGTCGATGATCGTATAAATCCACAGTAGATAACAGCCTCATACTGCTATCAGCCATTGAATCATGCATCATCGTCAGCCTTTCGCCAATGGACAGCTGTGATGCCTGCATCTCCATCATGCTGCACTCTGTCGATGCTCTAAGGTCAGTAACAATATACTCCATCCTCTCGGTCATATCCCTTAGCTCCATGATGTTGCTCTCGAGTGTATCAAACCATACGATGAGCATCACATCATCCGTCTGCGACTGAGACAGTGGCTGCTCCTCCATCCTTTGCAGCAACTCATCACGGAGAGACGCAATCTGACGGTCAATGGTCTCATAGACTCGGGCAGACGTCTGTGAGGGCTGTGGGGAATGCACACTTGCAGAGGAGACCCTAGAGGACTGCGTCGCAACAAGGGCGCCATAGGACCCCGTACCGTAGTCGTACCCCTTTGGAGACCACCAGCTGCGGTCACCCACATCTCGTCTACCGACGGAGCTGGATAGGGCTGCGAGGAAGTACCAGCCTCTCCCGCTGTAGGTGAACTAGCAGTCGCTCGCTCACGGAGCCTAAGATACTCGACCTAGAAAAGTATGGATACTCGATAATTGCTAATGTCTAAGGTACTTATTACTAACTATATAGATATTTATTTGTATATTTCCTGTGTTATATTAAAATTAACATAAAGTAAAGTAATACTTACATAGGTCTGCAAGGCCCTCTCATAAATGAGCTTCCCGCCCTTTCGATGGGTGGCCAGAAAGACGGTCACCAGATTGGCATCTCACCCATCTGTACCTGTTAAAAATATATTATTTAGTACTAAAATTAAATATTTTATCCTACTATCATTTTAGTGTACTTGCATTAAATAATATATTTAAAATAAAATATATCCCAAACGATGTAAATAATCTGTCATCAAAATCGAGCCACCATAACACTTTGTTGCCTTCTTCCTAGCGGACTTGACCATCTCAGACATTTCTCTGTACCTTGGATTGTCGAATCTAGCCCTCATCACAGTCCACTACTCAGGCGTTATCTAACCTTGGATCAGTTTTTCTTTGCGATCATGAGCCTTCTGGTCATCCAAAGCATCACGGATCAGCTTCGCGACGACGGCAGAAAATATCTGCTCGATCAACTCAGCCCGGTGCAGTGGATAAAAATATGTTTGCTACAAGAAATAATTTAGTAAGTTATATAATATACATAAATTAGATGATTGATATTAAAACCAAATATACTTTTACCTTAAAGTACGTAAACCAGAACGCATTTCTCTCGTCCGGAGCATTAGAGTAGTTGATCAAAGGGCCACCATAGTTGTACCTTAGAAAGTGGCCCAATCGTCTCTGTACCGACGATAGACGATATCTATACAGAGATAATTATATTCATAAAAAATTGAATATATGATAAATAAAGAAATACACGATATATATGATGATAACCCAACTAATTGACTTACTTTGTACCGTCGGCCCAAATCTTTGTCCTCATCTCGTCCGGAGGTGAGCATAGAGGATCTCGATAATACGGAGATGGCATCGGCTCAACCTCCGCAATCTGCTCATCTGTCTTTATGGTTCCGTTAGTAGGAGGAACGCTGGACGAGAGTGTAGTCTCAGGCCTGAAACTACTCGTCCTAGGAGTGCTGCCATGTAACGTCATCGCAGTCAGAGATGTGTTTGGTCGATATACTATAGTACTTGGCGACGCAAATCCAGAACCAGTAGGCAGTACCGGAGGAGCACTCCGTTTACCTCGGGACCTGCCGAACACTCTGTGTCGTCCTGTCATACCTAATAACAACATATGATGATACAACAAATAAACAAATATATAGTACATTCTACAGTCAAAATATAATACATATCTCACAGTATTAATAGAATTGCACAGTAAATAACTAGTAGTGTCACAAGTATAAATAGATAGTACATTTTACAGTCAAAATATAATACATGTCACAAGTCCAATTGAATTTATTTTATTTTCAAACATCTTCAGAAAATTTATCTTGTTTGTCTTTCTCGTCCTCCTCTTCCTCTTCCTCTTCCTCTTCCTCTTCCTCTTCCTCCTCATTTTCACTTTCATCTACTTCGGCTTCGTCTTTGTCTTTCTCTTCGGATAATTATATCTCTTTTACATTATTAATTGTGTAATGAGTAACTTCTATGGAGTCAACATCTACAATATTTGTTACAAGAGGTAGCTCGTCCTCTTGATAATCTATTTCGTCAACGTCAAAGGTATTTATAGCTTTAGTCTTGTATACTGTCCACTAGTCTGACCTTCCTATTCCTCGTCTAGAATAAGTTGTGAAGTACACGAGCATAGCCTGACTTGATAGAAAAATGGTGCTTAGCCTTGATATCTATGCTTGTAGTTTATATCCATAAGACTATGCTTATCAATTTTTCAACCTTGATCTTGAATTGGATCGAACCATTCATACTTGAATAATACGATCATAGCAGGTTATGTGCCAAAATTATATGTCAACTCTATAATCTCTCATAAGATGCCAAAGAAATTATTGCATGGATCGACGTCTTTGTAGTTCAAAGATTTGATACACAAACAAGTATATTTCGTGGAATCAATATCCAGGAAGCTATCTCTGATCGGAGCATTTTTTGGACTTGAACCTAAATCCATTCACACAGTAACTTGGCCATATTTTAACGACAATAATTGGTCCCTTGGCTAGAGTTCTAATAGATTCAGTCTTGGGTGTTATTAGACGATCGACCTAAATACCAAAGAAGCCATAGTAAGTTATTTATTGTGCAAGTGCATACAGAAAAAGTAATTACCTAGCTCCTTACATATGTGCTCAATCAAGAAGGAAAATGATGTTTTATTTCTTGTTCTACTTTTTTGTCTGTTATGTAGGGTCTAACCAACCTCTCATTATATGTTCTTAAAAACAATGAAGCAACCGCCGATTAGTAGCATAATTTTAGCTTATACCTTTATTCTCATTCTCTAGTGAGAAAATTGTATTAGGCTGCTTTAAATTTCCATTCCCTTCATATATCAAATAAAATACAGGATGTCTACATATTTTCTCCAAGTCCAACCTGGCCTTCAGATTATCTTTTGTCTTCCCCTTTATGTCCATTACAGTATTAATTATGTTGTCAAACACATTCTTCTCGATATGCATGATATCAAGGTTATATCTGATCAGATTCGTGCTTCAATATGGCAAATCCCAGAATATACTCTTCTTCGTCTAGTTATGAGTACGATCAAATCCACCACACTTGTACCCCTTAGCTGGCTCTTCGATAGCACTTGGTAAATCTTTTACCTCTTTTCATATCGTGTATCCGGGCCACATTGGAGGTGGATTAGCCTTATCCATAACGCCGACACAAAAAGCATTCATATTTCTCTGATATGGATGATCCTTCGGCAAGAATTATCGATGACAATCGAAGAATGATGGTTTGCCTTCATGTTTCAAATGGAAAGCCTTAGTGCAGTCCATGCAATACGGACATGAGAGACGACCATGAGTGCTCCATCCCGATAACATTCCATAGGCCGAACAGTCATTGATGGTCTACATAAATGCTATCCTCATCTAAAAAATTTGCTTTCTAGAAATATCGTACGTGTTGGCACCTACTTTCCATAGCTGATTCAACTCATCTATCAACGGCTGTAAATATATATTAATATTTCTCTTCGGATTATTCGAACATGGGATAATAATGGTTAGGAATATATACAGAGTCTTCATACACATCCAAGGCGGTAGATTGTACGGAGTAATGATCATAGGCCAACATGAATACTGAGAGTCCGAAAGTCTGAATGGGGTAAAACCGTCGGAGGAGAGCCCCAATCTGACATTACGCAGATCCGAAGCAAAATTTGGATACTCTCGATCAAAGTGCTTCCATGCTTCTCCATCGGATGGATTATCCAACACTCCATCGATCTGTTTTACCTATGCCAAATCATATTTTTTGTAGTCTCCTTCACCATAAACAACCTCTGCAACCGTGGCGTCAAAGGCAAGTAGTACATCGAATTGATAGGCTTCCTTGTACTGACAGACCTTCCTCTACCAGTGGCCTTGTAGCGATTAGCACCACAGAATCTGCACGCATCTTCATCCTTGTCGTCTTTGTAGTACAATATGTACCTGTTGTACAATGCATCGATTATCCAGAGAGATCTCACAATCCTCTTACATCGGTAGAAGTCTTTAGGCAACTTAGCACCCTCCGACAAGATCTCTATAATCAGCTCTATCAGTCGGTTATTGCATTCTTGCGACACATTAAAATTGGACTTGATGCTCAACAATCTTGTAACCACCACCAACAATGAATGATCCTCACAACCAGGATATAATGGAGTCCTTGCATTCTCCAGTAACTCCACGAACTTTGTAACATCGATATTCAGTGCCTCCACAGCTGTATCTTGATTATCCGGATTAAAACTAGGTCCAACATCATCAAAAACCATATTCACGCACATGTCATCATAATCAGCATGGTCATGGACATCCATATACGGCTCCACATAAGGCTCCGGCTCCGATGCTAAATATATAAGTTCTTCGTGTGAGTTCCACTGATAGTAATTTCGCATGAAATCTCTCGAGTATAAATGATATGTCACATCCACTTCTGAGTGATATTTCAAGTTCCGATATCTCACACACAGACACTTAATTTTGGTGTCATCTATATACTGAGTGAGCACCTTGGCAAACTGCAGGAACTGTTCTACCCCCTGTATGAATTTATCCCGCACAACACACATGTCATCAGGATGACGGTTGTACATCCACGAACGATGACGCAAGTAATAATTCAGACCCATTTCTAAATATTTCTATAAAGATGAATAGAAATCGTTCAAGTATATTATCCAAATGGATGTAAAGATGGATACACATGTGAACACTAATAAAGGATATGTGTGATGTCATGTATTCAATGTGAGCCATTCTCTAGAAAAAAATTACTTCTACAAGCCTTTTGAGGCTATTAGAGTTAGACTAGATTTCTAAAAGTCTAATAGATTTTTGGTAAAATTCTAATAGCCTCAAAAGGCTTACAGAAATAATTTTTTTTCTAAAGAATGGCTCACATGGACAATTGACTTTGGAGGTGACGACAAACATTCATAGTTATTCTACTTTTATAATAAGTATTATCTATGTGAAACTATTTACCACTTAACTTATATTTATCTAGCTTGTAACATAAACCTAGTTATTCTACTTTTATAATAAGTATTATCTATGTAAAACTATTTACCACTTAACTTATATAGCTAATCCTATATATGTAGCTATATATGCACTTGGTATATGACATTTAGTACTCCAGGTTCTTGAGATATTCATAATTAACTTAATACCCCATACTCAATAACTTATCCATGTATCTTGGTATATTAATACCTACTCAAGCATCTTGGGATACTAAACCAGAACTCAAATATCCTTAGATACTCAAATCCTAATATGCATACCTCCACTCAACACTTAAACACTTAACCTATACTAACTCACTAAACACACACATGTATACAATGTGCACTCACTTGCACATGGTGTAATTTGTTGCTGCTGCTATTACACACACACATACACATACACACACATATATATCACAAGTATACCCTAGATACATACTCCACTCATGAAGCTAACTCTAAATATAGGTTACCTGACCCTCTAACCGATAAGGGGGTCGTCGTGGTTGAGGGGAACCGAGGGGGGCGTTATGTCCTTGGTTACATAATACATATACCAATGACATACCACAACCACCCGAACAAGAACTCTTGTGTCAATGATTAGTTTGACACTGCTCTAATCCAAGTTGGATACGAGTTCTAGAAGAAGCCAATACCGTGTCGTATCTCGGCTTTGAAGAGTCATTCCCGTATTCGTGTATATGACTCTCCTTGAGTCAAGATCTGTATCGTATTATACACAATGCCGATACCCAAGGCTGTGTCAAATTAACTCAGACATCTAACTAGAAGAAAGATAGGGTTAGGGTTAGGGTCTGTGTTATGTCCTGTGTCGTGTCGTGTCAGTGTATGTATCTGTATCATGTCTCGTGTCGTGTCTATGTTTGTGTCATATTCCTGTCTATGTCGTGTCTATGTCAAAAAGCTAGGGTTAGGGTTTACCTGATCTTGGGGGTTGACTGAGGAAGGGGATGGCCGAAAGGAGGAGGAGGTCGGCGTAGGCGATTGAGTAGGAGGAGCTCGGAGTGGAGGAGCCCGGAGAGGAGGATGAGGAGCTCGGTGGAGAAGGAGCCCAGAGAAGAGGAGGAGAAGCTCGTTGGAGGAGGAGAATGAGAAGAAGGAGGGGGGTCATCGGTAGTAGAGCACGGTCGGAGGGGGGTCGGCGGGGCACGGTCGGTAGTGGGGGTCGTCAGTGTGGGGTTGGGGGGAAAGAAAAAAATTTGGGAAATTTTTGAGTAAAATTTTGAGTGAGAATGGAGGGAAAGGAAAATCCGACCGCTATATTAAAATTAAATTAGCGAAGTCTTATCCAGACGTCGCTAAACGTCGCTACTAGCAACGTTTATATAGTCGCTAAATGTCGCTAATGCTAAAAAATATTAGCGACTTCTTAGATGTCGCTAAATATGGCCATTAAAAAAAATTTAGTGACGACTTCCTATATTTATAAAGTCTCTAATTAAAAAATTAACAACGTCAGTAAAAACGTTGCCAAATATCGCTAAATCAAAAACTTTAGTGATATTAAAATATGTATATCGCGACTATTCTTTCAAAAAAATCCAAATATAGTCGCTACTAGTCGCTATTCGTTGCAAACATCGACGTACAACAATATTTATTTATGGAGTCGCTATATTCTTTAAAATTAGTGGCGTTAACTAACGACGTCACTAAAAATGTCGCTATTTCATCATATTTTAGCAGTGCCATGGGTACTATTTTCTAAGTGGTTATCATCTCCAATCCTTGCTTTACAATAAATGCCCCCTTGTCCGTCCTAGTATCAGTTACTAGGCTATCAGTTCCCCCCCCCCCACCCCATTATCATAACTTGGTCGATCTCCCGCTTCTTCTTCCGTAATTCTGTACTGCTGACTCAAATGCTTGAAATAATTACATCAGTGGCATATTGGAGGCACCCATTCATACTCCACTCATTGTGTAAGCACCTTCCCCGATAGTATATCATATTCCAGCACTCATGGCAGAGGTTTGCCCGCCTCTATCTCGATAAAGACCCGAGCATATAATAATCTGGAGCATTTGAATGTAGCATCATCTTCTTTGATTGGTTTTCTGATCAAGCTTGCTAGCTTCATAAGCATCAAGTTATCCCAATATGAAAGAGGAAAACCCAGAAATCAAGTCACGCACGCATTTATCTCCGGACTTCAATTCCTTTAGGATAATAAGCATGCCATCCTCCCAGGCATAAAATTCTATGCTACCTTTCGACCTCCAAACTCTCACCGCATATGCACGTATCTGCCTATAGAAAGGCTTATCGCCGAGGACATATAACATTATCGTATTTTGCTAGTATGTTGCAGTCCTCACTGTCTCTTTCATATTAAAGGATGCTCGATGTCCCCCCTTGCTTCTTTCATGGACTCGACGTAATGCATCGAGTTTGCTGTGACGTCCCTTGTAGAAGCATGAAAAATACGCTGTAGAGTTATATGCAGTATTTCAGTGCTGGGCGGCATAAAATATGACTTCAGAGCCATCGGCGTACAACAGGGCTTCATCGCTAGTACAGCGTAAAATATAAGTCCCAGGACAATCCGCGTAATACAGTATTTCCAGGCTGCTTCGGCGTAAAAGGTTATTACATCGCCACTTTGGCGTAAAACCTACTCACTTTTAATGCAGTGGAAAGTCGTACGGGAAATGCTTCGTATTCCTCGAATGAACCTGTCAGATCATGCAGTGAACCTGACTCCTGACAACGAGTACTGCACAACTATCCAGATGACGGCTGTAATGATGGTGCATCACACAGACCCAAACCGTCATTTAGTGATATTTCCTTGATATAAAGTGCTTTTATTCATACAAGAGAATACGCTGCCTAGTTTTACACAGACAGATATGAGCTTTTACGCTCAGCAGAAGACAAAACAAACTGCCACGTCAAAAGCTGCTCTTCGTACAGAGCTCGAGGCACGTCTCTGCATTTAATGTGCAAAATGGGGGCAGATCTCTGCATTTAATGCATGAGATTTGGTTTTATTTTCAAAGACTGGGCGAGCCATAATTACGGCTAATACGTCCACATCATCACCTCTGTATATTATGCCATCAGGCTATTTTTAGCTATAGGAGCACGCTGTACGCTATCTCCTTGAAATACGCCAACCGGGCTATTTTTAGCTATAAGGAGTACGCCGTTGCTATCTCCTCGGAATACGCCAACTCAGGCTATATTTGCATTTGTGCGTGATAAGGCTATTTGGTCCAGAATACGCTCAAGAACTCAGTCAAGGAAAGAGGATCAGCTATCTTTTATGCTAGCTACCTATCCATGCAGCATCAGGATTCTACGCCTACAAGGCTTCTACGCCTATTTGGCTTCTATGCCGACTCGACAACCACTTGGCTTCTACGCCAACCTGACAACTATTTGGCTTCTACGCCATGGTGACAGTTATTGGCTTCTACGCCAACATTTTCTACGCAAGGGGCAGTTACCTATGTAGCTTGCATGCCATGATCTTCGCAGCAGTTATACGCACTTTCTCATCATGGGATACGCGTCACACGCAGATTCAGAAGGTCATCTATACGTGGGTGGCAGTTATTATAACCGCCGCGTAAAAAGTGCCATACTCTCCACTGTCCGGCTTCTACGTCGACTGGACGGTTACTGTCACTAAATTCCTATAAATAGAGACCCCTATTGACAGAAGTCCGGGGTTGGAAAAAGGTCGAAAAACTCAGAGAATAGAAGTCGAAGAAATCAAAGAACAGAGAGAGAAGAGCTCAGACAGAGAGTAGTGATCGACGATTTTGGCATCGAGTATCCACTCCCTCTTGCAATCTTTGAAGCATCTCCTTCTTCTACAACACTTCTTCATCATCGTGTGGTCCAAGGGACAAAGTGATTGACTGCAGATCAGACTCCTATAGCAATATTTATCCAGATTAAATTTTGTACTTAACATCCTCGTATAGGATTAATAGTACTTCTTGTTTGTAAACCTAAGAAAGGGTTTCGTATAAACCTAGTTTTATTTCTTCCGTTTATTATCAAACACAAGATGACGACTCTGCTGGGGACCTCTTTCTCATCTGACGAGAAAGCAATTGCTTAACACGATACAGTATCAGTAGGATCAATGAAGAAGACCTTAGTCGTCCAGTTTGACCAATCTGCCTACGAAGATATGCTTCGAGCAGGGGGTAGCTCTCACTCTCTCTCTGTCCAAGACAACAGGAAATTGCGTAAGGTCTGGATGCCCCGGACATCCCTTACCGTTCCTGCCGACTCTCTGGTTTCTCCGACCAACAAGGTTGTAGCTTCGCAACCTCCGTGCCCCGCGCGTAAAATTCTGTCTCCCGTCTGTGACATGGCAGACAAAACTTATGGTGATGTCTCAGTGCTAATCCAGAAGTCTACTCCACGCTCTACGCATAAAATTCAGTCTCCCGTCTGTGACGTGGCAGACAAGATTTCTGATAATGCCTCAGCGCCAAATCAGAAATTCCAAACGCGCTCTGCGCGTAAGAATGCATCTGCCCTCCGCGAAAAAGCAGATGGTCCCTGCAATCTATACAAGAGAAAACAAGTGGCAGACTTCTCAACTTCTCGGCCTTTACGCCAGCAAGAGAAGAATCTGCCCGCTCTCTAGATTACGCAAGAAGCGGATGGCCGATTGAGGGCTTCCTCAGTTTTACGCCATCCTGAACAGAGTTCCAAATTACGCCAGGTCAAGCCCCTCAGCGTAAAGAAAACCCGATTTACGGAGAGACACTCCTCGGGGATTATCTGCTACTCAGATGGCTAACCTATTGTATACGAGTGGTAGGGGAAAAGTTATGGTTCCCAATATCTGCATGCCAACTGATGTAAATAAGAGGAATAAGCCTTCTTCTTCTTCTTCTGTAAATTCTCCTGACTTGCGTAAATATCTGATCCAGAAGCGCAAGGATAGGGGATCTTCCAACATGTCTATTACACCTCCTAGGGAGCACTATTGTAATAGTCATAAGATTGTAGTTAATTATTGCTGTTCTGAAGCAAAACGGTCAGTTTTCGACCGGTTGAACTACTCTCTTTCTTTCCAGGAAGAAGAGCCTGCATATGCATCAGTGAACATGGCTTCACACGTTCCTAGAGGAAGGTCGAATTCAAGACGTCATCCCTCTAGAACTCCAAGCCAAAGGAGATTCAACAAACTCCTTGAGAACATTGAAGCTGGGGTATTCCGAAATACCCGTTCGAGGTCACGATAACCGGCTTCGTATTCTTCTGATTTTGACACTGGGGATCGCCAGTTTCCCGAATCAGATGCTAAAAGTATAGAGTCATTCTCTACAAAGACCTATACTAGCCCTTCAATGATATCCAGAGAAATGGGGGTCTATGCCATTGAAGATGAACACGAAAAGGCTTCCTCGTCAGGAAGTACTGAGCAACGCATCGCTGTGTTGGAGACATCTCTAAAAGAGATACAATCTATGATGGAGAATATGTAGCAGATGATGCTGACTCAACACACAGCTGCTATAGCTCAAGCATCGGTCCCTCCGACTCAAATATGTATGGGGGTGGACTTACCACCATCCAACGCGAACAAAGAGCCTGTTCTAGATCAAGAATCAGCAGCTCCCCTACTTCCTAACTGTAGAAGCATAAAAAATACGCTGGATAGCTCTACGCAGCATATTGATGCAAAGCAGCGTAAACAGAGGACTTCAGAGCCTTCAACGTATAAACAGAGCTTCTCCGCCAAGCACAGCATGAAAATATAGGCTCAAGGACCATCCGCGTAGGGCAGTATGTCCAGGCTGCTTCAGCGTAAACAGGGTACTTCATCGCCTTTATGGCGTAAAACTCATCATCTTTCAATACAGCATTAAAGCGTACGAGGGACGCTTCGTATTCTCCGAAGTGAACCTGTCAGATCCTGCAATGAACCTGTCAGATCCTACAATGAACCTAACGTCTGGACTTCTGACAAAGGGATACCGCTCAACTACCCAGGCGACGGCTATAATGATGGCACGGCACTGCAATCCAGGCTGTCATTTACTGCCATTTTTCCTTGCGTAAACCATTTTTACATATACAGAGGAATACGCTGCCTAGTTTTACACAGGAAGATGAGAGCTCCTTACGCTCCGCGAAAGATAAACCGTCTGCCACGTCAAAAGCTGCACTCTGTACGGGACTCGAGGCACGTCTCTACATTTAATGCACAGGGTGGTGACAGGCCCTCAAGGCACGTCTCTGCAATTAATGCACCGAATACTGACAGATGCCTGAGGCACGTCTCTGCGTTTGATGCACAGAAGGGTGGCAGACCTTCAAAATATGCCTCTTCATTTAATGTGCAGGATGATGGCGGATCTCTACATTTAATGCAGGAGATTTGATTAAATATCACCGAACCTTCGTTTAGTGACATCCCCTTTGCGAGAGCTACTCCTACTCATACAAGGGAATACGCTGCCTAGTTTTACACAGGCGAATATGAGCTTTTTATGCTCCACAGAAGATGAACAGACTGCCACGTCAGCGGTTACTCTTCGCACAGGATTCAAGGTGTGTATCTGCATTTAATGCGCAGAATAATGGCAAATCTTAAAGACAAGCATCTGTATTTAATGCACATGATGGGGGCAGATCTCTGTATTTAATGCAAGAGATCTGATTATCTCCAAGAGCCGTAATTCCAGCTAAGATGTCCACGTTATCACTCTGGCACGTTACGCAGCGGCTTCTACGCCTATTCAGCTTCGGTGCCTGCTCGGCTTCTACGCCTATTTCAGCTTCGGTGCCTGCTCGGCTTCTACGCCCATTCGGCCTTCGGTGCCTGCTCGGCTTCTACGCCCATTCGGCCTTCGGTGCCTACTCGGCTTATACGCCCATTCGGCCTTCTGTGCCTACTCGGCCTCTATGACCACTCGGCCTCTATGACTACTCGTCTTCTACGCCTACTCGGCTTCTACGCCTATTCGGCTTCTATGCCGGTTTGATAACTATTTGGCTTCTATGCCATGGTGACAGACATTGGCTTCTATGCCAACCTCTTTTACACGAGGGATACCTACCTACGTGGCTTCTACGCCGTGATCTTCGTAGCAGTTATACGCATTTTGTCCCTTAGTTGGACCCGCGTCACACGCTCATTCAAAAGATCAACTATACGCAGGTATTGGTTATTTTAACCGTTGTGTAAAAGGGTGCTGTACTTTCCACTACTCGATTTTTACACCGACTGAGTGGTCACTGTCACTAAAACTCTATAAATAGAGACCTCTATCAACAGAGGACAAGGTCGACAAAAATTGGAGAAAAAGGGTCAGAAATTGGTCAAGGAATCCAGTATCAGACCCGAGGTCGAAAAATTGGAGATTGAAGAGAGATCGCAGAATTCTTGAGAGAGAAGAATCCTGGGCTCAGGCAAAGAGTAGTGATCCACGACTTTGGTATCGTGCATCCATCCTCCTTCGCAACCTTCGAAGCTGTTCTCCTTCTTCTACGACACTTCTTCACCATCGTGTGGTCCAAGGGCTAAAGTGATCGGCTACAGATCAGACACCCATAGTAATATTTATCCAGATTAAATAAATTGTACTCCCACATCCTCGTATAGGATTACATTATACAAGCTTGTTTGTAAACCAAAGAAGGAAAGGGTTTTTTTCTTTCGTAATAAAGAACCCGTCGTCGTTTTCTTTTTAAATGACCCTTTCGTTTATTTTCTATCCTAAACACTAACTCGGAGAATGAATTGCCTCCTATTGAAGTTACAATACAACCGATCTCTCACTACTCCGCGGTTCCTCTACCGGCTGAAGATCCAATGCAGGCAGTGCGGGAATTGAAAGCCCAATTTGATGCCTTGAAGCACAAAGATCAGCTCAAGAAATTGGGAATCAACCAGCCGTAACCAGCTATCTGGGACGAGGTCCCTTTCCCTCCTAAATACAAACCACAGACTATAGCTTTATTTGAGGAAAAGACATCACCGAGCCAGTACATGAACTACTTTAGTATGATGACGGTGTTATTACAAGGGAATGACGCCCTTCTCACTCGAGTGTTCAAAGGCTGTCTCTCGGGAGTGGCTTATCAGTGGTACCTTAGTCTTGCAGACAACTGTATTACTTCCTTTGAAGATTTTAAGACTTTGTTCTTCGCACGATTCTACGAAGGAGGGATGGACATGTCTATGTCCTCTCTCATAGAAGTAAAGCAGAAGGAAAAAGAGAACGTTCGTACTTTCGTCGAACGTTTTAGTCAAGCCACTTTGTAAATGCCTCCCGGAGTTCCAGACTTAGCATTGGTGGACATTTGCAGAAAGAATCTTCTTCCAGTGATCTCGGTGTTCACAGGACCATATCAGTTCCATGATTGGCCCTCATTCATCATCTCAGCGGTAGCCGCTGAAGACAACAGTCAGAAGGCGCATGATAATGGAATCATGATATCAGCCTCTGATAGAGGCAAGAGGTCATCCTCCAACAGCGACCATCTCCGTGGTTCCAAAGAAAAAGAAGCTCTGGCAATCAATACGTCCAGGCAAAAGACTGCGGCAACCACACAGACGAAACCTGGGACTTCCAGGCCCATTGAAGTGTACTCTTTTGACGACGACGATATTCCGAGCATATTCGAGTGTCTCGTCAAAAGCGGCAAGATTATCCTCCCTAAGGTGAAGCGGCCTAATGAAGTCGGCAGTACCAATAACCCCAAGTACTGTATTTTCCATAGGTACATACATCACCCCACAAAGGCGTGTTATGTACTAAAGAGAAAAATTCAGGAGTTGATCGATGCTAAGGCCATCACTCTGCACAACAGCGAGAAGACGGTCACAGCCAACATAATCTCTCTTCAATTTGGTAATCTGCCTCCTCAAGAAGTTCCGGATGGTGTTGTACCTATTTCTCGGACAACGATGAACATCGTTAATCTCCCTCCAGCCAGGGGTCAAAATCATGACCTGGTACCCCTAACTACCCAGCGGGGCGAGATTATGTGGGTTCATCCAGATCTGGTGTCAGAGATCAAAGAAAAGACTCAAGCTGCCAAGGCTAAGTCTAAGAAGAACTCGAAGCATAAACCATATCATATGGTTGCAGTATCCTCGACATCAGAAGAAGAGGTTTTGGCTACTGGAACCCGTTCAGGGAAAGCCTACCTCAAGGACTATGGAGGAAGTCAGAAAGAAGCATCGGCAGACGCTTCAGCTGCTAAGCCTTCAGAATCGGAACCTGCCATACCAGAGGCCGGTCCTTTGAGACCAACTTCGGCGGACAAGGGCAAGCAAAAAGAAGTGCGCTTTGATAAACCTTTGAAGAACATGCAAAATAAAGGTTTAGAGAAGCCATATAACTTCGACATCCTGGCCCAGTTGGCTAACACACCAGCCAGATTGTCCATTTTTGAACTACTCAGGCTCTCTAAGGACACTCGTCAAGCCCTGAGTGAAGCATTAATGCAGGCGGATGCATACTTGACCCAGCTCAAGTCCCCTGATGAAGAACCTGTGGTATGTCCTCAATGCCATAGTGTGATGGAGTTGGTCCCGAATATCACTTTCACCCAAGATGACATGCTGTTGAAACACAACAAGCATGACAGACCCCTCTATTATACCGGATATATCGGTTCCATGGAGGTTGACCGGATTCACATAGATCCGGGATCATCGATCAGTATCATTCCTCATAGCCTGCTCAGACCGCTGAGGATTACTACCAGCGCATTGGCTTACACTACCACTACAATCGTGGGCTTCAACGCCAGGAAAAATAAGCCGTTGGGGAAGATTCGTCTGAGAATCCAGATTGGCGACCTTAGATCAGTGGCTATATATTATGTCATTGATTCAGAGGTATCCTACAACATTCTGCTGGGCAGACCATGGATCTACGACCACAACATCGTTCCTTTGACTCTACATCGATGCTTTAAATATGTAGATGCCCAAGGAACAGTACAAACGGAGTTTGCTGACCTTAACCCGTTTAAAGGAGTAGAATCCTACTACTCTGATGCCATGTTGTACACTCAAGATTACATGGAGGAGGTGTCAAGCAAGATAGAGAAGGAATCCCACAGGGAGCCAGAAGAACCCTCTGCCGAACAACCTCTGTCAATCAAGGTGAAAGGACGAACTACTCGTCCGAAAGTCATGGAACCCCTGGCTATCCACCTGAACAAAACCAAGTCAGGAAACAGAGGTGATCCTCTAGTGATCACTTTGAACCAGAAGCCTCCACCCTTGGTCATCAACCTTCGGCGCAACAAGCAGCAGATTGATGTAAATACAACCAAGAACGTGGTTTCTGATGATAATAAAGATCATCTTTTCTAGTACATTGACACTCAAATTCCTGATCAGGAATCCTCTCCCCATAACGATATAGAACCTATAGCATAAAGATTCTTGAAAGCTATAGATTCCTATCATCCGTATGTGTGGGAAGTAGCGTCACCATCTAATGTCATCACGACATATGGGCCAAATAAAGATTCTAACTTTATTGTCCCGCCTACTCGCAGCGGTCAGCGTTCAATAGTCTTCGGTCACATACGCAATGAACAGACTGTACAAGAAGATTCTCCCGATGATGATGCTGGTAAAATACAGGTTCATAGATATAGCCCACAAGCTTTGAAGATTATGCAAAGTATGGGTTATGACTTGAAGCTGGAACCAGGCCTCAACTACGTTAAAGGCAGGCGAATGCCGTTGCACGGTGATTCCTACTATCAACGAACTCATTTTGGGTTAGGGTATACCACCTCCCTTGTAATTTCTGAGTCAAATGGGGATATCTCTTCCTCTTCTCAAGATGGCTCGTCGTCTTCCGGCTCATATGCTGATCTCGAACGAGCATTATCAGTAAATACAGTATTGAAAGATTCTCTCGAAGCAGACGAACAAGAATCTGAACCGTTTGAGAATGACTCTTGGGCTCAGCAAATGGATACACAGTGGGAACTCAGGTTCGAGCAGAGAGAACCTCCCACTGAAGATAAAATTATCCAGATCGACGTTGGGGATAAACTTTCACCAAAGTCGATATTTATCAGTAACAATCTTTCCGAAGAAGAAAAGGAAGAAATAATCCAGCTGATAAGAGAATATATCGATGTCTTTGCATAGAATTATGAGGATATGCCAGGTCTCGATCCAAAAGTGGCTACTCATAAGCTCAATATATTGCCCAATTCGAAGCCTGTGAAGCAACATCAACGTCGGTTCCGTCCAGACATGATGGATGCCATTGAAGCTGAAATCAAGAAGTTGATAGCCTGCGGCTTCATCTGGGAAGAACAACATCCCGACTGGGTCGCCAATATTGTTTCAGTCATGAAGAAAAGTAGGAAAGTACGTGTCTGCATCGATTATCGAGATCTGAACGCAGCCTGCCCCAAGAATGAGTTTTCTCTTCCCATTACAGACATCATGATCGATAATACATGCAGTTTTGAACGCATGTCTTTCATGGACGAATTTTCAGGATACAATCAAATCAAGATGCATCTTGAAGACGAGAAGCATACTGCCTTTCGAACACCATTGGGGGTATATTGCTACACGGTCATGCCCTTCGGACTGAAAAATACCGGAGCTACGTACCAACGAGCTATGAGTAACATATTCTATGAGCACCTACGCAAAACAGTAGAATGTTACGTGGATGATATAGCTGTCAAAAGTCGCCGCAAGGATAATCACATACAAGACCTGAAGACAGTATTCGAGTTAATGCGCCAACATCAACTCAAAATGAATCCTACAAAGTCCTTTCTGGGTGTATCCAGTGGCAAATTCCTGAGATTTTTCATAACCGCCAAAGGCATTCAAGTGGACCCTGATAAAGTCAAGGCCATCTTAGAAATACGACCACCCCACAATCTGAGAGAACTCAGGAGATTTCAAGGTCGTCTAGCTTATATCTGGAGATTCAAATCCAACCTCTCGGGGAGATGTAGCCTTTTTCTCGTCTCATGAAGAAAGGTGTATCCTTCGTATGGGATGAAGCTTGTCAGCAAGCGTTTAATGATATCAAATGCTACCTCACTAATCCTCCAGTTCTGGTGCCTCCCGTCATAGGAAGACCATTCTTGTTGTATGTTAGAGCAATGGATCATTCTCTGGGAGCTCTCCTCGCACAGAAAAATAATGAAGGTCATGAACATGCCATCTACTATTTAAGCAGGATGATGGTCGGAGCTAAACACCGGTACAATCCAGTAGAAAAAGAATGTATGGCCCTAATGTTCGTCATTCAAAAAATGCGACACTATGTCACAGGCCAGACTATTCATATCATCTCCAGGATCAATCCTCTTCGGGTATTGATGAACAAGCCAAGTGTTCTTAATTTCTGACTCGCGACTTGGGCGATGTTATTAACACCGTATGATATGGTGTACGTCCCTCAGAAGTCCATCAAAGGCCAAGCATTGGCTGATTTCCTAGTTGCTCATCCGATTCCGGAGACCTCCAGATTATACGAGGACATTCTTGACGAGGTTGCATAATGTAATTCAGCAATGGAAAGTGTTACGTGGCAACTATTCTTCGATGGCGCCTCCAGGACTGGTCCCAGGGGAAACATAGTTTCAGGAGTAGGAATTGTCCTGGTTACTCCTGAGAAACTCGTCATCTATCGAGCATATTCTCTTAGCGAACCTTGCTCTAATAACGTGGAAGAATATAACGCCCTACTAATCGGGCTCCAAGTCGCTAAAGAATTGGACGTCGAATATCTGGAAGCTTTTGGTGATTCTCTACTGATCGTCAATCAAGTCAGAGGAATATATAAAGTCCGTAACCCAGACCTCATTCCTTATCACCAAGCAACGATCGAGATAGCCATGTCTTTCAAAGGGTTCTACCTAGAGCATGTTGTAAACACCCTAAAATTTTTAGATTTTTTAAAATCAATTTTGGGAATTTTTCTGCAATTTTCAGGAATTTACAATATGTGCTGTGGTGATTGTAGGATTTTTAATTGCTAATAAATAATATTAAAATGTGATGAAAATATGATTTTATGGTGTAAAATAGAAAACCTGACTTAGGGTAATTTTTTGGGATTTTATTAGGCCTCAGACCTATTTGTAAAAGCCTAAAAAAACTATTTTTTAATTAAATTAATTAATTAAAAGATTTTATTATTATTATTTTTATTTTTATTACTGTTATTATTTTTATTTATCTTTAGGGGCCCGGCCCGGCCCGGTGGGCCGAGCCCATTAAGCAAACCAGCCCGGTCACCCTAGCGGGTCGGGCGGGTCCGCCCAACCCGGATCCGCGCCCGACCTGACCCGCATCTCTTCCCCTCCCCCACGTTCGGATCAAGCCGCTTCCCCCGCCTTCCCCTCCGGCCACGTCACCGGAGACCTCCGCCCACGCCGCTACCCACGCCCCGACTCCACCTCCGCCAGACCCGGCCACCCCCGGCTCCCCTCCACCTTTAAAACCCCCCTACTCCTTCCTCCTCCCTCATCTCCCTAGCCCTAGCTCTACCCCGACTCCGGCGACCCAGAACTCCGGCCATCCCCCTCCCCTAGCCCCGCTGCCCTCCGCCAAGAGCCGCCCCGGCCAGCCCCTCGACCTCCTCCGCCTCGAGCATCCCACTCCGCCGAGTCCCCTCCCCCAGGCGCCAGCAGCAGCACCCCCGGCTGCTTTTCCCCTCCTCCGGCCGGAGCCGAGAGCCACCGGAGCCCCTCCAGCAAACCCAGCCCTCCTCCTCGCCGCCGTGGTCAGTCCAGCTCCGGCCAAGCCCAGCCCTGAGCCATCTCTGTTGTGTCCGCCAACAGTAGACACGGACACAGACCCGGAGACAGTGAACCCTAGCCCTAGCAGTAGACACGTGTCCAGGACACGAGTCGGACACGGCAAACCCCGTTTCAAGGAGCCTCGTTCAGGTACCGTAACTTTTTGCTCGTAGCTCCATTTTCGACTCTGTAAATTGTATCGCGTAGCCTGTATGACCCTCTCGGTGCCCGGATAAACCGCTCGGGGCATCGCGTCCTGTGGTGATCGCACACCGCGATCCAAAAACAGGAAAAACCAGACCCTGTTTTACCCCGGAACTGAGTACGCCCCGCCAAACGGGACGACTTGGTCACGTGTGGTCTTTACAGATACGTGTGCCTCATCGATACGGACGTGTGGGATTTTGGGAAGCTGATTCGGGTGTGCGTGCACACCGGAATCAACGCGTATCCGCGGACATCGCCCCGTATCCGTCTTTTCTGTAATTCACCCTAACTTCGTGCACACACGTCAGATCGAGACGAAACTTACGCCATCGGACTCGTAGTGATACGCTGGTCCTGTGGGTCAAGTTTGGTTCGATTCTGAGAACGTTGACAAAATCGCGTGTCGTGGGCCCCACAGGCCCCACTCGACGGGCGATTTCGTGATCGGCTCAGCGGAATTCAAATCTGAAAGTTCCGTTGGGTTCATATCAGCGTTCCTGATCTGTTGACACTAAGTTTGGTGAATTTAGAGACTGTTGACCCTGACACATTTTTCGGTGCAAAGCGGGCCCACTGGTGGACCCCGTTTTTGCCCAAAATTACCGTTTTTGCCCTTGTCTCCAAATTGGACCCAAGGACAGACGTTCCTAGCTATTTGACACCTTCTGAGCGTGATGGTACTGTTTATTTCATCTTTTGGAGACATCTCTGGAAATTTCCGAAACCAGGACCTAAGTAGAATTCAAACATCAGGCAAGTGCACCTTGCCAAACTTGCAGTCTTTATTTTCATATTTCCTGTAATAATACTTTGCTGGATGTCTTGTGTATATTCATATAAACTTGTTTAAACTGCTTAACCTAGGAAACGCGTGACGTACCTAGTGTCCGATCATAGTCGGGTGCCAACACCGTACGCGGTGTTGGGTTCGTCATCTAGAGATGGATTTACGATCCCCTTACTTTTGTACTTGACCTATCAAGTACCCTACAACCCAGGACACTTGACACTATCATGGACAGAATCCTCCTGAGATATTTGTGGTGATTCTGTATAGGATACAGGACTTGACAGAGACATCTATTTATAGACAGTATGACTTGTTGCATTAGTTATAATCCCGCTGACATGGACATGAGACGTTATGGTCATGGCTTACGTGATTACATTGGGTGGAGAGAGACACACAGGCTACAGGCTGTTCTACATATATATCTACTATTATTGTGAGGTTGTAGACTCTCTAGCAGAGCTAGACCCTTTACGTGTTATTACTGCTACCGGCTCCCCGACACAGAGCTTGTAGCGGTCTCAGCCTGAGTACTAGTGTTGCTCTCATTTGCATATCACATAGATGGTTACATAGTTTACCCTACTGTTTTAATTAATTTAATTGCACTACTTTTAGTTGGCTTATTTTATTTTATGCCTTGCTATGTCCACTGAGGACCTGGAATGGATTATGTCCCCAGGTTTAGCTGAGAAGCAGTATCCCGAGGTATACGGGACCGGAGCTGAAGCTATTGCTGGAGCAGAACTGAACACTGAAGATGAGGTAACTGCCGAAGACTTCTCCTGAGTGCCTGTTCCAGTACTCAGTATTTATTTCATGTTTATCTCTTGTTCCTGGCCTATAGAGCCAGTTTATTCAGACATAAGTCGGATTGTTTCTCCGACTGACTTGCTGTGATTGTTGTTGCAACTTATTTCTATTTCATTATGCAGTTTATTCTTTATCTTTATGGATGAGATTAGTGTGACTTATGGTAGTAGACCTTATTTACAGCTTAAGTATGCCCTGATGGTTCTATTAAATTGGGTTATCCATCGGTGCGTACTGCTGGCCAATGCCACGCATCTTCAGTCCCTCGGCATTTTGGGACTGGGGCGTGACATAGTTTTTGTGGTGGCCCATGCAGGTCCAAACTAAATTGTTCGGTTTTAACTTAGGGACCGAACAGGCCTGCAATAAGATAGGATAAGTTATAGGATCTCATCCATTGATTGAATCATTTTTGAACTCTATGTCGAATTCAATTAAATTGCTTGAACTGCATCCTGTTTTGATTCCTCTGTGCGTTCTCATTGTTTCCTTTTGATGCAGAGAAATGAATCCCAGAAGTGGTGACGAGACCCCCTTGGGTACACCGCCTGAAGCAGGGGTTACCTGCGAAGCTGGAACGACGCCAGATACCAGAGGACAGTCCTCTCAGAGCAATCAAACTGGCCAGCCAAGTTCCAGGTTCAGGCGTGATGACATCCCGCCTCCTCCCCAGTTCCCTCCTACGATGCCTGTCTTTCCCCCAGGACAGGCAATGGACGGACAGCAAATGTTCCAGATGTTCTATGCCATGATGCAGGCACAACAACAGATCCAACAGGAGACCCAACGTCATGAGGCCGAGAACCTAAGGAACAGCCTAGTCGCAGCATTGGAACATGCAAATCTACCAAATAGGTGGCTAGCGACGGGATCTATCACAGATTTCCGTCAACTCAAGCCTCGTACCTTCTCGGGCAAGGAAGGACCAACTGAAGTGCATGAATGGCTTACAAACATGCAGCATCAGTTGGAGGCCGCTGAACTACCAAGGAACAAATGGATGACTGCCGTCAGGATGCAACTGATGGACAACGCGCATCATTGGTGGCTGTCCGAAGAAAGAAGGCTCGGACATGATCAGGTTACCTGGGAGGAGTTCTCCAGACTCTTCCAGAAAATGTACATCCCTGCTGTGGCTCGGTCAGAACTCCGAGACAGATTCAACCGCCTGATCCAGGACAACATGACGGTGGAGGAATATAACGCCGAATTCATTCGCCTGAGCCGCTTCGCCCCTTCGCTAATTCCTACCGAAGAGGAGAAGGCGGAGAAATTCTTTGATGGGCTCAGGTTCGAGCTTCAGAAGTTAATCGGATCGGTCGTGCCCACCTCTTACTCCGACGTCCTAGCTGCAGCACGTCGGCTGGAGCGCGTTACTCGGAGGGAATCAAGCCTGAAACGTCCCTTCTCCGCAGCACCGTCCAAGTCATCACCAGGGGAATCTGCTAAACGGCCCCAGAAGAGCCCGCCTCCAAGAGCAGCAACTAAGAACCTGCCTACTTGCCATTACTGCGGCAAGGTAGGACATATTGAAAAAGAATGTAGATGCAAGCTGGGACTCTGCCTGGTTTGCGGATCTGGACAACACTTCTCAAAGGACTGCTCGAAACGTCGAGAGGGAGTTCCGAATCGACCAGCTCCACCTGCAGCTCTTCCAGCTGGGGGAGCAACACAGACAGGGCCTGGAGGAGCCAGGCCACCTCTACCACCTCAGGCAGTAATGTTTCAGCAAGCTCGTCAGCAAAGGGGTCCCGCCCAGGGACGAGGTCAGGCATATGCACTAGCAGTCACTGAGGAAGCTACTGCAGGCGAAGTGATAGCAGGTACCATATTAGTAGCTTCAATTCCTGCTATAGCATTATTTGATTCTGGAGCTTCACATTCATTTATTGCTGCTAACTTCGTAGCCACACATAGAATAGCTACCGCACCTCTCTCGAAGATGAAGAAAATTCTAACGGGAGGTGGAATTATCCCGGTTAGTGATACTTGTAGATCATGTTCAGTGGTAGTCTGTGGCCGAGAGATGCGAGCCCAATTCTTGATCTTTTCTATGCCTGATTACGATATTGTACTTGGTATGGACTGGTTAAGTCAGTACCATGCGACACTGGATTGCCGGCTTGGAAAAGTGATATTTAGACCCCCTAGCCTTCCTGAGTTTGAATTTCTTCGAGGAGCTGTAGAACAAGGGGTCCAGCCAACTCTTAGGGTATTGACTGTAGAAGAAGATTCAAGTTACCCAAGAGTCATAACGGAATTTGTGGATGTATTTTCCGACGATCTTCCAGGTTTACCACCTGATCGGGAGATAGAATTCACAATAGACCTAACTCCAGGAGCCGAACCTATCACTTCATCGGTATATTGGCTAGCACCTAAGGAGTTAGTAGAGTTGAAAGCACAAGTTGATGACCTTCTGGAGAAAGGATTTATCCGGCCCAGTGTTTCACCATGGGGAGCACCTATACTTTTTGTACCCAAGAAGGACGAAACTGTACGGTTGTGCATTGATTACAGAGCCCTTAATGCTGTAACTGTTAAGAACCGGTACCCATTACCACGCATTGATGACTTGTTTGACCAACTGAGTGGTGCTAGGGTATTCTCAAAGATTGACCTTAGATCCGGTTATCACCAGATTAGGGTGAAGAAGGAAGATATCCCAAAGACGGCCTTCAGAACTAAGTATGGACATTATGAGTTCCTAGTAATGCCGTTTGGTTTAACCAACGCACCCGTCGTATTTATGAGTTTGATGAATGGAGTCTTCCATCAGTACTTAGATAAGTTCGTGGTGGTATTCATTAATGATATCCTAGTCTACTCCAAGAACCACGAAGAGCACGAGGAACACCTTAGAATTGTGCCGAAAACTTTGAGAAGGGAGAAGCTGTATGCCAAACTCAGCAAATGTGAGTTTTGTATGGACAAGGTGCCATTCTTAGGGCATATTATCTCGGGTGAAGGACTGTCTGTGGACCCAGAGAAGGTCACTGCTATAGCAACCTGGCCTACCCCTACCTCGGTTGCAGAAGTGAGAAGTTTTCTTGGACTTGCTGGGTATTACCGGCGGTTCGTAAAAAAAATTTCAAGGATCGCAGAACCTATGACGAAGCTGACACGGAAGGATCAGGAGTTCATATGGACGGAAGAATGCCAGAATGCCTTTGAAGAATTAAAGAGGCGTCTAACAACAGCACCAGTCTTGACTCTTCCCTCAGGGTCAGGAGGTTTTGTTGTTTATAGTGATGCGTCCGATAGTGGACTAGGTTGTGTCTTGATGCAACATGGCAAGGTTATCGCTTATGCATCGAGGCAGCTGAAGGTCCACGAGAAGAACTACCCAACGCACGACCTGGAGCTAGCTGCAGTGATTTTTGCCTTAAAGATCTGGAGACATTATCTGTATGGAGTGAAGGTCGAAATATTCACTGATCATAAGAGCTTGAAGTATGTTTATACACAGAAGGAGCTCAACATGAGGCAAAGGCGTTGGCTTGAGTTGATGGTGGACTTTGACATTGATCTGCAGTACCATCCGGGGAAAGCAAATATTGTAGCCGACCCCCTCAGCAGAAAACCCTCGGCTTATTTCTTAACAGAGCAGCCTCAGTTATTACAAGACTTGCAAGATCTTCAGATAGAGGTTGTTCTACCTGGACAAAATGGTTTGCTGGCTAACCTCGAAGTTAAGTCATCGCTAGTGGAGAGAATCAAGGAAGCTTTGCCTAATGATGCCAGATTCCGAAGGTTGAAAGAAAGAACCGAAGCAGGCATGCAAACGGGACTTCGCATCCACGAGGACGGGACATTAAGGTGCGAAAATTGCCTATATGTTCCGAATGGAGAATTAAGGCAGGAGTTGATGACAGAAGCACATAGCTCCATATACTCGATTCATCCAGGAGGGACCAAGATGTACCGGGACCTAAGACAATATTACTGGTGGCATAGAATGAAAAGGGAGATTGCCCAATTCGTGGCAAAGTGCTTAGTCTGCCAGCAGGTGAAGGCCGAGCACCAAAGGACTGCAGGTATGTTGCAGCCACTTCCATCCCTGAATGGAAGTGGGAGCATATTACCATGGACTTCGTCACTGGATTTCCAAGAAGCCATAGTAGAAAGGATGCAGTATGGGTCATCGTGGATCGGCTCACTAAGTCGGCTCACTTTTTGTCGTTCAGAGTCGGACAATCCACGGAAGTACTAGCCGACATGTATATGCGACAGATCGTAAAATTACATGGAGTGTCGGTTAGTATTATATCATATCGAGACTCGAGATTTACATCTCACTTCTGACGAAGCATGCAAGAGAGTCTCGGCACCAGGCTCAAGTTCAGTACTGCCTATCATCCCCAGACAGATGGCCAATCAGAGCACACAATTCAGATCCTGGAAGATATGCTGCGATCATGTATACTGGACTTTGGAGGATCTTAGAAAGATCATCTGCACTTAGTGGAGTTCTCCTACAACAACAGCTATCAGGCAAGCATTCAGATGGCACCTTTCGAGACATTGTACGGAAGGAAGTGCAGATCGCCGATATGCTGGGGTGACGTTGGCGAACGTTAATTACTGGGTCCAGAGTTGGTAACGGAGACAGTGGAGAAAGTAAGGCAGATTCAGAATCATCTCCGTGCAGCCCAGGATAGACAGAAACATTGGGCTGATGCGCACAGACGACCCCTAGAGTTCAAGGAAGGAGAGCATGTATTTTTGAGGATCTCGCCCACCAGAGGTACTATCAGATTTGGCAGCAGAGGCAAGTTAAGCCCAAGGTACATTGGGCCATTTGATATCTTGGAGCGCATTGGTGAGGTGGCTTACCATCTTGCATTACCTCCATCCTTAGAGGGAGTGCATGATGTATTCCATGTCTCACAACTGAGGAGATATGTGACGGACCCAAGCCATATAGTTGATCATTCTGAGATTTTGGTGGGACCTAGCCTGAGATACGAGGAGCAGCCAGTGGGTATACTCGACACCAGTGAGAAGACACTGCGAGGGCAGACAATCAGACTGGTTCGGGTAGCTTGGAAACAGCACTCTCCTGGCGAATCAACCTGGGAGCGAGAGGATGTTATGCGCCAGCGTTATCCACACTTATTTGCTGATGCAGGTAAAACCTGAGCATTCTTTAATTCTATAAAATCTTGCCTTTATAGTTTACCCTTCGATTGCGAGGACGCAATCCTCTTAAGGGGGTAGATTGTAAACACCCTAAAATTTTCAGATTTTTTTAAAATCAATTTTGGGAATTTTTCTGCAATTTTCAGGAATTTACAATATGTGCTGTGGTGATTGTAGGATTTTTAATTGCTAATAAATAATATTAAAATATGATGAAAATATGATTTTATGGTGTAAAATAGAAAACCTGACTTAGGGTAATTTTTTGGGATTTTATTGGGCCTCAGACCTATTTTTAAAAGCCTAAAAAAACTATTTTTCTAATTAAATTAATTAATTAAAAGATTTTATTATTATTATTATTATTTTTCTAATTAAATTAATTAAAAGATTTTATGGTGTAAAATAGAACACTGAAGACGAGGTGACTGTCGAAGACTTCTCCTGAGTGCCTGTTCCAGTACTCAGTATTTATTTCATGTTTATCTCTTGTTCCTGGCCTATAGAGCCAGTTTATTCAGACATAAGTCAGATTGTTTCTCCGACTGACTTGCTGTGATTGTTGTTGCAACTTATTTCCATTTCATTATGCAGTTTATTCTTTATCTTTATGGATGAGATTAGTGTGATTTGTGGTAGTAGACCTTATTTACAGCTTAAGTATGCCCTGATGGTTCCATTAAATTGGGTTATCCATCGGTGCGTACTGCTGGCCAATGCCACGCATCTCCAGTCCCTCGGCATTTTGGGACTGGGGCGTGACACATGTGCCTCGATCTCAGAATCTGGAAGCTGATGCCCTGGCCAGTCTAGCTGCAGATTTAGCTAATCCTATAAGAAGGCAGAATTCGGTGATCCTTCTTAACAGAGATTTATTCTGTATAAAAAACAACTTTTGCATAGAATGCAGCTACGTTGTGAACACAGATCTTCCAAAGAGAGACTGGAGAAGTCCCTTTATAGATTTCGTAGCATACGAAATCTTGCCGAAGGATCCTAAAGAAGCAGTATCCGTCAAAAGATGATCATTACGCTTCTATTTTGATGCGTCTTCACAATATCTATATTGCCGGACTTATGACGGACTATTATTATGATGTCTCTCTGGTGATGAAGCACAGCGGATTATCCGTGAAGCTCACGACGGCGTATGCGGAGCGCATCAACCCGGTCCTAAGCTACAGGATCGTATCAGGAGGATGGGCTATTACTGGCCTACTATGATCATAGATGCAATAAAATATGCAAGACAATGCAAAGCCTGCCAGGTTCATGCAGATTTTATACATCAACCTTCTGAATATTTACATCCTATGGTGGCATCCTGGCCTTTTGAAGCATGGGGTATGGATATCATTGGTCCTATTCACCCGTCTTCTTCCAGAGGTCATCGGTTCATATTAGCCATCACAGATTATTTCTCTAAATGGGCAGAGACAATCCCTCTTGTTGAGGTAAAGACATCTAACATGATCAGCTTCATTAAGCATCATGTCATTTATTGCTTTGGGATTCCCCGAAGGATAATTCATGACAACGGGCCTCAATTCATCAGCCAAGCGTTCCACCGATTTTGCGATAAAAATTGGATACAAAACGTGGCCTTCACAGCATACAATCCTGCTGCTAATGGTTTGGCGGAAGCTTTCAACAAAACCATCATCAAACTCTTGAAGAAGTTCGTCTCTTCGAACAAAAGAGATTGGAATGAGAAGATCGGAGAATGCCTCTGGGCATACCGCACAACGGTTCGAGCACCGACGGGTTGTACCCCATTCTCACTGGTTTACGGGAGTGAAGCAGTTCTCCCCATCAAAATTTAAATTTCGTCACTCAGAATAGCAGTGGCTAATGAGTTGACTTAGGAAAAGAATGACCTATTAAGGCTTCAAGAGCTAGAAGGATTAGATGAGAAATGCCTTCAAGCCCAATAACACATCGCGTTCTACCAGGCACGCATTTCCAGAGCTTTTAATCAAAAAGTAAAGGAAAGAGTGTTCAAAGTTGGCGAGCTAGTTCTAGCCGTGAGAAGGCCAATGATTATTACTTACAAGAGTAAGGGTAAATTCCAACCCAAATGTGAAGGCCCTTATGTGATCGAGACGACGTTCTCAAACGGCGCTTATAGATTAGCCAAGCCTAATGGAGACTTGTTAATGGCTCCTATCAACGGCAAATTCCTGAAGAGGTACTATGCTTAATCTCTATTGCTCAACAGAGTATGGTGAAGATCTTGTTCTGACAATACTACTTCCAAAGAACTAGTTGGATCATATTCTATCATGTCCATATAACCTCTGAATAGATATATTTAACTAATTTGGAACTTCAAAACCTATCACGTCCATATTACCTCTGATAGTATTTTGTGTACAAATTTTAGTTAGATCATATTCTATCATGTCCATATAACCTCTGAATAGATATGTCCAGCTGAAGCTTACCGAAAGTATATCACGTCCATATTACCTCTGATATCACTTTCACCCTAGCCTATCGTTTATATTCCAAAATGATAGGTCCACCAAAGTCAGATAAAATTCTCTTTATTATCTCCAGAAAGAGTAAATTACATAGAAAAGCAAAAGGTACATTATTTGGGAGGAGCAGTTAAGTCGCAATTCTGTTGCGCCAGAGTAACCATTCTCTCATACCTAGAGTTCAAAACATCGGCGCGAGCCCGCTCCAACCTTGCCGCTTCATTGTTTAAAGCAGATAGCTCGGACTGAGCATGTACAAAACCTGCGTGGATGACACCCACATGCATCAGGTTCTGCTGAGCCGTCTCCATTCGATCCTTCAATACCTCGCGAGCTGTTGATAAAGAGAGAGCCTTCTCCTTGGCTTTAGCGAGGTCATTCTCCAATTTGTGGACCCTCGCTGTCTCTTCCTCATATTCGGCCTCGCACTGAGTCAGCTGGGGAATAACATACTCCAATTCAGCACGCTCTTGATCCATCTACTGCTGTTGTTCCTGGACAGATTTGTTCAGAGATTCTATTTGCCCAGCAAGCTCTGCAGTTTAGGAGTCATACCTAGCTTGAATGAGACCGTCAATGCTGCCTCGAGATAGCTGCAAATAATCATTAATGGGTTATTCCAAACCATTAATGATTTGCTTTAGCGCATCAGCTCTGTTATTATCGTTGAAATATCTAATCTGCGCTATACTGAAGTTGGAGGACATCTTCAGAGCCTCGAATCCTAGATTCTTCTTCAGCACCATCGATATCAGCATTTTCAAAGTGGCATAGAAAATGCTTGAAAACTGCTCAACTAACATAGTGAGATTCGAATGGACGCTGGAAGTGGCTGCAATATCGGAGAATCCCCCTCCAGGAATGACTGCAGACGATGCTGCCACAGTCATCGCCTCAACGGATGGCACGATAAAAGAAGAAGCGCCAACAACGGTCGAAGGGGCTGGCATACTCAAAGGAGGCATAGTCGTAATGACAGGCTCATCCTCCTCTCGAGATATCGGAACCATTTCGGGCGAGCCAGCACCCGAAAATGTTTCCTCTTCAAAGTCGGGCACCTCCGTGACATCGACAGGAGCTGAAACAAAACCAAAAGTTGCACCGACGCTGCCCTCCCCGTAGATGTCTTCCCCTGATAAGAAGACAAGAGAAAGTTAATATCAATATAATGTTAATTTTTTTAAAAGAGGAGTAAAGACGATATTTACCCATGGCCGATGGTATATATGTCGCGTCTGCAGCCAGTACAGCTAAAACATTTCTTAATGATGCTAAGCGAGCTATCATACCTAGAGAGGTGGATGCACCAAATGACGACTGAGGGTAGTCATCCAAGTCTTCACCCAGATCCAATCGAGGTTCATCAGGTGGAATCTCGCTGGGGATACTTACAGATAAAGAAGGGGCTGAGCCCATTATTGGGCTGGATAAAGATATCCTTATTTGGCTCGGCCTCGAAGGCGATCTCGTACCACTACCTGAAGCGGTAGCAGCGATAGCAGCCTCGAGCAAAGATTCTCCGGCACTGGCAGCCGGAACTGTGGAGGTTCCCTCTCTAAAAGGCGAGAAACCTCTAATCAAAGGATCGTCCCCAACAGGGGAAACAACAGGCTCACTTCTAGGAGCCTCATGGCTGGAAGTCCTGACAGGACCACTAACAGTCTTCTTTTTCTTACGAGGGAAAGTCTCCTTTAGAACAGGAGCCCTTCGCTTACCATGGATAACCAAAGGCTCTGCAGGCGGAGGTATTTTGCCTCTCAGTACTGTCAACAAAGGCTCATCTGGATTGACAGAGTCTTCACCCTCGTCAGAGGAAACTGATGGGATTTTGTCTCTTCCCGCGGACTTAGAAGAGGGTATCCTAAAACTTCCATGCATATCAAAATCGCGATGGAAGGTATTGATGGCCACATAAAACTGGGCGTACGAGTGGAGGATGCACAAATCCATGGAGAGATAAGTCGCGGGCACAGTAAAGGCCGCCCCAGTGCAACCCATTATGAAGTACTGCCATCCTCTCGCTCCATCAATAAGTCCACCCCTGGACTTGAAGCTGGTGACGGCATTGCCTACGTACAATTGGTCATACCCAAACTGCCTGGCGAACCGATTAGGCAGGTAGGGCTCCAAGAAGCATTGGTCTTCACTTCTGTACAATAAATGGGAAGGTCTAATATAGACCAACCAATTAAAAGCTTCAGAAGAAAGAACGGTCTTTCCTTCACCTGAGTCCTGAAGCCTGCTCCCCTGTTGATTGAGATATACAGTGGGGATGGTGCAGAAGAGCTTCCAACTGTGAGCAAAATTTAACGCTCACCGACAGTCTAAAACTGTGGTCGCATTCCAGGTGGAATTCTTGTAATTCAACAAGAAATTACTCCCCGAACTACTGCCAGAGCCGGGAGACATCACCCTGGGGTTATGGAGAATTAACCATCCCATCAAATACATGAACGATAATTCTACCCTGGGAAAGCTATCACGCCGTGTTTCATCGGCAAGCAGCCCATCAGTAATGGCCCTTAGGCCAGCTTGTATGCGGCATACCATGGCAGGGAGCAGGCCCAGTCTTGCCCCAAACACCAGACGCACTGCAGGCCATAAGGTGTTGCAGTGAATGCGATCCGAAGATGCAATGCCTGGTACTACCAATCGGCGCAGCCATACAGAGAGGAAGCCAGCCAGTTGAGCTTCCCTTGACAGAGGCCTGCGGCAATGCCTCAAATAACTGTAGGCTTTAGTGCTTGCAGAATATTTCTCTATCCCTTCGTCGAGAACTCGATCTGAAGCCCCAGCGTCTTTAATAAGGTCATCGACTACTTGAGCAGTAAGCACGCTCAGAAGGCTCAAAGGCCTATCCCTGCTATCCACAACTTTTTCTGGCTTAGCATCTCTAGCCTGATAGAAGAAGAGATAGGATGCCCATTTATTGGTATGAGCCAAATCAGAGGGCTCATTATAGAAGGCGGTGCACGCATGGTAATGGCTCATCAGCTCCTGGTACACTACCACCACCCGAGGGTTTGTATCTCCCAGCTCCCGGTTTGTAGGAACATACTCTTCATAAGGAGTATCCCCCATTGGCAGCCTTAAAATCTCTGCCATTTCGTGAAGGGCCAATCCCAACTCCCCCAGTGGAGTGGCGAAAGTCCCAGTGAGCGAGATATATCGCTCCATCAAAGCCAAAAATAGGTTAGGGTTGAGAGGTAACCCAACACTGGTAGCACTCTCAGCCGCGTACAGACCAATGCCCTCCAGCTCAGTCTAAAAATGCTTCAGGGCCCAGGCAGCCAAACGAGCCCATCGAAGATTTGTAGGGGTAATCCACCCATTGGTCCGAGGATTAACCTTGGGGTATACTCCTCCATGCCCCATGAAGTCATTGCAAAAAGTCGGCAATTGGACTGGTTGGAGGAGTAAAGTGTCTTCACTCGGGACACTGTCCGGATACAATCCCCTGAAAGGCATTACTGGGCCTGAAGGGCGGCTCACAAATGATCCTTGGTATGATCCCTTCTGATAAAATATCTTCCCCGGTTGGCCGTGAAGATTAGGGGTCAGAGTCCACGACATCCTCCTGGGATGCGTGGATGAAAGAATGCCGATATAGGGTAATCCCTCAGCATCTTGGGCAGGTACATGACCATGCCCCCAACAATAAAAACCCAGTCTTCCTTCTTGGGCTTCGTCTGGGATTGTTTATCGATCATATCCCCGAAGAGGAAAGCTGGTTTTATGTATTTTGCCCCGTCTATGTACGTCAGGGGCTCTCCGTTGATCATGCTCAATAGCATTCGCTCTCCTTGAGACGATATCAGGATTCCCCTTCCTTCAGGATACTGGGGTCCGGAAATAGGAAATGTCACGTGGGATAAATCCTCCAGGTAATTGGAGTGCAGCATCCCAGCAGCAGAACCCATCACCTCAGCCAACGGAGATATCTGCAAGTTAACTACAAAGTGAAAGAAAAATATGTCAGTTTCTATACTAGACCTCACAATCTTGCAGCTTATGCCAAAGAGCAACAGTCTGTGCTTTTACGCCAAGACTGTAAAAATTTGAGTTTTTACGCTGGAATCTCATTCCAAGGCGTAAAATTCAAGACTGGCAGTATACATAAAAATCTGACAGTCTGTGTTTTATGCCAGATTGCCAAAGTTTGAGTTATTACGCCGGAATTTTCATCCAGAGCGTAATATCCAAAATTTGTAATATACGCCAAATTTCGACAGTCAAAGCTTTTACGCCAGACTGCGAAAATATGGAGTTTTTACGCTGACACATTAGGAATGTGGGCATAAAAGATAAAATATCTCTATGCATCATCTTCCTCGAAGAGGCTATCAGCACAGAAGATGACCTAGCGTGTTCACGTACAATGTGTGCGAAGGGTTTTCTTCGTTCTTGTCGTCCCAAAAGCTTTACCTATAACGCCTGGTGCACAGCTTGATGGTGGGATACTTCATTCAGAGCGAGGTTCGCCCTGCCCGATGGGAGTCGCTCTTGCTTGGGCAGAGGAGCGAGAAGAGGAGGCAGCCTTCTTTTCCTTAGAGGAGGAGATTGGCTTTGGTGCCATTGCTAAAAACTCAGAATGCTCAAAGAAGAAACGAAGGAGAGTACTCAAAGAGACGAATGTTTTCTTTTGCAAAAGACAGATGAAAAGTTTTTCTCTGAAGGCCTTGGGGTATTTATAGAGTTCAAATAAACTCCTCGAATCCCTAACCAAATCCGATATTTAATATTCGGTTATGATTGGGGACTACGTCAGCCTATTATTCAGGGAAGGCGGACAGTCAGCGAATTCAAAAAGTTTTCGTGCAGAGCAGATTCGTGATTTTATGCCAATGAGCTTTTTACGCTCGGAAAGCTACAAATCAACGGTTTTACGCTCAGAGGCTATAAGTCCACGATTTTACGCCCGGATGCTTTTATGCTCGGTAGCTTTTACGCTCGAGAGGCTACAAACCTACGAATTCACGCTCAGAGGCTACAAATCTATAATTTCACGCTCAGAAGCTTTTTACGCTCAGAGGCGACAAATCTACAACTTCATGCTCGGAAGTTTTCTTTTTAGAAGCTATAAATCTACAGTTTTATACCTGGATGCTCTTATGCTCAGCAGCTTCTACGCTCGAGAGGCTACAAACTTATGATTTTATGCTCATCTATGCTACGAATTTATGACTTTCCGCATATCTTAAAATACGCAGGCCAGAGTATGCGTATATCTGAACAAATCTCAAGATGGCCAATCGCAAGGGTTCACGCAGAAGATACTCCTTCTTGATCTCAAAATATCCCAAGTACCCAAAGTATACAGAGTTCATCATTGAAAATGAATCTTCTTCTTGGGTCGATTGGAAGTTCATCCAAAATCTTGTCTGAATATTTCCTCTACAGTTCAAGATGGCGACTCAGTTTTGACAGCCATTTCTTGCCCTATTTCAAGGGATTTTCAGGAAAACATTCTTGAAGATGATGGTCTGAACAAGAATTCTTCTTATCAGAGAAGTGACAAGTTCAGAATTCTACGCAATTCATCGTTCAAAACAGCATGACAGTTCGGATATTCGACTTAAATGCTAAGCAGTTTTCTACGCGTCCTCAGTTACGCGTAAAAGACGGGACGAGATCAGATACTCTTTTTATCAGAGTCGGCATAAAGTTATTCAGACGTGGCGAAGCTACACATATTCAGACTTCATCATAGCAAAGAATATGGCAAATCATCAGATGCATAAAAGAAGACAACTTTATTAATCATGATTACATATGAGGAAAATCCAGTCTACAAAGGGGTTTTCATCTTCATGATTACATATGAGGGAAATCCTGTCTACAAAGGGTTTCTCATCCTTATTTAAAGATCATGCCCATAATCTGTTCTGTCAGGTTCTCGCATTAGTGGAGATATTTATCCGTCTTCTTCAGTAGTTAGTTGGTTTCCGCGGCCGATTAACAAGAAAATAATTAATGGCGGGAGGATACACAACTGGGCCTGTATAAATTATTCAGAGCCCATCCTCCATACGCCATGACAGATTGAGTTAAGATTTTAGACCCAACTCAGTACTGGAAGACAGGGCTAGTTTGTCTGCCCTCGTCCACCAACAACGGGAGAAAATACAGCTTGCAAGCTGTGTGGTCTAATGTGACCCTTTCTCTCTCCTGGACGAGTCGCCATATGAAGTTGTTGATTATCCCGAGGAAAGGAAGCTATGATATCCTTCCATGATCCATCGTTGTAGAGGATATTTGCTCGAAGATGCCTTCTTTTTTGGCTCCTTACATGCTTGAAGAACATGATCTTCTTCTTCCTCAAGTCGACCCGACGAACTCCGACAATCATCTTTGTGTGGTGAAGGAAATATGGGAAGAACAAGGTAACTCATCAGCCTTTTTATAGGCAAAAGAGAACACACCGAATCCCAACAAATTCCTAAAAATCTGCTAAGAAATCAGCCTCGAGAAACGAGTCAGACTTGACCGTTTCATGCTTCATTTAAAGTGTTTCAAATTACGAAGAATTTGAAAACTTTGAAGGGGGTCTTATAGAAGCATAAAAAATATGTTGTAGAGTTATATGCAGTATTTCAGTGCTGGGCGGCATAAAATATGACTTCAGAGCCATCGGTGTACAACAAGGCTTCATCGTTAGTACAGCGTAAAATATAAGCCCCAGGATAATCCGTGTAATGCAGTATTTCTAGGCTGCTTCGGCGTAAAAAGGTTATTACATCGCCACTTTGGCGTAAAACCTACTCGCTTTTAATGCAGTGGAAAGTCGTACGGGGAACGCTTCGTATTCCTCGAATGAACCTGTCAGATCATGCAGTGAACCTGACTCCTGACAACGAGTACTGCACAACTATACTGACGACGGCTGTAATGATGGTGCGGCACACAGACCCAAACCATCGTTTAGTGACATTTCCTTTATACAAAGTGCTTTTATGCATACAAGGGAATACGCTGCCTAGTTTTACACAGGCATATGTGAGCTTTTACGCTCAGCAGAAGACAAAACAAACTGCCACGTCAAAAGCTGCTCTTCGTACAGAGCTCGAGGCACGTCTCTGCATTTAATGCGCAGAATGGGGGCAGATCTCTGCATTTAATGCACGAGATTTGGTTCTATTTTCAAAGACTGAGCGAGCCATAATTACGGCTAATACGTCCACACTATCACCTCTGCATATTACATGAGCCATGCACATGTGGACCAATAGAAATATATATATATATATATATATATATATATATATATATATATATATATATATGGCTCATATTCTTACATGAGCCATGCACATGTGGACCACTAGGAATAGACTTTCACATCATATGTGCACCCATGTGCACTAGTACACTCTATATATGCTCATATCCCATTTATCCTATATATATATATATATATATATATATATATATATATATATATATATATATATATATTACATCGTCTACAGCAGTAGCAAAGTGCTGATAATCATGGTTCTTTAAGTGAAAGAGAGGTTCATGTTGGCAGATTGCAGCGACAAAAAGTTCGTATTTTCCACTATAAAAATACTGTTAAATAGCGACGGATCTCAGCGATGGAAAATAATCCGTCGCTGAGTTAGCAACGATCTTTCAACAAAATTACGATTAATTCATTTCTGTAAACAAATTATATTATTTTTTGTCAATAAGCCGTCGCTAATCCGTTGTTGTTAAGTTAGCGACGGAATAGCGACCGAAATATCCGTCACTGCGAAAACTTAAAATTCCAGAGCGCGTTTTATTTCCCCTCATTCTCAATCTCTCACTTTCTCTCTCTCGATCTCGATACTCTCTCTCCCTCTTTCCTCGATACCCCTCCCCCTCGGCTCCGATAACTCCCTCCTTGAACCCCCCTCTCCGGCGATCCCCCTCCGGCTCCTCGACCCCCCCCCCTCCGTCCGCCTCCACCCCCTCCTCGAACCCCCCTCTCCAGCCTTCCTCTCCTCGACCCTCCTCTCCGCCCCCTCCTCGATCCCCCTCTCCGGCCCATGCTCCGTCAGATCCCCTCCTCCTCCGTCGAAGGTAAGCTCTAACATAATCCTCATTCGTATTTTGGTTAATTATTAGTTAGCAAACAAGATTTAGGGTGCTGGATACGTAGACATGAGACACTAGACACGGACACGAGAACATAGATATGGACACAGATACACTGAAAATACTCTATTACATGCTTTTACAACCTTATTGTTTACAGTAATTTTGTAGTAGAATTAATGTGATCACTTTACCATCATCTTGATATTCATCTACATGGATTCTATATATTTTACATGATTTAAAATATCATATGGGGCACTCTTATAAAATATGAATAGACAAATATGGTATAATATATAGACATATATAGCAGCAAGTAATGTATGATAAATAAATATATAATATAGAAAGGAAGAATCTGTGATCATACATATTTTCTCACTTGTGAATATTTTGAAGTGGCTATTTGATTTCTAGGTCATCTATCATTATGTTGGAAAAATGAATCTTCACAAAATTTATGAGGGAATAGGAGGATGAATTCAAGCATTATAGTGTTCTGACATTTTAAATTCTGAAATATATTTATTTATTGACCTGTCAAAAGTAGCGAAAGCCATGAATGAGAAACTTCAGTCTCATTCAAATGACTAAAGTTTTCAAAGTAACTGCTATTTTATGTTATTAATATAAGAGAATTTATTTGAACTAGGGCTTATGCATTTTAAAAACAATAATGCTAAGTTTACTACCAAATGCTTACAACCTTCTTACAACCCTCTCACCCCCCTGCTATGTGGGCCACCTCCTATCATACCTTTCCCCCAATGAACGACCTCTCACCCCCCTTCTTACAAACAATAATGCTAATTCAGACCTAAAAGATCTCAATGATAGAAATACGATGACACTATTCTATATAGATATACTATCAAATTGTGGCTTATACTATATATATATATATACCTCAATCTTAGAGTGAAATAGGAATTGGGAAGAGAAGTATGGTTAAATATAAAAGAGGTTTGAAATCTTATATGAGCTAACTAAACAAAATTATTATTCATGCTACGGATATGATGAAACTCACTACCTCATCCTCGTGAAAGAAAACTGGTTATGAGAACTACTTTGAAGCTTTTGTAGAGAAGAAAATCAAATACACTCCAACGGAGGAAGGAGAAAGTGAAGGAGTGCTGAAGCAAGCCTTCTCATACATAATCTTTCTCTTGTCTCCCATACTTGTTCAAATTTTTATTGGCGTAAAAAAGTACTCAAAGTTATAATGGGATGCCTACTAAGACATGGTATCTTTCTAAAACTTGTTCTTTAGTCATTTTTGATCTACAACTACTCAAAGCTATACAATTTTGAAACTTATATGAAATTTAGTGATATTCAATGAAGAGGACACATTTTTGATGCCATCTAAAATGAACAACCACCATAGCAATCGCAACATCAGCAACCAGTCATACCATAATCTCAGGGGGATACAAGGCCCTCGATATGTGCCCCAACCTTAAGGGGTACAAGGACCTTAACCCACAAAACTTCAGTGGGTACTAGACTACAGAGAAATAATGAAACATTATTGGATGAGATCAGAAATTTAGCACCATGGCAGAGTTTATAATGGGCGTGCATACCGAAAGAATAACCTTGCTTGGAATTTTTATTAAATGCTTGCATTGTGGAAAATGACTCCAGTAGAAATTTAACTATCACTACAAAAATACTGTTAACTTAGAAGAAGGATTTCATACCGATTTATAGCACGGACACACGTATCGAAAAAAATATAGACAAATTGACACGAGTATTAGGAAACAAAAATGGTAATATGTATTGTACGTGTCTATAATTAACTTAGAAGAAGATTGACAAAAATCTGGATTGGCATCAATTTATTCATCGGCCCTAAAATCGATACGGTTATCACTAATTTAACCTATAATAAATTATTAATATTTTAGAGTATTGGTCTTTGTTCGAAATTGGTATCGGACCATTACTATGAGTATCGATTTTTACTTCAGGGTACTAATATGAATAGTAATTAGTAGTTCCAACCTTACTATGCTATGGCATGTATCAGCCATATTCAGATGAGTGTCAAGGAATTATGGTTTTGGATACTTGTAAAATACGAAGAAATGCTCAAATATGGTCTTTCCAATAGCTCCTTTAGTTCTTTATGAGACTTCTTCATCAAGTATCATAACTAACTAATTCTTTAGCAAATATCCTAACTCATCTTATATCTAATCCATATTGTTTGAATATATGGTACATGCAGAATCAATGAGTCGATACTTAGTTGACCGATCGTGGACGACATGAGAGTAGGATTGGTTTGACAGATGATTTCATGGCGGGTGTCAAGACCCGCACCCGAAATTTGGACATGAACCGTGGGTACGTCCAGCCTACGCCGCAGCATCTGCGATAGAACGTTGTTTAGGTCTCAAATATACTAAACATAACTCACAGCCTGTCAATGATATTAACTCCATAAGGAGGAGAATGAATAATACATTGCTCAACAGTTCAATAATATATACTCAATCACATAGCTATAAGAAATAAATGGCACGATAAAAGATAAGAAGTACTGACATAAGTCAAGCACAATAACTCAAAACAGAGATAAAACTAAAGTCTAACTATCCAACATAAATAGTCTCAACAAAGTCTCAACATAATCTCAACATAAGTCTCATCACAAGTCTCAAAGATGCATAAAATAACTGTCTAAATAGCTGCAGGTAGTGTCTCCTCTAAAGGAAGGGACTCCTCTAAAATCTCTGGTATGTAGTCTCCTTCTATACCTGGCCCATAGTGTGTAGGATAGAATTCCTCAAGGTCCTCTAAAAAAATATTATCCAGTCAGGATTGGAGCAAAGTACAAGCACTAACAACAGTTCCATTTATAGTGACAAAAACTATAATTTAATATAAAGAAATACAAGATAAAGATAAATACTGGAAATAAGGAATACTGGTGAGTATGAAATACTGGAGAATATATCATTAGCAATAGCATAACTAGCAATGAACAAAAACATCAGTGATTGCTAGAACAATGAACTGGAAATACATAATAGAATATCTAGCTAAGTGTGTGAAATATTAGTCTATCATGTGATCGGCTTGGGACAAGATCAGGCTTGTTATATATGATTGACTATGATTCATGTGAGGTCAGGCTAACCATCCGGTTAGCTATGATGTGAACAATAGTCAGGCTAATCATATAGAACAGGCTATGAGGCATGTAAATGGTCAGGCTACACCCAACGTGATATATGGGGCGAGCTATGATACATGTAAAGTGGGGTATGATTACATAATCCACTAATATCTTTTCGTCCCCAGCTAGCACGATGGATCCCAATCATGACTCCTCGTGACAGATATTGATGATGCTAACACGTGTATCCATAGTGTCAGAATCAAGTACGCTATACAACTAGAATCATAGAGATGATCAACATAATAAAAACTGTTAGAGAATGTATTCGCCTGTGGTCCTGAGCTGGCAATACCAATATCCTATTTCCAAAGTCTCGTCTGAACAATCCAACGGTCCTATATACATAATATAATAATATAGCTTCAGTCGTTACACTAGCACACACACATATATAATTACACTGAACTCAGAACTATGCTAGGGGTGATAACTGGTCAACTAGCAGGGTTAAATGTGCACGTCTAAATGCACAGGTGTCATGTCCTCAAATAATGTGCATAACAAGACAGTCAACTCACTAACACATGTCTAGAACTCTAAATCCCGTGTAACACCAACACATGTCTAAGCTAGTACATTAGTGTACACCAGGCAGACAGTTCATTAACACCTAGGGTCATGCAAATATACAAATACGGAATCCCCACAACTAATACCTATGGCCACACAACATATATAATACTAGCAAATCAATTTCCCATGAAGTGTATATATATATATATATATATATATATATATATATATATATATATATATATATATATATATATATATAATCTAATTATCATACACACATACATGCACAGACACATACTAATTATTAGGTTCACTAACACAGGGTCATGCAATCATATCGACCAAACTATCATAAAGTAATATGCTAACCCTAGTCACTATTCACACATGCACACACAAAATCATGAAAGAAAGGTAGTTCCGAACCTTGGCCTTGGCATGCACATGAACGAGGAGGGTTTAGTCCATGTCGAGGAGGTGTGGTGGTCCGACGAGGTTCGACTGCTGCGAGGGAGATGATGGCAGCAGTGGCGGTTGGTGAGATGGTTCTCACGTCCCATCCTCGGGGTACGTAGGACTAGAAACACGTAAGCATGCCAGTCGTATGTACATGGCAACTCCAATATATGGATACCATAATATATACGTACGCTGTAATATAAGTAAAACTCACATGTGGTATCTATATTATCACAAGTCACAGAAATACTAATCTCATCCACAAAACAAGTCACAGAAAAGAATATAACTAAACTAGAATAAAAAGTCTGAATAATCCAAAAAGATAGTCGGGTGGAGACAAATCCACTACCAATGACTATATCAAAACTAAATGAGAGAGAAGAGTAAAATCTCCAATATATAATAAGGTGACGATATAAGAGTGTCAGCTAAAAGATCCATCGTTAGAGATAATCAATGATGCTCAGAAGGTAAGACCTCCTCGGCAGAAAGTAATACGTCAGGTCCTGGTCCGTACTCCTGCGGATACTCCTGGTCGTCTATACCTGGCAAGGACCAGGTCCTCAGAGGAACATAACAAGATACATAGAAGTATGCCAATTGAATACAGTAAACATGCATAATAGATCAAAAATATATAAGTACGCTGTACAAGATAATCTATATGAAATGCATAATAAGGATAACTTTTTGATGTATGGGCAGGGGTAGGCTACTCTATCTAATCTCACAAATCACACACACGTCTTGAACATCATCAGCCGTCATACCACGGGAGTAGCGACCATCGTGACACCATCGACCGACATACCGTAGGAGTAGCGACCATCGGATACGACTACCATAGTGCGTGCTAGATACTACGGTTTACCATAGTGGTTATAGCCCATGCGCCTACTGATTGTCCTCTCATGATACTAAGTGTCAAGTGTGTGTCAACATACATATAATATATAGTAATGACTGAAAGAAACTACACATGTAATGAATATACAGAAATATAATAAGCATGCAAAGTACTGTAAATAATTTGACAAGGTATACTTGCCTGACAAGAAAGCTGTGTAGTACCAATATCCTGCTCCGAAAGTCGCGTAGAACAATCCAATATCCTCGGGCCAGCGTGCACAGGCACGAGAATTGGGGGTGACTGCTGTAGGTTGTCTTCGTCAAGGGTGACGGGTCCATAATAACGACGATGATAGTGATAATTATGAGGGTGATGATGATTGAGGTTATGATAATAATTGAGGTTATAATGATGATGATGTAGGTGATGAAGGTTAATGATTAGGGTGATGATGATGGTTATTTTGATGATAGGGATTATAATGGTGATGATGATTACAATGGTGATGATGATGGTAATGATGATAGAGATGATGATAATGGTGATGATAGGGATGATGGTGATGATGTGGATGGTAATTGGGATAATGGTGATGATGTGGATGATGATGGGGATGATGGTGATGATGTGGATGGTGATTGGGATGATGGTGATGATGTGGATGGTGATTGTGATGATAATGGTAATGGTGGTGATGATGATAATGGATGATGGTGATGATGTTAATGGTAATGGTGGTGATGAAGGGGGTGATGGAGGTCGGAGTTTGCCGGCGTCCGACGGTCAGGGAGGTCTGGCGAGTTGAGGGTCTGCTGGTGGATGGCAGGGAGGAGATAAATTTTGGTCCAGCAGTTGTGGAGGTGGTCGAGGTGCAGCTCAGGGGGAAACATCGAGGAGGATGACAGGGAGGAGGAAGGAGAAGAGGTGGTGGTGGTGCTGGCGGTTTACAGTTCAGGTGATGGTGGTGCTCAGTCGAGGGAAGAATAGGGACGGGACTGGAGATGAACGGTGGTGGTGGCTACATTCAGGGAAGGAGGGGGTGAACGTGGGAACGATGGTGGTGGTATCCCGGTTATGGTGAGGAAGGAGAGAACGGCGGGCTGCTCGGTCGAGTCAGGCGGTGGCGGGGTTGTGCTGTGCAGCGGGGGAGGTAGAAGAAGAGGGCGGTGGTGATGAAGGTAAGGGTGGTAGTGTGCAGAGGTGGGGGAGTCGGCTCCGTCGAGTCATCGATGGGGTACAGCGGTTGGAGGGGGAGACCAGTGTAGGCGAGCGGGGAGAAGAACGTGGAGGTGAAGAAGTTGACGAGGAGGACGGAGTCCAGTCGAGGAGGATCTAGTGGAGGGCAGCAGTTAAGGCGGCTGTGTAGGGCATCATGGTCAAGTCCGACGGGTCTCCAGCGTAGGCTCCGGCAGGGTCGAAAGGAAGAAGATGAAGAGGGAGATGGCAATGGTGGTGGTGGTATTTTGTTTAGGCGAGGGCAGTGAAAGAGGAGAAGATGAGGAAGAGAGCAGGGAGTTGAAGACGAGGGGGTCTCGAGCAGGGAGGACTGGCTCCGGTCGGCGGCTGGTACTGCTCCGGCCGGCGTGTTGGGGAAGAAGGTGATTAACAGGAAGGGGAGGTGAGGATGACGGCTAGGTGGGATTGGGTGTTTGGAAAAAAAATAGGAAAAAGGAAAAGTTGTGTATTTATATATGAAATTTGGGTTTGGGTGTTTGACCTAGGAAAATTTGGGCTTGGTCAACTCTTGGGATTGGGCCTTGGCATGACATGGGGATGTTTGGAGGGCTATAATTTACATTGTTTAAAATGCAAGGATAGGGTTAAATGAGGGAGCGATGTTGCTCGTTGCACATTCCGAAAATCATGGAAAAAATTTGTATGAACGAAAAAATAGGTTTCTTCATGCGTCATGTCCAATGGTGTGGACACCTTAATACATTTTTGCCTAAAAGCGCCCAACAATTGGAAAATTGCACAAAGATAAAAATTAGGTTAAATTAATTAAAATTAATGCACAAGATGTTTTTGAATTAATTAGAAGTACATGGGGCTAAAATTAGGTGGGACACAAGTGTCATGGACAGAGAGGACTCAGAATAAAATATTATCATAAATTGGGTTGCACGAAACGGGTCAAGATTGTGTCTCCAATTTTGATTAGAACGCACAAGGTACAAAGTAGGAATTATTTAGAATTAAATAATAATATCTGTGACGAATATTGTGCGACTAAAATGTAGAACAAGTGAGCATAATTATAAGTTATACAGAGGTTAGAATAGAAGACGGGCATGTCTAGGACAAGGGTGTAAAGTTTGTAGGAAGGCAGTGGCTAGTGTAGTGCTCCAATTATCGAAACAACGGTAATGTGTGCTAAGTGATATAAATATCGCAAAATTACATAAAATAAAATGTTCTATTTCTAATTGGATTTAAACTAGCCCTAGTCTCACTATCTAAGCCAAGTAGGCCTAATTTTGGGTGAGGGGGTTTACAATCTACCCAACCTAAAATAATTTCGTCCTCGAAATTAAAATAAGGCATGGTTTCTCTCTATCTAATCTCACTTGATCATAATCTAAAGAATTTACCTCAAGTTGACAATGTAGTTTCTACCAACTTAAAATTTACCCATCTATCACATAAAATTCTACTTCTAAGAAAATATTTCTCAAATTATTTAATCATGTTATTCAATCCTCAAAGTTTTAACACCAAACATATTACTTATGGTATGCCCTCAATAAATTATAAAAGAGAGTCACCAAGTCATGTGATTAGCCTATGGGGTATATCTAGTACTATCAGTGTATTAAACTTATACCAAGCACGAGGTTTCGTCTTTCCGAAATAAAGGAAGATGGAAAAAAATGATAAAGAGTTCAAGAGGAGGTAATGGGATAGAAGTATGGGGATCAAGGCGTTTAAAAAATTTTAATGAAAATTTTCAAGGCAGTTGTGGATTAAAATCCTATTTGGTAATTTCTTATTCGCATGCTCGTATCAGTATAGTTATGTAACCGATACGATACGCTCAGACATGTCTAGAGGGCAAGTACATTCGTCTAAGAAGCTAAGTCAATTTTATTCCAATCCACGTAAGTAGTCATACGAGGGGCGAATCAAGCGTACTATGGTTGATCAGACCATAATACACCGATTCTGATTTTTGATAATATATTAGTGTATATACCCAATAATACATATTTCATGATCAAGCTCGATAGAAGAGTAAGCTTGCAAACCTAGGCTATAATAGCAGCATAAGTCAAGGTAGTTCATAAAATATAATTACGTTGAAATATGATAAAAGAAGGTACAAAATAATTCAAGTTCACAAAGAAGGTAAGACTCTACAGTCTCTACAGTTGTCATACTAACTCCTTGTCTAAGTTGCTAGTCGACCAAATAGGGGTATGAGCCTCTAAGTTCTACAGTCTGAATAAACACTATCTTCTTATACAAGTCTATTGTTGGTGTCATTCGGTCTATAATCAGAAATGTCAAGTGGCACGAGTTAAAAGTAAAGAAAGAAAAGCATAACCAGTCGTCGCACAAATAGCGAGCACTAAGTTTTTAGAGGAACAAGATTTAAATTTAAATAGAAAGACTCTAGATAATATCATAGTTTTCTAAGGGGAAGGTGGTTTGCTAATCTCTGTGTTCGAGGTATGATCTAGGGAAGTGTTATTTTATTCCTTTTGGCTTCCTAGGGTACTGTTTGCTAATATCAAGACAAGAATCTAAATGTATAGTTCTATAATACTATCTCACTATAAAAGTTAGGTTTGGTCCTAATTTTCAACCTTGGATTTCTATTGGTTCCTCAATACTAGGGTCAAACAATATGGTTAAATTTCTAATTAACTCTAGTAGTGTCTACACCACTCTCAAGTCCTTTATAAATATCTCAAGGGATAATGGTCATCTAATTTATAGGTATGAGGTGTTAGGGTTCATTAGGTGTCCTAAACTTAGTGATGTGTCTATATTCTAGTTGTATTCTCAGTAGGTGTGTTATCCTAATTATTATTCTAACAATAAGGGTTCCTATGTTCTAGGGGAAGGCTATACTCAAGGAACTATTTGGGAAGCACAGGAATCAAGTAGGATGCGATTATTCAATTAGAATAGATTGGAAGGAAGATGAGTCATAGTCAATTATGGATGAGATCCTATACTCTAATCCTAATTGCAGGTTTGCTCGGTACAGTAACGTAACCGAGACAATATACTCTCGACCTGGATGGGCCACCACAAAAATATGTCACGTCCCATCCTCGGGGTACGTAAGACTAGGAACACGTAAGCATGCCAGCCGTATGTACATGGAAACTCCAATATATGGATACCATAATACACACGTACGCTGTAATATGAGTAAAACTCACATATGGTATCTATATTATCACAAGTCACAGAAATACTAATCTCATCCACACAACAAGTCACAGAAAAGAATATAACTAAACTAGAATAAAGAGTCTGAATAATCCAAAAATGATAGTCGGGTGGAGACAAATCCACTACCAATGACTATATCAAAACTAAATGAGAGAGAAGAGTAAAATCTCTAATATAGAATAAGGTGACGATATAAGAGTGTCAACTAAAAGATCCATCGCTAGAGATAATCAATGATGCTCAGAAGGTAAGACCTTATCGGCAGAAAGTAATACGTCAGGTCCTGGTCCGTACTCCTGGGGATACTCCTGGTCGTTTATACCTGGCAAGGGACCAGGTCCTCGGAGGGACATAACAAGATACATATAAGCATGCCAATTGAATACAGTAAACATGCATAATAGATGAAAAATTTATAAGTACGATGTACAAGACAATCTATATAAAATGCATAATGAGGACAACTTTTCGACATATGGGCAGGGGTAGGCTACTCTATCTAATCTCACAACTCACACATACGTCTAGAACATCATCAACCGTCATACCGCTGGGGTAGCGACTATCGTGACACCATCGACCGACATACCGTGCGGGTAGCAACCATCGGACATGACTACCATAGTGTGTGCTAGATACTACGGTTTACCAGAGTGGTTATAGCCTATACGCCTACTAATTGCCCTCTCATGATACTAAGTGTCAAGTGTTGTCACGACCCGCACCGGAAAATCGGGCATGAGCCGTGGGTACGTCCAGCCTACGCCGCAGAATCGGCGGTAGAACGCTGTAAAGGTCCGTTCTAGGTCAACCATATCTATCTATATCTCACAGAAAAATCCAGTATGACCTCTCCAAAAGGAGGGCAAAACCACGCAATATATATATAAAATCCTCTCCCAAAGGAGGCAACCACGCAATATATATATATGAACTCTCAATCACAAAATCTAGGGAAAGAAATAAAGCACGATATGATATAAACAAGGAAACAGAACCAAGAGAGCAAGACAATCCAAAATAATACAGTCCAAGTCTACAAATAGCTACAACATCACACAGCATCAAAAGAATAAGTACAGTCATCCAAAATACAAACCACTGGAAATAACCCAGGAAACCCACCTAGCTAACTAGGGTGCTATCGGCGTCTCCTCGGCGCACTCCTCCTCGATCCCGGGGTCACAACAGTCGGCAACACCCGGCCCGTAGAACGTAGGGCAATAGTACTCAGGATCCTCTGGAAAAAAATATGCCCAGTCAGGACTGGAGAGAAGTACATAACTCTGAAAGCAACTCCAAATGCATGGTAAGGTGTATATGACGAGCAATAGAAAAGTAATCAAGATGCACAGGAAATAAATATATGCTGGAGCACAATAAGTAGCTGCAATGTAAACTGGAGAACGATACAAGTAGTAAAAAAGTAACTGCAGGTGAGAAACATGAATACTAGCTAAGTGCCTTGAGCACAAGTTCGTTATGTGATCGGCTTAGGTTGCACATGAAAAACACTAAGATAACTCCGTTATGCGTGAGTTGCATAACCGATATACACATGAATACTGTTTAGCTTTGATCACATAACCAACTCACTACTCCCCTCCCCCACTAATACCATTGGATCCAACCACAACACGCTACGTACATGATAATAGCTCGCGCACACGAAGGCGAGAGCACAAGAAGCACATGAGAATCAATACCCGAAGCACATGATGAAATACACGTGATAGAGTACCCGCTGAACACGGTAAGGGGGATAGCATCTCATGACGGGATCCACTAGTACTAGCTCATGTAACAATGTGTCAGAATCAAGTATTACAGTTCTAGAACAAGTGATATAAACGCTATCATGAAATGGAAACTATCAGAGGTAGGTACTCGCCTGATGTCCTGAGCAACTGATGAGGATCGAGATCCGGACCGGTGTCGCAAGGACCTAATGCGAAAAGCAGAATTAAACAGGGTTCTAAGCATTTAAACTGATATAAAATAATTAAAAATAGGCTTCTAGGGCTATTCTAGGCCGAACGGATCAAACCGGTGAAAATCGGGTCAAAAAGTCAACCCGGGGTCCAAAAAGTCAACTCTAGGTCAAAACTAGGTCAAACATTGACTTTTACGGTCAACGGGAACAATTATGGTCAAAGATAGGTCAAACTAGGGTGCCCCTGAAATTCTAAGTCAAACCGAGCTCATTAAACTACTAAACTCACAAACTCGCCTAATCGAGATACTGGGATACCCTCGGTATCCGATACCTCGCCCTAGGCCACGCACCCCGCCTAAACCCGCTAAAACCTAGGCTAGCACGCATAATTATATATATATAAACATACAAAAATTACTCTAAAGTATTTCCTAGGCTATTGCTCAAATACCCCGCTCGAAACTCAATACCTTGAATATCTCAAGGTATCGAGATACCTCGGTATCTCAAGGTATTGAGGTTTCGCTCTAAAACCCTCTAACTAGCTATCTAGCTATTGATTATGCACCTAGTTATTAATCTAGGCTAGGTAATATATATATCTATCATATTTATATATATCTAAGTAGGTATCTACCTATATATATAGATATCCACACAAATATACCCAATTACCCATTTACCTTACCTAACATAACATATATATATATATAACTTATAGGCATATAGATACCTATATCCTAGATAGGTATATCTAAGTATCTAGCTATCTACCTATCTAGTATCTATCTATCTAAATAACTATCTACCTATCTAATTATCTAATCTATAATACTATCTATCTATCTATCCTACTATCTATTTAGCTATCTAGTTACCTATCAAACTACTAATCTATCTATCTATTAAACCCATTTTTAACCATCTTCCTATCTATCAACATAGGTATATATATATCAATCTCTCACTCTCCCTCACTAGCTCTACTGCTACTGCTCCCTGTGCTCAAAATGCTGCTGCTGCTCGCTGTTATTGCTGCGCTGCTGCTCCTCTTGGTACTGCGCTGCTGCTGCTCGCTGTTATTGCTGCGCTGCTGCTCCTCTTGGTACATATATATATACACTTAATATATATATATATATCTACACACACTCTCAACTATATATATATATATACATACACCCAAAATATATATATACATATACACACACAAGCACACTTACACATATACATATATATATATATATATATATATATATATATATATATATATATATATATATATATATATATATATATATATATACACACATAGACATATACACACACAAGCACATAGATATAAATACACACATATATATATAAATATATATACATAAACACACATACATATAAATATATACATATATATATATATATATAGACACATATACACTAACACAACACAACACACAACAACACACAAACCACACGCCCCACTCACGCCCAACGACCCCGACACTCACCAATACCCTAAAATATATAAAATATAACTCGAAAACTCTAGCACACACTCCCCGATACTGACCCAATGCGCGCACAAACCCGAAACGAGAAAACCAAGTCGAAATGGCCGTTCGGTTATTTTGACGAACACGTGGTGCGCGGCTCGGAAAACCTCCTGAAACGCACACCAAACGAACTCGGAATCGGCCCAAAATTTACCCACGCGCTCTACACGATGTCTAGATCCTAGAAAATGTGCTTCCGCGTTGATTCTAGGCCCGTGGAGGAAACGCGTACGTACTTAGAATCGGCGACGACGAAAAGCCCCAATTTCGCCCGAAATGCCCGTTTCTCCGCGACACGACTTCCCGTGTCCAAACGGAGACACACACTCACCCTCTAGACACCCGACAATGTCTACCTAGGTCCATCTAACCTAGGGCATCACCCAAAATTGGGCCAAATTCGGATTCCACCCGAATTCGACACAAAACCTAATGTCAAAGTCTCTAAACTCACCCAAACTATTTCCAACTTCCTCCTACGGGTAGGGTTAGGGTCTATAAAGGTTCTACAACACTAATTACACTACACAAAAGTAATTAGGAAGGGGAAAGTTAGGTTTTACCTCTTGGGAGTTGAAATCCCAAGGCCAAAGTCTCACAACCCCTAGAAATCACCTCCCTCAAGCTCCAAGCCACCAAAACTAGCCTCCACACAAAGTCTAGGCTCCACACATCTAGGTTAGAGAAAATGTAAGGTTAGGGTTAGCTTAAGGAAGAAGAAATGAAAGAATAAAGAAGAAAAGTGAAGAGGGAACTCACCTTGGAGAAGAAGGAAGAAGGAAGAAGAAGTGAAGAAGAAGAAATGAAGAAGAAGAAGTGAAGAAGAAGAAGAAGTAGAATGAAGAGAGAGGGGGCTGCTGCTGGAATTCCACGGGAATGGGTAGGTAGGGGGGTCCGGCCACACATAAAAATGGGGGGTTTACATGTACAAAGGTCCAAAATGTCCTCCCGTAACTCGGTTTTGGGTTTCGGGGTCCAAAAACACTCAAACTAGCTCCAAATCTCTCCCACTAACCTTCTAAAAATATAATAAATAAATCTAAGCCCCAAAATAATTCTCACAAGGGTGTGGGCTGGGTCGGACATGGGTCCACTAGGGTCTGACATGGGTCCAGGCTAGCCAAAATCCTAAAACAATCATTAAAAAATAATACAAGCACTATTTAAATATAAATATAACTAATTAAATACAATCCACTATTTATCAAAAAAAAAATAATACCTTATTTTCTAGAATTGGGTAGTGACAAGTCTACCCTCCTTAAAATAATTTCGTCCTCGAAATTAAAAGACGAAACTAGGACAGGAATGCAAAGAAAGAACCATACCTCAGGGCTCGAAGAGATAGGGATATCGCTCGCGCATTTCATCCTCCCTCTCCCAGGTCGACTCCCTTGGAGAGTGATGCCTCCACGCGACGCGAACCAAGAGAATAGTCTGGTTCCTCAACACCTTCTCCCGCCGATCCAGAATCTCCACCGGCTGCTCTGGATAGCTAAGAGTAGGGCCTACCGCGATCTCCAAGTGATCTAATACGTGACTGGGATCCGCCACGTACCGTCTCAACTGTGACACGTGGAACACATCATGAACTCCCTCCAGCGTAGGCGGCAACTCAAGCCTATACGCCACAGCGCCGACCCTCTCAAGAACACGGAAGGGTCCGACGAAACGTGGGCTAAGCTTCCCGCCTCCACCGAAGCGAATAGTGCCCCACGTCGGAGAAATCCTCAGGAACACCAGATCTCCAACCTAGCATAAACAAGGTCTCTGTACTTAGTCTAAAACAAGCAATCACAAGCAAACACAAGAATAAAATCTAGATTCTAAGCTATACCTCGAACTCCAAGGGTCTCCGGTGGCTATCGGCCCAATGCCGCTGCCTGTCCTGCGCCACCCGAAGTCTATCTCTAATGAGCTTGACCTTCTCCGCTGCATCAACCACCATCTCCGGGCCAAGCAAAGCTCTCTCACCTACATCATCCCATGACAACGGAGTGCGACACCTCCGTCCATACAACGCCTCAAAAGGTGACATCTCGATACTGGCTTGGTAGCTGTTGTTGTAAGCAAACTCTACCAAGTGCAAGTGATCCTTCCAAGAGCCTCTGAAATCTAAAACACAAGTGCGAAGCATGTCCTCAAGTGTCTGAATGGTCCTCTCTGACTGACCATCTGTCTGTGGGTGATATGCAGTGCTAAACTTGAGCTGGGTGCCCAAGCTAGCCTGCAGACTCCTCCAGAAATGCGAAGTGAAGCGACTGTCCCGATCTGATGCTATGCTCACTGGAACTCCATGCAGTCTGACTATCTGGCGCACATACATCTCTGCTAGTCTCTCTGTAGACGTATCCACTTTGAATGGTAGGAAGTGGGCCGATTTGGTCAACCTGTCCACGATGACCCAAATCGTATCCTTCCCGCCTGGAGAACGGGGAAGTCCAGAAATAAAATCCTTTGTCACATGTTCCCATTTCCACTCCGGAATGGGTAACGGCTGGAGTAATCCTCTTGGCCTCTGCCTCTCCGCCTTCATCTGCTGGCACACTAAGCATCGGGATACGAAGCGTGCTACCTCCCGCTTCATCCCGTACCACCATACATGCTGTCTCGGATCTCTATACATCTTGTTGGCACCTGGATGCATAGAATACTGGGATCGATGCGCCTCCTGGAGAACCTCCTCGCGCAACGACCCACTCGGCACACACAACCTGGTACCGTGCCGCAAAGAACCATCATCAGCAATGGTGAAGTCATCTGCTAATCCCATCTGAACCTGCTCCTTGATGCTCCTCAGGGACTCATCCTCAAACTGTGTAGCCCGGATCCGGTCTACCAACTCTGACTGAATCTGCAGTCTCCACATCTGCATCTCAACTCCAGGCACTATCACCTCAATGCCCAAGCTCTCTAGATCTGCCAGAAGATAACGATCTGTAGTCAGGCACATAGCTACCGGATACCTGCTCAATGCATCCGCAACTACGTTCGCCTTCCCTGGATGATACTGCAACGATATGTCGAAGACTTTTATCAACTCCAACCATCTCCTCTGTCTCATGTTCAGCTCTTTTTGGATAAACACATACTTCAAGCTCTTGTGGTCTGTGAAGATCTCCATACGCTCTCCGTATAAATAGTATTTCCACAACTTCAGAGCAAAGATGACCGCTGCCAACTCCAAATCGTGGGTAGGGTAGTTCTTCTCATGAGGACATAATTGCCTGGAAGCATAGGCAATCACCCTCCCATTATGCTGCAACACACAACCCAGTCCCTTCCCCGATGCATCACTATAGATAGTGAATCCTCCAGAACCTGATGGCAACGTCAACACTGGAGCTGTCGTCAACCTCCTCTTCAGCTCATCAAAGGCGATCTGGCACTCCTCTGACCAAACGAACTCTACGTCCTTCCGAGTCAGCCTGGACAACGGCTCTGCAATCCGAGAAAAATCCTGAACAAATCTCCTGTAGTAGCCTGCCAGTCCCAAGAAACTCCTGACCTCGGCTACTGAACTCGGAGCACTCCATGCCTCAACTGCCATGATCTTTTTCGGATCTACCGAGATACCCTCTCCAGTCACCACATGACCAAGGAATTCAACCTTGTCAAGGAAGAACTCACACTTCGAGAGCTTTCCATAAAGCTTCTCCTTCCTGAGAGTCTCCAGCACTATCCTCAGATGCTCCTCGTGCTCCTCTGGGGTCTTCGAATACACCAAGATATCATCTATAAACACCACCACAAACCTGTCCAGATGCTGATGGAATACCTTGTTCATCAGATTCATGAACACTACCGGGGCATTAGTCAACCCAAACGGCATCACCAAGAACTCATACTGTCCATATCTGGTCCGAAAAGCTGTCTTCGGAATATCCTCCTTCCTGACCTTCACCTGGTGGTAGCCTGTCCTCAGATCAATCCTGGAAAACACCCTCGCTTCGCTCAACTGGTCAAAAAGATCATCAATATGCGGCAGCGGATACTTGTTCTTGATTGTGAGGTTGTTCAGAGCCCTGTAGTCGATACACATCCGTATCGACCCATCCTTCTTCAGCATAAAAAGTACCGGAGCACCCCACGGAGAAGAACTAGATCTGATAAATCCTTTGTCCTGAAGCTCATCCACCTGCTTCTTCAACTCTACCAGCTCACTGTTGCTGACTCTATAGACGTGCTGGGATATCGGCTCCGCGCCTGGCACCAAGTCTATAGAGAACTCCACATCTCTGTCCGGAGGCAACCCTGGCAACTCCTCCGGAAAGACATCCATGTATTCCTCTATCAGTGGATGTAGCGACCTCGGCTCTACCACCAGCGCTCCGCAGAAGACTCCCTCGGTCTGCTCCGCTGCTCCTCTGGCAAACTGAAACTCTGGCTCACCTGGCGGACTAAACAAAACTCTGCCTCCACGATAATCTATACTAGCACAATGCGTACTCAACCAATCCATCCCGAGTACAATATCGTAGCTCGGAAGTGGCATTACGAGTAGGCACACACTCAACTCCCGGCCTCCCAAGGTAACTCTTCATTTTCTGCAAACATCACGGACTAGGATGATACCACTCCCGGTCGTGATCTTGCAGAGTCTAGCTAAAGGTTCAGCAACAAGATGGTGTCTAACAGCAAAAGATACAGACACAAAGCTATGGGAAGCACCGGAATCAAATAAAGCAAGTGCTGGAATGGAATCAAGAAGAACAGAACCTGAGATAACGTCACCAACTGGCTCGGCCTCGTCTACTGTCAGGACAAAAGCTCGCCCCTGCTGTCCTCCTCGGTGCTGCTGCTGGTGCTGGGCGAACCTCTGCTGCTGAGTCTGCAAAGGCTGTCCTCTCTGTTGCGCTGCAGGTGCTCTGGCTGGTGCCCTCTGAGCGGCTCCTCCGCCCTGAGCTGGACGGGCAAGTGCTGAAGGACAATCCTTCAGCTGGTGGTCTGCGGCACCACACAATAAACATCTGCCCAGCCTCTTTCTGTATATGTCCCATCCGTGCCCTGGCTTCTTACAGAAAGGGCAAACGATGGGCTGCCTCTGACCCTGCTGCTGACCCTGCCTCTGCTGCTGGGGCGCCTGCCGGAAGGGCGCCCGACCCTGACCCTGGTGCTGCTGGGTCTGCTGGAATGGCCTCTTGGCCGGGCCTGCACTGCTGCCTGCTCCGAAAGTGTCTCTGCCCCTCTTCGTCTTCAGCTCCAAATCATCCTCAGCCCTCTGAGCATCGCTGATAATCTGCTCGAAGGTCGCCTCGCGGTCGCTCCTAATCAAGGACTTGACCGCCATGACCAAGCCCTTGCGGAACTTCCGCGCCTTCGCTGCCTCAGACAACCCCTCAACAAATCTGCCCAGACGGCAGAACTCCGCTGCATACTCATCCACTAGCATACTCCCCTGGACGAGTGCCTCAAACTGACTCTCTAAGGCACTGAGAGCCACGTCCGGGAAGAACTTCTCCTTGAAAAGCTTCTTGAAAGCCTCCCAAGTCAATCCCGGAGCTGCTATCTGCGTATCCGTGCGGAACCAAGTGAGGGCAAGGTCGAACATCTGGCTGCCCGCTGCCTCTATCTGCATGCTGGCTGGGATCATCGCCAGCCAGAAAATGCCCTCTATATGCTCGATCCAGTCGTCGGCGTACAGGATCCCCTCTGTGCCGCGAAACTCCTTAGGCCGCATCCTCTGAAAATCGATGATAGTACCCGGCCTAGGATACTGAGCCTGCTCTGGCTGTGGCTGGATCTGAGCCACTCTGTCGACCACTGTCATAGCCACCTGATGAGCATTCTCAATGCCCATCCTCATAACATCTGTCTGGCGGTGCTGTGCATCCATCATCTCTCGGAAGAATGCGAACAACTGCGTAGCATCCACTGGCGCAGGCGGTGGTGGAGGAGGTACCACCGGGACAACTAGGGTGGCTCTCGGATCAATGGGAGTAAGGGGATCTCCGAGAGAAACTGACGCTCCCTCAACCACAGGAGTGGCGAGTGGAGCGGTAGCGGCTGCCGAAAGTCGAGCAGGTCGAGAGGTGGCAGACCTCTCGGTGGCAGCTGCTGGGGCGGTGCGCTGAGATCTGGTCTTCGGAGGCATCCTGAACACAGATCAAAAAAAGTCAATATAGTGCATGAAACGATAACATCAATGAAGGACAGTAATATTACAAAAGAAAACAATTTCAGAAAAATTTTAGACAGCAAAAGGAAGTAGGAAGGGTCCTAGTTGTGATTGAGCACACTCTCTCTCAGCCTATCTCCTATATCCTATTGCAGGTAACCCTAAAAAGCAGACCTGCATGGGTCACCACCAAAAATGTGTCACGACCCACACCGGAAAATCGGGCATGAGCCGTGGGTACGTCCAGCCTACGCCGCAGAATCGGCGGTAGAACACTGTAAAGGTCCGTTCTAGGTCAACCATATCTATCTATATCTCACAGAAAAATTCGGCATGACCTCTCCAAAATGAGGGCAAAACCACGCAATATATATATAAAATCCTCTCCCAAAGGAGGCAACCACGCAATATATATATATGAACTCTCAATCACAAAATCTAGGGAAAGAAATAAAGCACGATATGATATAAACAAGGAAACAGAACCAAGAGAGCAAGACAATCCAAAATAATACAGTCCAAGTCTACAAATAGCTACAACATCACACAGCATCAAAAGAATAAGTACAGTCATCCAAAATACAAACCACTGGAAATAACCCAGGAAACCCACCTAGCTAACTAGGGTGCTATCGGCGTCTCCTCGGCGCACTCCTCCTCGATCCCGGGGTTACAACAGTCGGCAACACCCGGCCCGTAGAACGTAGGGCAATAGTCCTCAGGATCCTCTGGAAAAAATATGCCCAGTCAGGACTGGAGAGAAGTACATAACTCTGAAAGCAACTCCAAATGCATGGTAAGGTGTATATGACGAGCAATAGAAAAGTAATCAAGATGCACAGGAAATAAATATATGCTGGAGCACAATAAGTAGCTGCAATGTAAACTGGAGAACGATACAAGTAGTAAAAAAGTAACTGCAGGTAAGAAACATGAATACTAGCTAAGTGCCTTGAGCACAAGTTCGTTATGTGATCGGCTTAGGTTGCACATAAAAAATACTAAGATAACTCCGTTATGCGTGAGTTGCATAACCGACATACACATGAATACTGTTTGGCTTTGATCACATAACCAACTCACTACTCCCCTCCCCCACTAATACCATTGGATCCAACCACAACACGCTACGTACATGATAATAGCTCGTGCACACGAAGGCGAGAGCACAAGAAGCACATGAGAATCAATACCCGAAGCACATGATGAAATACACGTGATAGAGTACCCGCTGAACACGGTAAGGGAGATAGCATCTCATGACGGGATCTACTAGTACCAGCTCATGTAACAATATGTCAGAATCAAGTATTACAGTTCTAGAATAAGTGATATAAACGCTATCATGAAATGGAAACTATCAGAGGTAGGTACTCGCCTGATGTCCTGAGCAACTGATGAGGATCGAGATCCGGACCGGTATCGCAAGGACCTAATGCGAAAAGCAGAATTAAACAGGGTTCTAAGCATTAAAACTGATATAAAATAATTAAAAACAGGCTTCTAGGGCTATTCTAGGTCGAACGGGTCAAACCGGTGAAAATCGGGTCAAAAAGTCAACCCGGGGTCCAAAAAGTCAACTCTAGGTCAAAACTAGGTCAAATATTGACTTTTACGGTCAACGGGGACAATTATGGTCAAAGCTAGGTCAAACTAGGGTGCCCCTGAAATTCTAGGTCAAACCGAGCTCATTAAACTACTAAACTCACAAACTCGCCTAATCGAGATACTGGGATACCCTCGGTATCCGATACCTCGTCCTAGGCCACGCACCCCGCCTAAATCCGCTAAAACCTAGGCTAGCACGAGTAATTATATATATATAAACATACAAAAATTACTCCAAAGCATTTCCTAGGCTATTGCTCAAATACCCCGCTCGAAACTCAATACCTTGAATATCTCAAGGTATCGAGATACCTCGGTATCTCAAGGTATTGAGGTTTCGCTCTAAAACCCTCTAACTAGCTATCTAGCTATTGATTATGCACCTAGTTATTAATCTAGGCTAGGTAATATATATATATATCTATCATATTTATATATATCTAAGTAGGTATCTACCTATATATATAGATATCCACACAAATATACCCAATTACCCATTTACCTTACCTAACATAACATATATATATATAACTTATAGGCATATAGATACCTATATCCTAGATAGGTATATCTAAGTATCTAGCTATCTACCTATCTAGTATCTATCTATCTAAATAACTATCTACCTATCTAATTATCTAATCTATAATACTATCTATCTATCTATCTATCCTACTATCTATTTAGCTATCTAGTTACCTATCAAACTACTAATCTATCTATCTATTAAACCCATTTCTAACCATCTTCCTATCTATCAACATAGGTATATATATATCAATCTCTCACTCTCCCTCACTAGCTCTACTGCTACTGCTCCCTGTGCTCAAAATGCTGCTGCTGCTCGCTGTTATTGCTGCGCTGCTGCTGCTCCTCTTGGTACTGCTGCTGCTGTGCTGCTGCTGCAGTGCAGCAGCAGCTGCAGCCACTGCTCTGTTGGTTCCCCCCCCCCCTCTCTAACACCCAATCACACACACATACCTATATACATATATATATATCACTATCTATATATATATATATATATATATATATATATATATATATATACATACATATATATCTATATATATATAATTAGATACATATATATATATATATACACTTATATCTATTCTAACACACTCACTAACACACACACCTACACACTCACAAACACACTAATACACACACACACTCACAACACTAACAACACACACACACATAAATATATATACATAGCTACATATATATATATACACTTAATATATATATATATATATATATCTACACACACTCTCAACTATATATATATATATATATATATATATATATACATACACCCAAAATATATATATACATATACACACACACAAGCACACTTACACATATATATATATATATATATATACACATAGACATATACACACACAAGCACATAGATATAAATACACACATATATATATAAATATATATACATAAACACACATACATATAAATATATACATATATATATATATAGACACATATACACTAACACAACACAACACACAACAACAACACACAAACCACACGCCCCACTCACGCCCAACGACCCCGACACTCACCAATACCCTAAAATATATAAAATATAACTCGAAAACTCTAGTACACACTCCCCGATACTGACCCAACGTGCACAAATCCGAAACAAGAAAACCAAGTCGAAATGGCCGTTCGGTCATTTCGACAAACACGTGGTGCGCGGCTCGGAAAACCTCCTGAAACGCACACCAAACGAACTCAGAATCGGCCCAAAATTTACCCACGTGCTCTACACGATGTCTAGATCCTAGAAAATGTGCCCCTGCGTCGATTCTAGGCCCGTGGCAGAAACGCGTACGTACTTAGAATCGGCGACGACGAAAAGCCCCAATTTCGCCCGAAAAGCCCGTTTCTCCGCGACACGACTTCCCGTGTCCAAACAGAGACACGCACTCACCCTCTAGACACCCGACAACGTCTACCTAGGTTCATCTAACCTAGGGCATCACCCAAAATTGGGCCAAATTCGGATTCCACCCGAATTCGACACAAAACCTAATGTCAAAGTCTCTAAACTCACCCAAACTAGTTCCAACTTTCTCCTACGGGTAGGGTTAGGGTCTATGAAGGTTCTACAACACTAATTATACTACACAAAAGTAATTAGGAAGGGAAAAGTTAGGTTTTACCTCTTGGGAGTTGAAATCCCAAGGCCAAAGTCTCACAACCCCTAGAAATCACCTCCCTCAAGCTCCAAGCCACCAAAACTAGCCTCCACACAAAGTCTAGGCTCCACACATCTAGGTTAGAGAAAATGTAAGGTTAGGGTTAGCTTAAGGAAGAAGGAATGAAAGAAGAAAGAAGAAAAGTGAAGAGGGAACTCACCTTGGAGAAGAAGGAAGAAGGAAGAAGAAGTGAAGAAGAAGAAATGAAGAAGAAGAAGTGAAGAAGAAGAAGTAGAATGAAGAGAGAGGGGGCTGCTGCTGGAATTCCACGGGAATGGGTAGGTAGGGGGGTCCGGCCACACATAAAAATGGGGGGTTTACATGTACAAAGGTCCAAAATGCCCTCCCGTAACTCAGTTTTGGGTTTCGGGGTCCAAAAATACTCAAACTAGCTCCAAATCTCTCCCACTAACCTTCTAAAAATATAATAAATAAATCTAAGCCCCAAAATAATTCTCACAAGGGTGTGGGCTGGGTCGGACATGGGTCCACTAGGGTCTGACATGGGTCCAGGCTAGCCAAAACCCTAAAACAATCATTAAAAAATAATACAAGCACTATTTAAATATAAATATAACTAATTAAATACAATCCACTATTTATCAAACAAAAAAAAACAATACCCTATTTTCTAGAATTGGGTAGTGACAAGTGTGTGTCAATATACATATAATATATAGTAATGAATAAAAGAAACTACACATGCAATGAATATACAGAAATATAATAAGCATGCAAAGTACTGTAAATAATTTGACAAGGTATACTTGCCTGACAAGAAAGCTATGTAGTACCAATATCCTGCTCCAGAAGTCGCGTAGAACAATCCAATATCCTTGGGTCAACGTGCACAGGCATGGGAATCGGGGGTGACTGTTGCAGGTTGTCTTCGGCAAGGTTGATGGGTCCATAATGACGATGATGATAGTGATAATTACGAGGGTGATGATGATTGAGGTTATGATGATGATGATGATGATGTAGGTGATGAAGGTTAATGATTAGGGTGATGATGATGGTTATTTTGATGATGGGGATTATAATGGTGATGATGATTACAATGGTGATGATAATAGTAATGATGATGGAGATGATGATAATGGTGATGATATAGATGATGATGGGGATGATGGTGATGATGTGGATGGTGATTGGGATGATGGTGATGATGTGGATGGTGATGGGGATGATGGTGATGATGTGGATAGTAATTGGGATGATGGTGATGATGTGGATGGTGATTGGGATGATGGTGATGATGTGGATGGTGATTGGGATGATGGTGATGATATGGATGGTGATTGTGATGATAATGGTAATGGTGGTAATGATGATAATAGATGATGGTGATGATGTTAATAGTAATGGTGGTGATGAAGGGGGTGATGGAGGTCGGAGTCTGTCGGCGTCCGGCGGTCCGGGAGGTCCGATGAGTCGAGGGTCTGCTAGTGGATGGCAGGGAGGAGATAAAGTCGGGTCCAGCAGCTGTGGAGGTGGTCGAGGTGCAGCTCAGGGGGAAACGTCAAGAAGGATGACAGGGAGGAGGAAGGAGAAAAGGTGGTGGTGGTGCTGGCGGTTTACGGTTCAGGTGATAGTGGTGCTCAATCGAGGGAAGAATGGGGACGGGACTGGAGATGAATGGTGGTGGTGGCTGCATTCAGGAAAGGAGGGGGTGAACGTGGGAACGATGGTGGTAGTGTTTCGGTTATGGCGAGGAAGGAGAGAATGGCGGACTGCTCGGTCGAGTCAGGCGGTGGTGGGGTCGTGTTGTACAGCGGCGGAGGTAGAATAAGAGGGCGGTGATGATGAAGGTAATGGTGGTGGTGTACAGAGGCGGGAGAGTGGGCTCCGTCGAGTCGTCGACGGGGTACAGCGGTCGGAGGGGGAGACCGGTGTAGGCGAGCGGGGAGAAGAACGTGGAGGTGAAGAAGTCGACGAGGAGGACGGAGTCCAGTCGAGGAGGATCTGGTGGAGGGCAGCAGTTGAGGCGGCTGTGCGGGGCATCGTGGTCGAGTCCGGCGGGTCTCCGACGTGGGCTCCAACAGGGTCGGGAGGAAGAAGATAAAGAGGGAGATGGCAATGGTGGTGGTGGTGTTTCGTTCTGGCGAGGGCAGAGGAAGAGGAGAAGATGAGGAAGAGAGCAGGGAGTTGAAGACGAGGGGGTCTCGAGTAGGAAGGACTGGCTCCGATCGGTGGCTGGGACTGCTCCGGCCGGCGTGTTGGCGAAGAAGGTGATGAACAGGAAGGGGAGGTGAGGATGACGGCTAGGTGGGATTTGGTGTTTGGAAAAAAAATAAAAAAAAGGAAAAGTTGTGTATTATATATAAAATTTGGGTTTGGGTGTTTGACCTAGGAAAATTTGGGCTTGGTCAACTCTTGGGATTGGGCCTTGGCATGACATGGGAATGTTTGGAGGGCTATAATTTACATTGTTTAAAATACAAGGATAGGGTTAAATGAGGTGGCGATATTGCGCATTGCACATTCCGAAAATCATAAAAAAAATTCATATGAACAAATAAATGGGTTTCTTCATGCGTCATGTCCAATGGTGTGGACACCTTAATGCATTTTTGCCTAAAAGCGTCCAACAATTAGGAAATTGCAAAAAAATGAAAATTGGGTTAAATTAATTAAAATTAATGCACACGGTATTCTTGAATTAATTAGAAGTACATGGGGCTAAAATTAGGTGGGACACAAATGTCATGGACATAGAGGACTCAGAATAGAATATTATCATAAATTGGGTGCACGAAACGGGTCAAGATTGTGTCTCCAATTTCGATTGGAACGCACAAAGATACAAAGTTAGAATTATTTAGAATTAAATAATAACGTATGCGACAAATATTGTGCGACTAAAATATAGCACAAGAGAGCATAATTATAAGTTACACAGAGGTCAGAATAGAAGACGGGCATGTCTAGGACAAGGGTATAAAGTTTATAGGAAGGCAGTGGCTAGTGTAGTGCTCCAATTACCGAAGCAACGGTAAGGTACACTAAGTGATATAAATATCACAAAATTAAATAAAATAAAATGTTCTATTTCTAATTGGATTCAAACTAGCCCTAGTCTCACTATCTAAGCCAAGTAGGCCAAATTTTGGGTAAAGGAGTTTACAGTTGTAGGTGGTGGTCCGGCTGTTGGGTCGCCACGAGGGTGGTCGGGTGATGCTCAGGTCGGTCGAGAAGGAGTCAGCGTTCCGGTGTGATGGTGATGATGATGATGATGATGATGATGATGATGATGATGATGATAATGATGATATAGACGAGACGGTAAGGAGGGGCGGTGCAAGGGGTGCTCGATGGCTGCTGTCCCGACGGAGGAGTCGGGGATGGCCGGGGTTGTAGTGGTGATCAGTGGAGAGGTGAAGTCGTAGGTCGTGAAGGTGGTGGTGACGATGGTGGAGACGGTGGTGGCTACTCAGGCTGGGTCGACGACCGAAGATGGGAGGTCGGGTGTGAGGATGGTCGAGTCGGTGAGGAGGATCCGGCATGATGCAGTCGGCTGTGAGGGGGTTCATTTCGGCTGCGGTGGTGCTCAGGCTGCTCGGGGTTGGGGCTGCTCGTCGTGGATGGCCGAGGGTGAGGGTAATTCGGGGAAGATGAGAGGGTGATGGGGACTGCGGTGGTTACAGTCGATCCGGCGGGGGAGGTCGTGGTGGTGAGGGTGTTGGCTGACAAGGCAGGGTTGCTCGGCAGTGGAGGCTACTCCGACGGGATGGTGGCTGGAGATGGGATGAGGGTGATGGCTGCTAGGGTTGGTTTAGGGTTCAGTTTGAATATTGATGAAGGATGGTGATGAAAAAGAATGGAGGATGAGTTTATGCATGAGGGAGAAAAGAGGGTGATGATTACCTAGGGATTAGGGCCGGCCATGTGCTCCTTGGGATGGGGGATGTTGCTACATGATGGAAATTAGAGGGTGGAGATGGTGTTGGTTTGAATGGAGGGTGGAGATGGCTTAAGGGGAGAGGTTTGAGTATTGCACACTCCAAAATAAAGGAAAAATACATGCATGACCGGTCAATGAGGGAAAAGGGATGTTTCTTCATGTGTTGGGTCCAATGGAAGGTGGACACCTTATTGTACTTTTGCATAAAAGTCCCCAACAATTGAAAAATTACACAAAAAGTAGGAACTAGGATTGAATAAGGGAAAATACCATGTTTGGTGTGATGTGGTGGCTAAAAAGGGTATATGGTGTTTAGTATGAACCTTGAGGGTGAGAGTGGGGGTTTGGCTTGGTGTTGGGTCTAGTTTTGGGTTAAGTTGGGTCCTTACACCAATTTAATTAAAATTAATATAAGTGGTGTTCTTAAATTAATTGGAAGTGCATGGGATTAAAATTAGGTAGGACACAAGTTTCATGAATGTAGAAGACTCAGAATAGAATATTGTCATAATTTGAGTTTTCCAAAATGGGTCAAGATTGTATCTCCAATTTCGATTAGAACGCACAAAGATGCAAAGTTAGATTTTTTTGGAAATAAAAATAAATGTCTACGACGAATATTGTGCGACTAAAATGAAGCACAAAAGGGTACATTTATAAGTTACACAAAGGTCAAAATGGAAGACTGGCACGTCTAGGACAAGAGTGTAAAATTTCTTGGAAGGCAAAAGCTAGTGTAGCGCTCCAAATATCGAAATAACGGTAAGGTACAACACTGAATAAAATCACAGTAATAAATATAATCTCCCATAATTAATCCCGAAATAATACTAATTAAATCCATAATCCTATATTATGGCCAGGGGTTCATCTAGTGGGTTTCTAGGTCCAGTTCACTAACTTATGCATTAATGAACACTATATATATATATATATATATATATATATATATATATATATATCATGCAATTAAAATAAAAATATACACAATACTTATATTAACTAAAAAGACAAAAATATCCCTATTTTAGAATGTGGTAGTGACAGCGGGCATTAAGGAATTTCTCAAATACGCCAGTAGTCAACCTTATTTCATGGATGAGAGGCTCATCAAGTTTCCTTGTGTCAAATATCATAATATAACATTCAAAGAGGTGGATCTCGTGAGGGAGAATCTCTCAAGAAGGGTTTCGTACCGAACTACAAGGAGTAGACGACTCAAGAAGAACCTTTATTTTTGTAATATCATTATTTCTCCTTCAATATAGAGGTAGAAGAGTCCACTCTCGGATATAACTTTGAATATCGACTGTAAAACTTGGTGTGTGAGTTGGTATTTGATGCGGTCGGTCCAAGTTTTGATCCAGAGGATCCTAATCCTGATACGAAAGAATTATATGATATGTTCAAGAATGTCGATACTCTATTATACCTAGGTTATGATTCTTATTTTGTCATGTCGGTAGTGATGCGGCTGTTGAACCTAAAGTTTAATTTTAACTTGTCGCAGGAATGCTACGACCAGATAATTCAGTTTGTTAGAGAGTTGTTGCCAAAAGGATCGAAGGAATTGCCTGATAACTTCTACAAGTCGAAGATGATGATACGAAAACTCGTATTAGGCTACAAAAAGATAGATTATTATTGAAATAGTTATATGTTGTACTACAAGGAGAACAATGATAAAGATAAATATATATTCTGTCATACGGACCGGTACAAGGCAATTCGGGGCAAAGAAAAGTCAATTGTCCAAGCAAGGTTGCGTCTCTATAAGTACATGCAGTTTTTGCCAATCACAAAGAGGCTGTAGAGGATATATATGTCCACAAATACAGCACAACACATGACATGACATAGCAAGGAACAAAAGATGGATGAAGGCGAATTATCTCATCATTTCGATGGAGAGGCATGGAAGCATTTTGATTTGTGTTATCCTGAATTTGCTGCGAAGTCCAGGAATGTCCGGTTGGGTTTATATTCTGATGGATTCACTCCTTTCGGACAGTCGGGATCTCAGTACTCTTGTTGGCCGGTGATTTTGACTCCTTATAATCTACCACCGTGGATGTGCATGAAAACTCCTTACATGTTCTTGACACTTATCATACCCGATCCGAAAAATCCATAGAAGAACATCGATATCTACTTGCAGCCGTTGGTGGATGAGTTAAAATAATTGTGGCAATTCGGCGTTCGGACATATATCAAAGGAGCAGAACTTTCAGATGAGAGTGTCTCTCATGTGGACCATCAATAATTTTCTAGCATATGGGATATTATCGGGGTGGAGTACTCATGATACTTAGTCTTGTCCGATATGTATGAAAAAGAGTAAGGCATTCTGTCTCCAGAACGGAGGAAAAGCATTTTTTTTATTATCACCGTCAGTTCCTTCCTGCTTCGCATCCATGGAGAAGGAACAGAGATGCCTTTAGAGCTGGTAAACATGAACTATCTCCTCCCCGTTTGAGACTGACATGAGACGAAGTTTGGAAAGAGGTAGATGGATTACCTACTGTGATGGAAGATCCGATATCGGGCGGTCACTTTGAAGGGTTTGGACGTAGGCATAATTGGATGAAGTGGGGTATCTTTTGGGACTTACCTTATTGGAAGGACAATCTCATAAGGCACAATTTTGATGTCATGTATATCGAAAAGAATGTATTCGACAACATCTTCAATACGGCGATGGATATCAAGGAAAAAATGAAAGACAATGTTAAAGCAAGAAAGAACTTGGAAATTATTTACAAACATTCAGATTTGCACCTAAAACGAAGTGGCAACGTCAATTGGGTCAAGCCTCCAGCGTCGTTTCCATTGAGTAGGGAGGATAAATTAATAATATGCAACTGAATTTCAAAGTTAAGATTTTCTGACGGCTACGTGTCAAATTTGGCAAGATGTGTTGATCTCAACGAACACAAGCTGACAGGGATAAAGAGTCATGATTGTCATATATTTATGGAGATATTACTACCTATTGCTCTGAGAGAGATGTTGCCTCATCAAGTTTGGACTCCGTTGGCCGAATTATCTATATTCTTTAGAGATTTGTGTTCAAGCAAGTTGATGGTACAATATATAATAGAACTTGAGGAGAAGATTATATTAACATTGTGTAAATTAGAAATGGTGCTTCCCTCCAATTTTTTTGATAGTATGGAGCATTTGTCGATTTATCTTGCATACGAAGCACGCGTCGGTGCTCACATCCATTATCAATGGATATATCCATTTGAGAGGTATACATTTTTTATACTAATAATTTCTTTATTCAAATAATTCTAAGATTCAATATATTATCTATAGGAATCTACATCACCTGAAGAAGAAGGTTGACAATAAGGCTCATGTAGAAGCTTCGATATGCGAAGCATAAATTATTGAGGAGGTTTCAAACTTCTGCTCCATCTACTTTGATACTCATGTCAGAATAAATTGCAATAGAGCCCTAAGGAATGATGACGGTGGGGTAAATGCCCCGAATAGATAATCCATACTATATTTAATATGGGAGAGAAGCCTACAAGTGCTACTAAAGTACGTTGGTTGGAAGACGATGAGTTTGAAGTCACTCATCGGTATATATTATTAAATAGTGGTATAAAAGAGATGCAAGATATTGAGAAGTAAGTGACACATCTTTCCTAGATATTTTAATTTTGTATATACTTGGAAAAAAATTGCTCTAATTGTTCTCCTTATCACAGTACTTTTAGAGCTGAGATGATATCAGAGAGACCTAATATAAATGAAGATGATCTTGCTAGAGAGGTTTATAAAAAAAAATTATCGTGGTTCCATAATTATGTATGAGTCATAAACATTAAGCATTCTAAATTTAGCATTCAGACCAATCTTTGTCTAATATCTATATGATACATGATGTTTCAGGTTTTTCGTCCTGGTACAGACTTACAAAATGAACAGCTTCGAGCATTCGCTATCGGAGCAAGCAAAAGGGCAAAGTGTTAAGATGGATACACCATCAATGGCTTCAAATTTAGAACCACTGATAAGTCTATTAATCAATCATTTGTTGATGAGGAGGCTAATTATACAAAAAAAAATTAGAGTATGTATGAGGGGTTCAGTCTACGATACCGATCCAGAATTTGACTATTACGGTATACTAAGAGCTATCGTAGAGATGGATTACTCTTATGAGATAAAAATTATGCTATTTAAATATGATTGGTTCAACACAACACCCAAGCAAGGATGGAAAATTGACAAACAGTTTGGGTTTATTGATATAAAATATGGAAAAAGATATGTAGGTTTTGAACCATTTATGTTGGCTAGTCAAATAGTTCAATTGTATTATACGAGCTATCCTAGTCGACGATTCAATAATAAAGATTGGTGGGCTGTATGCAAAACTAAAGTTAAAAATACATATAATGTTGGGGATCTAGCATACCAAGAGGATGAGGTGGTCATGCCTCAACTTGCATATATAAGTTTGGTCGATGTTGATGGTATGGAGGTTAACATTACCGTAGAGGATGATAGAGTTTACGAAGAGATTAACATAGAAGATTTACCTCATATAGAAGAGAACTCTGATATGGAGGTATCGAGCGAGAAACAAGAATTGAAAGATGAAGGTGATAGTGATAGTGGAAGTAAAAATAAAAATAAAGAACTAGAAGATGAAGACGATTCGAAAAATGATTCGAAAGACGATAACGATTCGGAACATGAAGAATATTAGTACGTACATACATATGCATTAGCTTAGATATTTATTTAATTATTTTATTATCATACTAGTATTTATTTATTTTACCACACCATGCATTACTTTATGATTATTCGTTTGATGACACCATTTTTTATTTGCTGCAGATTTACCTATAGTATGGCGGGACGAGGACGAGGACGAGGACGATGACGATGACAGGTTCAGAAAGGATCATCTTCTTAGCATCCTCCGTCCACTACGTCAGCTATCCCAGATTCTCGCACATGACCTGAGGACGAGTTCGTAGATGTGGCGGATGGTTTATCCCCGCCATATACTCGTTCTTCAGTAGGAGGAGCTACTTCATCTACCGGATTGCCATCAGTTGCTACCCCTTCTTCTATTCCAGCCACTACCGGTACTACTACACCGGCTACTCCACTAGTTGCTCCCATAGGAGCAAATCTATTTCCAGGCCTTCTTGTGAAAAATGGAGTATATGTTCGTCGTCCTGGATTTGCAGACCCCCCTACTCTACCAGAGCGGCCAGTCAATATCTCTCGTCCTAAGCTATTGGCCGATGGAGCGACGTAAGTAATCACACATTTATTTTTTATTTTTTATTTTAATTGTTTATTGTCAACATATTTCAGTTTTGTCATGACCCATACCTGAAAATTGGGCATGAGTCATGGGTATGACCAGCCTACGCCGCAGCATCGGTGGTAGAATGTTGTAAGGGTCCACAATACCATCTAACAAACTCACGCAATGATATATGTATATCCTGTCAATGGTAACTCACTCCAAAAGGAGGACAAGATGAATATATAAAATATCAATACTCAATCAAACAAACTAGAGATAGATAATGGCACAATGTCATTATAAGTTATTATAATATCCAAGTCTAGAGTTTAGCAAATAACACAAATGGTCTCAATATAAATAACATGCCAAGGTCTAAGCTGAAAATATATCAAGTACAAATAAAAGATACTAGCTACTAGTTTGTTATAGCTAGGTGCATCTCCTCTACAGCTGAAATCAGATCATCCTGGACTAAAGGATCTATCTCGACTGGCTCTCTGTCCTGCGGGCCGTAGTAGGTAGGACACCAGTCCTCTAAACAGTCGTCTAGAAAAAAATATCCAATCTGAAAATGAGCGAAGTACAAACTCTGAAAGCAGTATCATATACATTGTAGAGAATATATAAGCACAGGTAACTAGGAAGTAAAAATATAACTGGAAGAGTAAATACTAGCAACATGGTGTGAACTTGCAATAAGAGAACTGTAAATAAGATAACTGATGATACTAACTAGTACCTTAGAGTACAAGTTTATTATGTGATCGGTTTAGGTTGCACACGAATATTCCACGGTAACTCAATTACACGTATAGTATGTAATTGACATGCACACGAATACACTAAGGGTTTGATCACACAATCAACTCCTACTCCCCCGCCCCGACTAATATTCATGGCTCAAATTATGATACGTTACGTACACGAATATAATATGAGCACACTGAGCACACGATATGTACGAGCACAAGGAATACCCGAAGCACACGATAAAGTACATATGTAAAAAGTATCCGATACACGCATCAAATAAATAACATCTCCTGACTCGATCCATATAATATCAGCTCGTGTAACATGGTGTAAGAATCAAGTAAACAAATCAAGAACATGCGATATATACTCTATCAAGTACTAAAAACTAACAAAGAATGTACTCGCCTAAGGTCCTGAGCAAATTTGATGGAACAGTATCCGAACTTGTATAGAATTTACAGGTTACTAGGTGTAATGATAGAGAAATTAGTTTAAATAAATAAAATTGGTGATTTCTAGGTCAAATTAGGTCATTCTGGTCAAACGGGATCAAACTAGGTCAAAGATTGACTTTAGTCAAATTAGTCAACTCTAGGTCTAACTAGTCAACTTGACCAATATTAGTTATTAACTAGCTAATATAAGTCAAATCTAACTAAACTAGTCAACTAATACAAATATCTATGATATATTAGATATCATGCTAGATGTATATATAATTATCTAACTTATGTACACTAGCATTATATAGTATCTTAACTATATACTTAGTACCAATATCTTAATACTTAGCCCTGGTATCAAGGTATTCCAATACCTCACCATTAACTAGTCAAAACACCCATATCTAATTATTAATATCTTACCTCACCCTTACCAACTCAATACCTTAGCTAATTTGTATCAATATACCTTAGCTATATACCAATATCTTAAACCAATACCCATGATCTACCCTATCCTCATTACCTTGCCAATACCTTGGTATCTCAACATACCCAAAACTTATTCCTAATACCTTGACTGATACCCCAACCTTCCCTTAACACTTGCACCTACACAAACTGTGCATTGATACATAGTTTATGCAAACTCCAATACTTACCCACTGCACACACAGAGACACTATGCTATACAAACTTAACACTAACTAAATACCTACACTAATCTACCCCCAACCACTCGTGCACCTCACAGTGCAGTCACAAATCCTACTCTTCATACATGATACTCACTGGTACACTCCCTCACATAGGTACTACATACTAACTAATCATATAAATACACTCTAAAACTACACACTCCTCTCTTGCACTAGCACATCGTGCTAGTGCTCATGAATTTCCCACATCTGTATCTCAATACCAGGAACTACTACCTCAATACCCAGGCTCTCCAAATCGGCCAACAAGTGCATGTCTGATGTCAAGTACATAGCTACCGGATACCTGCTCAAGGCATTGACAACCACGTTGGTCTTCCTTGGGTGATACTATAGCGATATATCAAAGTCCTTCATCAGCTCCAACCACCGCCGTTGTCTCATGTTCAGCTCTTTCTGTGTGAACACATACTTCAAGCTTTTGTGGTCTGTGAAGATCTTCACATGCTATCCATACAGATAGTATTTCCACAACTTTATAGGAAAAATGACCGCTGCTAACTCCAAATCGTGGGTCGGATAGTTCATCTCATAAAGACGTAACTGCCTGGATGCATAGGCAATAACCTTTCCATTTTTCTGCAGAACGCAACCCAAACTGTTTCCCGAAGCATCACTATAAATAGTGAATCCACATGTCCCTGATGGCAACGTCAATACTGGAGCTGTCGTCAATCTCTTCTTCAGCTTATCAAAAGCGGCCTGACACTCCTTTGTCCATACAAACTCCACGTCCTTCTTGGTTAGCCCAGTCATCGCCTCTGTAATTCTGGAAAAGTCCTGTACAAACCTCTTGTAGTACCCTGACAGTCCCAGAAAGCTCCTGATCTCTACCACCGAACTTGGAGTAGCCCATGACTCCACTGTCGTGACCTTCCTAGGGTTAACTGAGATCCCATCTCCTATTACCATATGACCAAGAAATTCGACCTTGTCAAGGAAGAACTTGCACTTTGAAAGCTTTTCATAAAGCTCCTCCTTCCTGTGAGTCTCCAAAACTATCCTCAGGTGCTCCTCGTGCTCATCTGGCGTCTTCGAATATACAAGGATATCATCGATGAATACCACCACGAACTTATCAAGGTACTAGTAGAATACCTTGTTCATCATGTTTTATGAACACCACTGGGGCATTGGTCAACCCAAACAGATTCACCATAAACTCGAACTTACTATACCAAATCTGAAAAGATGTCTTCGAAATATCCTCTCTCTTCTCCTTCACCTGGTGGTAACCTGACCTCAAGTCTATCCTCAAAAATACCTTCGCTCTGCTCAACTAATCGAAGAGATCATTTATCCTCTACAGCGTGTATATGTTCTTGATAATGAGGTTGTTCAGAGCCTTGTAGTCGATACACATGTGTATCGACCCATCCTTCTTTGATATAAACAATATTGGAGTACCCCATGGTGAAGAACTGGATCTGATAAAGCCCTTATCCTGTAACTCGTCAACATGCTTCTTCAACTCTGCCAGCTCGCTGTTGTTAACTCTATAGACATGTTGTGATATCGGCTCTACGCCTGGTACCAAGTCTATAAAGAACTCACCGTCTCTGTCTGGCGGCAAGCCCGACAACTCCTCTGGAAAGACATTGAGGAACTCCGTAATCAAAGGATGTGGCAACTCTTCCTCTTCCACCAAAGCTCCACAGATGACTCCATCGCTCTGCTCCGCTACTCCTCTGGCAATCTCGGACTCTGGCTCTTCCGGCGGCCAAAATAAAACTCTGCCTCCACGATAATCTATACTAGCATGGTGCCTACTCAACCAATCCATCCCGATTATAATATCGTAACTCGGAAGTGGCATTACGAGTAAGCACGCACTCAATTTCTGGCCTCCCAAAGTAACTCTTTGATCCTTACAAATATCACTGACCAGGATGATGACACCCCCAGTCATGATCTTATAAGTCCTACTCAAAGGTTCAGCCTCTAAATGATGCTTAAGAGAAAAAGACACTGAAACAAAGCTATGGGAAGCACCGGAATCAAATAAAGCTAATGCTGGAATAAAATCTAAAAGAACTGAACCTGCGATGACGTCACCAACTGGCTCTGTCTCCTCAATCATCATGGCGAAAGCTCGCCCCTGTGGTGCTCCCCTCTGTTGCTGATGCTGCGTAAAATATTATTGCTGGGTCGGGAGTGGAGGTCCCCGCTGTTGTGCTGCAGGTGCTGCAGGTGCTCCTGGTGCTCTAACTGGTGCTTTTTAAGCAGGAGCTCCACCCTGACCTGGACGAGCTGGTGCCAAATGGCAGTCTCCCAGCTGGTGCCCTACTGCTCCACAGAATAAATACACTCCCAATCTCTTTCTGCAGATGTCTCATCCGTGTCCTAGCTTCTTGCAGAAAGGACAGATAAAAGTCTGTTGTTGATGCCTCTGAGCCTGCTGATGTGCCTGCTGGAACTGCTAACGCTGAGGCTGAAATATCTGTTGCTGCTGGAACTGGGGCCGCTTGGCTGGACCCGCACTGCTGATGCCACTGAATATTTCCCGGTCCCTCTTGGGTCTCAAACTCAAGTCTCTCTAAACCTTGCGGACCTCCTTAAGTATCACCTCGTAGGTCTCATGACTCAAAGAAATAAGGGCCTTTACGTCCCAATTTAAGCCCTTCCTGAACTGACTCACCCTATCCTCTGGATCTCGTACCATGTTAGCTGCATACTGGCTCTACATGCCAAACTTTGCGGCATACAACTCAACAAATAGGTTCCCCTGCTGAAGGTTCTCGAACTGTCATCCCAGATCAAGTCTCTCGGTAGGCGAAAAAACTTCTTCTTGAACAAGTCCTTGAAGCCCCCACGTCAATCCTGGGGTAGCGATCCGTGGCTCATTCAGAAACCAAGTACTGGCAATGTCTAACATTTGCAACCCGATCGGCTCTACCTTTAGATCCCCTGCTAGGTGGGATAAACGCATAATGCGCTCCATGTTCTCCAACCAATCATCGGCATATATAACGCCCTTCGTCCCCTTGAAAATACGGGGATCCAACTTCTTAAAGTCTTGTATATTGCCCGGCTTGGGATGGTACTCATGTGGCTGTGGTGGTGTCGTCCTCTCTCCTGCTATGATAGCCACCTGGTGGGCATTCTTAATGCCCTGGCGTAGTACATCTGCCTACCTCTGCTCCGCCGTCATCATCTCCTAAAATATGACGAACATCTGTATCGCATCTGCTGGCATAGGTGGTGGTGGTGGTGGTGGTGGTGGTGGTGGTGGTGGTGGTGGTGGTGGTGAAAGTCCCTCAGAAGAAGCCGGAATCGGATCAACTCTACGGACAATCGAGGGAAAAGGACCCCCAAAAGCAACGGAAGCTCCCACCTGAACCGGAGAGGAAGCCCTCTGAACCGAAGGAGGTGGAATGGTATCAGCTGCTCGAACAGGGGGTGGAGAAGTCGTCGACCTCTCGAAAACTGCTCCAGCATGCTGTGAACGGGTCTTCGACGGCATCCTGAAGATAGTTCAAAACAAAAGATATTAATAAGGCACAAGATATGATATCATCAAGGAAGGACAATAATATTTCAAAAAAAAGCAAAATTCGGAATGATAAAGATGGCAAGAATCAATAGGTGAAATTATTTCCTAGTTATGATTGAGTATTCTATCTCATCCTAGTGTCCTATATATATATTCTATTGCAGGCTCATAATAGTACTATAAGTCCGAGTACCACTACGATATCGCACTAGTTGTGACTCGACCTGCATGGACTACCACTAAAAATGTGTCACGATCCATACCAGAAAATTGGACATGAGTCGTGGGTACGTCCAGCCTACGCCGCAGCATCGGCGGTAGAACGTTGTAACGGTCCACAATACCATCTAACAAACTCACGCAATGAAATATTTATATCTTGTCAATGGTAACTCACTCCAAAAGGAGGACAAGATGAATATATAAAACATCAATACTCAATCAAACAAACTAGAGATAGATAATGGCACAATATCATAAAAGAAGGGAAATAACAAGTTATCACAATATCCAAGTCTAGATTTTAGCAAATAGTACAGAGGGTCTCAATATAAATAGCATACCAAGGTCTAAGCTGAAAACATATCCAGTACAAATAAAAGATACTAGCTACTAGTCTGCTATAGCTAGGTACGTCTCCTCTACAGCTAAAATCAGATCATCCTGGACTAAAGGATCTATCTCGACTGGCTCTCCGTCCTGCGGGCCGTAGTAGGTAGGACACCAGTCCTCTAAACAATCGTCTGGAAAAATATATCCAATCAGGAAAGGAGCAAAGTACAAACTCTGAAAGCAGTATCATATACATGTTAGAGAATATATAACAGCAATATAAATGAATACAAGATGCACAGGTAACTATGAAGTAGAAATATAACTAGAAGAGTAAATACAAGCAACATGGTATGAACTTGTAATAAGATAACTGTAAATAAGAGAACTGATGATACTAACTAGTGCCTTAGAGTACAAGTTCATTATATAATCGGTTTAGGTTGCACACGAATATTCTTTGGTAACTCAATTACACGTGTAGTGTGTAATTGACATGCACACGAATACACTAAGGGTTTGATCATATGATCAACTCCTACTCCCTCGCCCGAGTAATATTCATGGATCAAATCATGACACATAACGCACAAGAATATAATATGAGCACACTGAGCACACGATATGTACGAGCATAAGGAATATCCAAAGCACATGATAAAGTATATGTGTAAGAAGTATTCAATGCACGCGTCAAATAAATAATATCTCCTGACTCGATCTATATAATACCAGCCCGTGTAACATGGTATCAGAATTAAGTTAAAAAGATCTAGAATATGCGATATATATACTATCAAATACTGAAAACTAACAGAGAATGTTCTCGCCTAAGGCCCTGAGCAAATGAGGTAAAACGGTGTCCGAACTTGTGTCACAGAAACCTATATAAGAATTTACAGGTTACTAGGTGTAATGAAAGAGAAATGAGTTTAAATAAATAAAATTGGTGATTTCTAGGTCAAATTAGGTCATTCTGGTCAAACGGGGTCAAACTAGGTCAAAGGTTGACTTTAGTCAAATTAGTCAACTCTAGGTCTAACTAGTCAACTTGACCAATATTAGTTATTAACTAGTTAATACAAGTCAAATATAACTAAACTAGTCAACTAATACTAATATCTATGATATGCTAGATATCATGCTAGATGTATATATAATTATCTAACTTATGTATACTAGTATTATATAGTATCTTAACTATATACTTAGTACCAATATCTTAATACTTAGCCTTGGTATCAAGGTATTCCAATACCTCACCATTAATTAGTCAAAATACCCGTATCTAATTATTAATATCTTACCTCACCCTTACCAATTCAATACCTTACCTAATTGGTATCAATATACCTTAGCTATATACCAATATCTTAAACCAATATCCATGATCTACCCTATCCTCATTACCTTGCCAATACCTTGGTATCTCAACATACCCAAAACCTATTCCTAATCCCTTGACTGATACCCAACCTTCCCTTAACACTTGCACCAACACAAACTGTGTATTGATACATAGTTTATGCACACTCCAACACTTATCCACTAAATACACAGAGACACTATGCTATACAAACTTAACACTAACCAAATACCAACACTAATCTACCCCCAACCACTCGTGCACCTCACTGTGCAGTCACAAATCCCTACTCTTCACACATGATACACACTGGTACACTCCCTCACATAGGTACTACACACTAACTAATCATATAAATACACTCTAAAACTACACACTCCTCTCTTGCACTAGTACATCATGCTACTGCTCTATGTCGACAACAAGTATACAATTGCGTTGATAAAGAATTCAGTGTTTCATGGGCACAGTAAGCACATTGATACTCGCTTTCATTTCATTCGCGAGTGTGTTGAAAGAGGACAGATAAAGGTGGAGTTTGTGAGCACTGGAAAGTAACGTGCCGACATTCTCACGAAGGCTCTTGCCAAAGTAAAATTCGCTGAGATGCAGCAGGTGCTTGGAGTTATCAACCTTGATCAAATCTAGATTAAGGAGGAGAATATCAGTTAATAATCTAGGTATGACCCTTTCTTTATAGGAATAGAACTTGTCAAAGTTTAGATCCACTTTAATAGAGTTTGTTAGCTTATTTTTAGAGTTGAGTTGTTAGCAGTAGTGGCTATATAAATGTGAGTGTAGTTGTTTGTTTAATCATCAGTGAGAAATAAAAAAGAAACAAACAGTTGCTTCCCTAATTCTCTGTCAGTCTTCCTGCATGTTACAACCCCCTGCTTGTAGCCAACAGTGGTTTAGCTGCCCTTAATCCAAAGTTGCCGATAGTGAGGAAGCATTCCTCAACTGCAACAAGCACCACAACCAATGGAACTGGAACACGACGAGTTGCCCAATGTTATGACATGCACTAACTACCTAAAACTCCCTCCTTGTTCAACCAAGGACATCATGTACAAGAAGCTGATATACGCTATAAACGAGGGCCAGGCTTTTTCTGACCTATCATAAACTCTTCGACTGAACTATCAGTAGGAAACCATTATTCTACATTATACGGTTGCTGCTAATTTGCTAATGGTTCAATAATTCAGTTTGATAAGCACACCTATCTGAAATATGGAGCCTGTGTAACATTAGGGGTTGGACAACACTTCTGAGCTCCATTAACTTTGAAGGTCAGAGACTCTGCCAATGCCTGTAAATAAAATGAGACTTCCTTTTACTTGTAACGCTTGAGATTCGTCAATATTTTACATCTATTGACAACAAAGGATGAAAGGGCAATGGTTCCTATACATAAATTTATGTTGAGATGTTCAAATATATATATATATATATATATATATATATATATATATATATATATATATATATATATATATATATATATATATATATATATATAATTTGAATTATACTAAAATATTTTAAACATAATTTGAATATATTTTAGTTATGATTTGTTATAAATATATTTTTTGAATTTTGAATATATGTTTAATTAGATAATACCAAGTAGTTAGTTTAAATATAATTTAAATTTTGAATATATTTTAGGATATGTTATATGTTCATGTGATTTTTAGTTTTTTTTCCTCAATTACCCGAAAAGAAAATATTCTATTGTAGTTAAATATTTATATTAAAGAAATATATATTTTTTATAATTTGTTATAAAATATTTTTTTTAAAATTTTGGATATATGTTTAATTAGATAATACCAAATAGTTATTAAAATATATCTAGTTACCTCCACGTGCGTTGCACGTAATTTTAAAAAAAATTATATAGAAATTTAAATTATTTTAAAATATGTAAAACATAATTTGAATATATTTTAATTAGAATTTGTTATATATATATATATATATATATATATATATATATATATATATATATATATATATATATATCAAAATTATAAGAACATATATATATAAGATTTGTTAAATAATTTTAATATTTATGACATTTTTTCCTTTAAATTAATTTTTAAACGGTTTAACTTTAGTTTTTAAAAATATATCTGTTCGGAAGAAAAAAAAGAGTTAGTTTTTTGTTCCGTAATTTTTTTTAATAGAGGGTCGAGGATTTACAAATGCCTTAGACGGCTCAATTTTCGTGTCCTGGCTTCTTGCAGAAAGGACGGATAAAAGTCTGTTATTGATGCCTTTGAGGCTGCTGATGCGCCTGCTGGAACTTCTTATAGAAAGACTAATACAATGTTTCGTCCGGATCGGATCAGCCCCAGTGCCCCAAAAATCGTCCGCATGAACCCATTTAATACCTTGTGCACAAGTTGTCCGCGACATGCAAGTCTTGGGTCATTCCAGATTCACAACATGACATGATAATTCTTGATTCTAAATCTTCTTCTGAACGAGTATTGCTCCACGAGCTGTGATTCTTTGCTTTACTTGACATGATTCTCGTTCAGAGTTAAACTTGACTTGATGCATTTTTCCTGGTTCAGGGACTACTTTGGCGACCTAACGGTCCCGGATACTTGCAGGTTCATATTGCATAGAAGGACTATTTGATAGTCTTCTGGCTAACTAGATGCATGCAATATACGAGTAGTGTTACTTGATTTTGACATAATTTGTGTGGCAAGTATTGAAAATGAGACAACGAGTACATGTTACAATGTAAGCAGGCAAGCATGCAGTTGTTGGAAACATAAGCATTTACGTTGGCACGGGTCTAAGGGTAAAGCGAGGAGTGAAACTGTAAAGGGACATATCGAGCGACATAATCTATGGGCGTGCAGTGTAAACAAGTGAAACAGTGCACTACGAAGAGTATAATATTCTACTCGAGGCATAGCGGTGTCTACTTGCATAAGGCAAAAGGTAGCATGCGAGGGTCCAAGTTATAAGCCAAATTTTATTTTTATGTTCTAACACAAGCAATACAAGATGTGATTATTTTCTTAGCTAGGTGCGTTGTATTCTTTATTAGCATGCATGGGGTGATTCACCTAGCGACTAGCATGTATCGTCCATATTTTAAGTGTGCTGGCTAAGAAAAGACAAGTTCATCGTAGCCACCCACTTAGCGATAATTTGCCTCGGTTGAGCGATACTCTGAGCGAGCATTTAAAAGTCTAAGTCTGAACTCCTTAAGGGCCAAGTCTAGAAATCCTTTGCCTCAAACGAGGATTCTCGCTGAGCAAAGCGGGTCGGGACGTTCCACTTGCGCCGTTTGAATCGGCTGTCCGCTTGAACGAAATAGGTTGTTACGTATTGTCTTCTCCCCCCTCCCACGTCGCTTTTACTTTTTTGTCGTGCATTGCAGACCCCCTCCTCGCTGCTGCCCCCTCCCCCTGCCCCCCGCCTCGTTGATCCCCTCTCCGCTCTCGCCCCGTCGCTGCTGCTATAGCTGCTCTGTACAACCCCCCCCCCCCTCCACTGTCGTAGAAGAGGGGGGGTACTGTCGGGGGTAGGGGTGAGAAGGAAGGGGAGGGGGAGCGGGAGTGAGCGGCGGCAGGGACATGCTGCGGGGGTAAACGGCGGGGAGGCGGGGAGGCGCGGAAGGGGAAGGGGACGAGTGGGAAGAGGGTATACACGGCGGGAAAAGGTGCATCGATGGGGGAGGGGGGGAGAAGATAGTACATGAGGGAGGAGGGGTGTTTTCTTCCAAAATTTTGGGTCAAATTAGTTGACCGTCTGTCATGGACGAATTTCGTCAAAAGTGAGAGAACTTATACATTATGGAAAAATAGTGGGGTATACCGTAAAATATGGTAAATAAAGTTGGGATAACTCAAAATTTCTCTTTATTTTTGTTTTTTTTTTGGAGATAGAGATAGATTTGTTCTTTAAAATGAGATATTTAAATTTTTTAAAGAGAAAAAAAATTTGGAAGAGAAACATACCTATGATATCACCTATTGGATTATTTTTCTTGATTGTTCACATTGATCAAAATCTCATGGAAAAAATTGGTATTTTAAGGATCTAATCTAAACGGTAAGAAAGACAATCCAACAATTGATATTTCGAAGAACATGGATGGATGCTTAAAAGCAGGAATTCCATATATATATATATATATATAAAAGGTACTAACCTAATGGTAATGCGGGAGTGTGTGGGTTCGAATCCTCCCCCGAACGGCTGGGTGGCTTATATAGCCACGGGTGTGTGTATATATATATATATATATATATATATATATATATATATAAAGAGCTTACGTACCAAACTTCTGATGTTCAGGTTTAGCTAGTTAAGAAAATTGAGCTCATTTCCATGTTTAAGCTTTTGAGTTGAGATATTATTGAGCTCCTGAGCAAGCAATTGGACAAAATAGTTCAAACCCTAACTGAATTTTTGGATGGGCCTTCTTTAGTCTCAAGTTACATTTATATGTTCGCCAATTGAAATATAATTTTTCTAGAAATTTAATTCCAAGAAACTTAATTCACGGGGACAGAGAATTTTTGGTTATATAATATTCTCCGTACCATTATTTTCTTATTTAGTAGGGGATTTAGTAAGATTTGCTGCCCAACTAAGTTTTGTAGCACGAGGTTCATAGCTATCTTAGCTTTTGCCTTATTTAGTAGGGGATTAGTAAGATTCATTAGCCACCTAAGTTTTATGGTATGAACCTCTCATAAGGCTCATATTCAAAACCACTTTCGCTAGAAATGTAGCAGCAATGTAGAGATTTGGCATCAGGACAACAATTGGTTATAAAACTTGGTCAAATCTAGTAAGGATTTCTAATGCTATATAACCAACCCAAGAAGACTATAGATCGCGATGCAATGCAATGCAATGCAACCTATACTTTCTCCCTAATCTATCATCCATCATTGCTCTTCTGATCATCGAAAACTCCTCTCACAAACATGGATCTTGTTCTACCATCAGCTACATCCTTCAGCTATGACTTTCCTTCAAACAGCTTAACATATTCTTCTTACATTAACAACTCATGCTACAAACTGTAAAAGAATAATAATCAACTTCTGGGCAAAACTAGAAATGGAGGAAAAAAAAACTACTTTAGTTAATAATGTGACAATTTTATCATCGATTGCAAGTTACAAGCAAGTTACAAGCTTCCAATATATTTTCGATTTTCTTTCATCTGCTTTTGTTGGTAATCAACAACCTAGTGGCATATGAAACAAAGAAAAACTGAAAGAACGGCACTTCAAAGTTCCTTTGACAAAACACTAAGAAATATTTATCAGCTTTCAAGAAACATCAACTTCTTTGAGCTTGAGACTATAGTGAGACAATGGCTGCTCCGCTCCATCTACCAGGCCCTTTGTTTCGTAGGAAAGTAACAAAATTAGCAAAAAACACCTTTCCCTCGAGTAACTTGGGTAGGTAGTTGTTATCATCACAAAAGTGAGCCAGATTATTCAGCAGTATGGAAGTTCCTTCAGACCATAAATTTGCATCATCACTGCAGAATTTTGAACTTTAACTTCTGTCATTGTAATCATCCAAATTGATGAATGGTACATTTGGCGAACAGCGAAGGGGCTTTGGTTCCCTGACGTTAACAGCATCAGAACCAAAACCATTACTTGAGAAGCTAAGCTCTTTCTCTTCATCATCACTGTCAATATCTCCTGATGCCATCCGGTTCTGGTAGCTCCTACACCTGAGAAGGAACACATTGAAGTAATAGCTCACGATACTTTTTCTTCCCATGTAAGGAAAAGTTAGGTAAAGCTGATCCCAGAAATTCTTCCCAAGGGATGGTGGATTCAGGCGAACTAAAGCCTTAAACTTCCGCTCCTCCTCGTCTGTCCATGAGAGTGCAACTTCTTCACCCATAGATTCAAATCTCCAGCTACTGAAAGCAGGACCTAGTTCAAGTTTCAATCTTTGCCTCTTCTCACCTACATGAAATCTAACACACTGTATAGAACTTGGACGTTCGCACCCACATTCAGTTTGTCTCCCCCTGCCAACAGGAACCCTTTCAATAAGGAATCTATTTTCCTTCTTCTCTGGAGGCCAGATTCGTGTACCTAACCATTTTGACTCATCCGACTCAGTAGATGACGCAGAAGCCATTGGATTCCAAATTGGAAGCTTTGCTTGATAGGATTGACCCACACGAACCCGCTTACCTCTGGGTGGCAGACCAGTTAACACAAGTTGTGCTGGACTGGAATTTCTTGGCCTTTTCTTGTCATGCTTTGCATCTTCTCCATCAGACTCTGAATTTTGGCCTTGATCTTGGCTGATATTGGTTGTTTCAGGAGAAGAGCCTGCACGAGAATGGTCACTTAAAGAATTGAGCCTTTGGCTGCATCTTAAAATTGTTTTACCCAAACCATCATTATCCTCATAAAACAAAGGATTTATCCTCTTCCTTGCCTGCAAAACCAACATATATCGAGTTATATTAATGAAAAAAGTGATAAGCAATCATGGATCTTCATAGATGATATTATACTACAATTACATTCCATATGAACTCAAAAGAAGCAAAAATTGCCTTGTGATACAGTTCTGAGTATTCTGAAATATTTACCTCTGATATGAATTTTTTTAAAAGGCATTCTAGCAAAGAATGTTCTATAGATGAAGTGAATTTGTCATCAATACAACAATGGCACAAATCAGTTTTCTAATAATGGATATAATCCTGTCTCAATCCGAAAGATAATAAAGAAAGCTAACAAAGTAATAGTGATTCTTCATATTGCTAGACGTAAGCTAAGTTACCATCTCTTTAAAGTAGTATAGCCAAGTACATTATTGTTATCTCAAGAAAAATGTGCTCGATTGCACAAGCCAAGTACATAATAGGTAAAACAAACTTGGAAGATACAGATGCAGATTTTAATTACCTTTAAGGCCTGTTTGGTTGCAGGGCCACATCTCTCTCAGAATTTGGCCAAAATTCTGTCATTTTGTTATTGGGAAATTGAGGATTACAATTCCTATGAGAATTTTGATTCCCAACTTTTCTATTCAAAAGGTTAAGTTGGAACTCTCACATGTCAACTTTTCTATTCGAAAGGTAAATTTGGAACTCTCACATGTGAAAACAAATTCCTGGAATCTAATGGATATCATCATGTGCAGCCCACATGAATATCTGGTAACCTAGGTTGCATAGACTAGGACACAGATTCAGGTATGGACACAATCATCCAAGCATTCTCCCATCAGAATGGGGTCAGCTATGGAGCTTAAAAAACCTCTATGAAAAAACTGATAGTTTAGCTTTTATAACCAGTTGTCGACATGACACCAATCCTCTATCTTGGTGCCAAATTCCTTCGAAGATAGCTATGAACATGAGAGAGACATGCACTAACACCTAGAAATCCAGTTGGCAGGTACACAGACGTGTGTGTGTGTGTGTGTGTGTGTGTGTGTGTGTGTGTGTGTGTGTTTTGTACAGTCATGAGGTTCCAGAAGGTTCTACTAAGGATTCACTGAAAAGAAAGGTTACTTTCGCGTACCTCAATTAAGTTTGGAATGATTTAAAGATCCACAACAATGCCAAATTACTTACAACCAAACTCTGAATCCCTTTGGAGCTAGACATGGACAAGCCATATCCAACATTAGTGTTGAGGAAGTGTCGTTATCAATGCAACATAGTTGGTATGTCCAGGAATTGAAAAACAAATCACTCTCTCAACCAAACAGCACAAGCAAGTTGGGTCACTTTATGATACAAACAACTTTCATGAGTCAATAATCCGTTTTCATCTACTTTATCAGGTAAATCATTTCAAATCAATGTACCAATTCTTTTATTTCTATTACCAAGTCAAAGACCCAGAGGTTGAATTGATAGAAGAAGAATATGTAGCTACTGACATACAATCTTTACATGTAACCAAATTTGATACATATCATAGCTTCTAAAATGTTCCAAAATAATTACATCGCCTCAAAAAGATCAAACTTTTGTTTCCCACGATAAAATGTAAACCCAAGATTTTCTAGACATGCAATAGAACAAATTCCTTCTCACTAAGAGCATACAGACAATTGTCAGTAAAATAGCTTTAGCATCATCTAGCTTCCACTTAGGAGTTGAGTTAGTATTTCCATTGGTGTTTTATCATCACTTCTTGATATAAATAAAGTTTAAACTTCAGTGTACTTGGTTTAACCATCTTGTAGACCATAAACATGTATGAATGCTGGGCAATGCTATGCCTACAACCAAATGCTTACAATTTTTTACAACCGTCACGTGGCGGCCGTCCATTGGAGGAGGGAGGAGAGATGGGGTCCGGTGGCTACCCGGTTGGCCGCCACGTGACAAGAATGCCACGTGACAGGAATGTCACGTGGCAGCCGTTCGTTGGGGGAGAGGTGGGGCCGGATGTGGCCCACATAGCAGGGGGGTTGAGAGGGTTGTAAGAAGGTTGTAAGTATTCAAATAGAAAGGACTTGCTAGGTTGAGTTTTTTCTTTATTAAGAAATTCTCATGCGGCCGCCTAGGTGCTGCCACCGCACCAGAAACCCCATAGTTTGCGCTCCTAGTCGCCTGTTCGGCCTTTTTCGGCTAGGCGAAAAATAAAAAATAAAAATTTGAAATTTTCAAATTTGAAATTTCAAAAAAAATCAAAAAATTATTCAAATTTCAAAAGTTTCAAAAAGAAAAATTAAAAAAATTCAAATTTCAAAAAAAAAAAAATCATGTACGGCCGCCTAGGTGGCCCTTCGTCACACCGATTCCGCCTAGCAATATCTATAACACTGGAAATCCTTAATTGAGAAACATATCCATTTTCTATCATAATAGAATAGCCATGACACTTATATACCATAGCAGCCAACTGGAAATACAAGAAAACAAAGACTTCATCACCAATTTTTGGGATCGGCTGTTTGGATCCTTTTCTTCCATTCAACTCTATTAAGGACCACATCCTTTGCAACACTAACAAAATACAAATTCTTCTTTAAAACTTCAAAAATGTTCACTTAGGTCTACTTCAAAAATCTTTTCCTCAATTTGTGTCACATCTTACTGTTACAACAAAGACAACAATGAAAAGAAAAATAATAATACGAAGATTACCACACAAACCCATAAAATCACTACTTATTAAAAAGGTCACAATCTCTCATAATCTTCATCAAACACTCAAAAAACACAAAACCATACATCTTGTCTTTCTTACTTTTCTATAAAAGACACTCATATTTACAGCCTAATCGTAAACCCTAACATGAATCTAACCCTAAAAGGAATCCTAGCTATCTAATATTTCTTAAACACCAAGAAACTAATCTAAACCCCTAATCCAAAGAGGGAAACAAATAAAAGATTCTCTTAATAGAAAACCAATAAGAGCCAAATCTAATGATCTCCATCTTGGCACTTATTTGTCTCTAACTAGAATGTATGAATCCCTCCAAATCTTCGGGAGAGAAAAAAAAACCAATAAACCACCATATATAACAGTGTTCTAAAAATCGGCCTAGGCGGTCTTGAAATTAAAAAAAAACAAAAAACCTCACCTTGACAAAGTATGGCCACGGCCGGCTACGGTGGTGTTGGTGGTGGCGGCTCGGGTGGCAACGTTGCTGCTGTTGCTGCTGGTGGTGGTTGTGGTGGCGACGTAGGTGGTAGTGGTGGTAGTGGTGGTAGTGGTGGTAGCTGTGGTTGTGGTGGTGGTAGCGGTGACGGTGGTAGTGGTAGTGGTGGCGGTGGCGGTAGGAGGGGTGGTGTAACGACCCGTTCCGCTCAACCCGGAGGGCCGATTCAAACGGCAAAGTGTAGCAAACTGACCCGCCTTGCTCAGTGAGATGGCTCATTCGGTGCAAGACATTCATACTGGGATCTTCAATGGAGTCAGACTTAGGCTTTCAGAGGAGCTCGGAGTCTCGCTCGACCGATGCGATACATCGCTAAGGTGGGTGGCCCCGGTGAACCTGTCTCTACTTAGCTGCACATTAAGAAAATGAATGTTACATGCTAGTTTTCAGGTGATAACATTTGCATGCTAATAAAAGAGATGAACGCACATAGCTAAGGGGATAACCCCGTCTTATCATCATTATATAGAACGAGATCTTACTTGCTATTTGCGTAGTCGGGATTATTGAGTTGGAATGTAGTAACTTCTTACATATATGCCATAAAGTAATGTGATTTCATACTGAGGCATTGCACCGCACGAAACATGACACAGGATAGAGTAAAATCATGTTGCATACATAGACGAGGAAGGCTATCAAATAGTCGTTCCGAGTCAGGAGATGGAAAGAAATGAAGGTACTCGGGATATGCAGATCACTAAGGCAGTCTCTAATAAGGGAGCTGCGTAAAGAAGAAAAGATCCGAGTGTAGTCCTCGGCAAAGAGCGGACCGAGTGTAGTCCTCGGCTAGGATGGGATATGGGAGAGTAGTTGCATGGTCACGGACAACTGGTTGCGCACCAGGTAGAGAGAGTCCTCGACACGATTTCTGAGGCATAGGAATCGTGTCGGCCCGAGAGGACAGTGCCAGTGTAGTCCTGGCGATACGCTAGCTGATGACTAGCGGGCGAGAGCGGGACATCCAGCAAGGTTTGCTAACGACCTGAATGGGCGCCAACTCGTTAGACGGTTGGGAGGTCCAGCAAGGCTAGCAACCGAGATGGGAAGACAGTCGTCCATCGCAGATCATGTCCAATATGGCTAACAGAGCCAGTGACCTTCATATAGATAAGTCATGCTTACATAGCGGCTATCCGCATTGAGAAAAGGCGTAACGGGAAGGAGTACATTTGCGCGATATTTTGCATAATTAGAATGGATGCACGGTAACAAACCTAGTTCGAGTAGAATGGGCTTGAGGCAGAGACGACATAACACTTGGACTTCACAAATGTTCTTTGTTATTCAGTTGATCATTGTTTTATATTGCTACATATGACAGGGAAGGCCGAATGGTAAGAAATGGTAAGGTGAACTCAATTGTTTATTATTATGACACTCTTGTGCAGACACGGAGATTACTTTCTTTATATTGTCATGTAACTGATCCTAAGGCAAAAGACTAGAAAGACAACGAACCAGTCGGTACACATAACTAATGAACGTGCTTGTTTTGTGGCATGGGCGAGAGACCTCCCCACCAGTGCATTCAATGCACTGACATCCATCCAGTCTACATGCAGGGTGCAGGGGGAACTCGTACGGATTCGGAGATCGCTTAACGCAACGAGGCGCCATACCGCACTTGGCATCTTGGAGCGTGGCGCACGGACCTGGAGCTCGCATATATGAGACATAATGTATGGGAACGTCATCATTCAGATCGTTTGTATCGGTTGTAAGCCTAAGGGCATATTCATTGTAAGAGAGAGAGAGAGAGAGAGAGAGAGAGAATGAGCGATTTGTAATCTCGGCCTAGCGCCGCTTGTAATCTTTACTTCATATCAATAAAGAGCTTGATTTGGATTCAATACTTGTGTTCATTTTATGTTTCCGCTATGACGACTCTGTGAACTAGTTATCAACGGCCGTTTCGGTATTTGCCTTGCGCGGGCGCAACCCCAAGCTCGCACGGCATCGCGTCCCGATGGAAACGTACATCCCGCAGGAGCGCTGCCGCGGGGATTCGCGCCTAGCGGGGACGGCCGATTCCGACGGAAGATCGGGGCGTGACATATTGGTATCAGAGCACGGCTTTACGTCCTTGGAATTCGTTTCGATTCTCTCAGTTTTGAACTTGTGTAGTGAAGGAGTGGTAGATGCTCTCTCGATGTTCGATGAATGTTCCATACAATAAGTCTAAATATCTTCGAAAAGTGCGTGTGAATAATACGATTGCTTGAACGGGATTATGATGTGTGGGCCTTTGTGCCAACCCGTGTCAGACTTGTGTGGGAGTAGACGTATGTTAGAATCGGCAAGTTATATGCCTATATGAAAATACCAAGCGAGTTAGAGTGCGAGATGGAAAATCGTTCGGACAGTTGTCAATGCACACAGCCTTTTTGGCCAAGTTGTGTTGAGTATCATGCACCATGACCTTGATGCTAGTGAGTTACAGCGAGATTTGGGTATCGTTCGGATAAGAATGAAGTTGGACTTAGGATGGAAATAGATAAAGATGTCATCGGAGTACCGCTAAGGCGAATAATGGGAATCATGTATGGATTTTCATATATAGTTCGGACGGTTATTCATAGCGATAAGTTATGATTTAAAGCAGTCTGTATGGAAAACTATGAATAGAGGTGTATACGAGTCTAAGATCGTTAAGGCGATAAATAAGGATCGTGCTGGAGTTATAAGAAACGAGTCGGATAGACATGTTAAGGATGCAAAAGCAATTCAGGAGTTATTAGGATGACTCGATTCCTGAGTGGTGTATACGATAGGTCCCTGGTTCGAATATGTGAATTGTGGATATAATGAGTTATAAAGATTCATGGAGTATAACTCGAACCCTGAGTGGTGTATTGGTCGACTTAGAAATGCTCGAACGAAGTCGTGGATTCGGAGAGTTAAACGAGTCTAGCAGCAAGCGACGAGATTGGGTAAAGCCTTAGTATAAATAAACAATGCCTAGCAAGTAAGCGAACTCGGAGGAAGTATGCAATATTTGGTTCAAACGAGTTACAATGAGTTGAATAAGGGATAAGGCTTACATCGAATAGGAATTCAGGACAATTGAAATTGATTTCATGGTCGAGAAAACTTAAAGGATTGTACGAGCGACCTTGAGTTGAAACAAGCGAATTAAAACTTGAGTTAAGATGGAATAATCGGGGATGCGATCGGAGTTAGTGCAATTGAAAATAAGAGCGCGCACGAAAAAAAAATTTGATTTGAATAGGATATCGCTCGATAGAGTTCGGTTTGAGTACGAATGCGATGATTTCAAATTTGGGGGATTTTAGACCATAGCAATGGTTAAAAGATAGCTCGGATTGATGCAAGTTAGTAAAATTGTTATTTTGATGGATCGAGATAAGCGGCAACAAATTTGGCTTGAAATTTGGAAGAACGATCTTGAAATCAAGTTCAGAAAGATAACATTCCAAATCAGTCCCAGCGAGAACGATTATCCTGCGGAAACGCCGGTGTGGTGATTTCACGTACAGCGGGGATAATCGAACTCAAGGGAACATGTTCGGTGATTATTCCAAACGAACTCGATGAATGGAACGTATCAAAACGGAATAGACTTGGGTTTGGGAATTGAACTTAGTTGTTTGAGGGATGCTAGAAGTAGACTATGAAATGATCAAAAATGTTAACAATAAGGCTGGATGATTTGACAAGACGAATTTTGATTTCGGCAAGAACGGTTGTTAAAAAGAACATGACTTGATGGATTAATGTACAACTTGGGATGAAATGATAGGTGACGATAAGGTGTATGTTCGTTCGAGGATAACCATAACGATTGACCTTCTTGTCTTGTGCGGGTACAACTTCTTACTCGCACATGCGTCACGTCCGGATTAGGACAATCATTCCGCGGGAGCGTTGGCGTGACAATCTTACGTCCGGCAGGGATGATTGAACTTGCGGGAGACCGGAACGTGATAATTGAAGGATCATTTTGACTTGTGGTTCGATACGATAAGACAAGTTTCAGGATACAAATGAATCTGAGAATTTTTTTTGAGGAGTTAGTCTAGAAACGTGAAGTAAGCGATGTTGGACGATTTCATGAACTGATACGTAGATTGTACTGAACGACTTAGAGTTAATGATATACATCGATGATATATAATGGGATTGTGGCTTAGTGGAACAGGCGTAGAAATGGATGGATAGGTGGATTCTATCAAAACGTAATAAGAAAAGATAGTGTGTACAAATTGATGGGTTGGACCTGCAACGTGGGCGTATCATGGGTTCGGTTGAACGAACGTGTTGGTGTGATAGGATGATCTGTGCTCGATGTTTAGAAATCTGAGTGAAACGAGCTTGGGTAGAATACTTGTGTGAAAAGAAACAATGGTTTGACCTTAGGGTGTTTGGGGGCGAGCGTCATGCAACGCGGTTGCACAATGAGTCACAAACTTGAACTGTACCTATGACCTTGTGAGCTGACCTAGTGGCTAGGCAGATGACCCTATGCCTTGAGTTAAAACTGCAGTGCCTGACTTTAGAGTAATCATTTGGTAAAACGATAGAACTGGGGCAACAAGACTTAGAGTTAGGACTTGAAACTGGGTGTGCATACTAGCGACGTTGGCGTTAAAATGAACGCAATGGGAGATAGGACTTGGGTGATAATTGATTTGGTCGGATAGGTTATGCGACGGTAAGGAATAAGACCGTATTAGAAAATGGTCAGACGGAACTCTTACGATTGAAATTGGTGATATTGATGATAAGTTGGCACAATAAATTAAATCATTGCTTGGATGATGTGCGTTGCTGGTGATGCAAAACTTGAATTTGGGTGAGATTGGAGTAGACGATAACTAAATCGAACCAGAGTTCGGTTATTCGTGTAGCGAAACGACCGGCAATTCGAAAGATTTTTACGAGTAGCTTGTCCGACTTAGCTGTCACTAAGCTTGGCTGAAATACACATATTTGGGGGACGCCTTGAATATGGGTACGATCCAGACTTAGCGATATGCATAACTCGAATGCAGCTGGAAATAAAAATGTTCGGATTCGCATGGATGAGTATGGCAACTGAAATAAGTTATCCTCAACCTAAACTTTCATAAAGGAAAGATTGTAACGTTTTCCATGTTACAGAGATAGTTCTGTGCTAAGGCGCAGTAAGGGACTGAGTTTGGGAATGCAATAGTTGTACGAAGGAATCATTCGGATAAAATGATTAAGTACTCGTGCGAAACAGAACGAGTAAACGAATAGGAAGTTAAGTTCGATTGGAACAAAGATGCTAAGGATTAGAGCGTACCCCAGGTGGACAATTTAGCTCTGCGCTAAGGCGCAATAAAGACTAAGTCAGAAAACGTAGGCGATTGGGTACGATTTACTTAGTGAGATTGGATGGTGACCCAGAGAGATATTTGATGCAAACGAGATTGGAAAATTAGCTGAGATTCTAGCTTCTGGGTTAGGCGTAACGATGGGTTTCGATAGACGATGTCAAGTAATTGGTAGGATGCGGTTGGTTCCTATGGAGATAATATAACAAGTTGGACAAGTCCACTCAATTATGAGTTTTAAGTGCCCCCATTGAGTTATAGAATGCCCTGTGCTTGGGTAATGCAGCCCTGCACCAGACGCAGTAGATTTTAAGTCGGGAGTGCAACGAGTGAGTTGAGTATGGTTCGATAGCATTGAACGATAGAGTCGTTCGATGAGAATTGGCTAAACATGTGCGTAACGCATGGTGAGAAAATAAATGAATATAGTATTGGAACAGTCCTTGGAAGTTAGACAAGATGTATAGAGTTTGGTTTAGAAGTTGTGCGATAATACGAGTTGCGCTCAGGAAGACTCGAGGACGAGACTTGTTCTGAGTGGTGTATAATGTAACGACCCGCTCCGCTCAACCCGGAGGGCCGATTCAAACGGCAAAGTGTAGCAAACCGACCAGCCTTGCTCAGTGAGATGGCTCGTTCGGTGCAAGGCATTCATACTGGGATCTTCAATGGAGTCAGACTTAGGCTTTCAGAGGCGCTCGGAGTCTCGTTCGACCAATGCGATACATCGCTAAGGTGGGTGGCCCCGGTGAACCTGTCTCTACTTAGCTGCACATTAAGAAAATGAATGTTACATGCTAGTTTTCAGGTGATAACATTTGCATGCTAATAAAAGAGATGAACGCACATAGCTAAGGGGATAACCCCGCCTTATCATCATTGTATAGAACGAGATCTTACTTGCTATTTGCGTAGTCGGGATTATTGAGTTGGAATGTAGTAACTTCTTACATATATGCCATAAAGTAATGTGATTTCATACTGAGGCATTGCACCGCACGGAACATGACACGGGATAGAGTAAAATCATGTTGCATACATAGACGAGGAAGGCTATCAAATAGTCGTTCCGAGTCAGGAGATGGAAAGAAAGGAAGGTACTCGGGATATGCAGATCACCGAGGCAGTCTCTAATAAGGGAGCTGCGTAAAGAAAAAAAGATCCGAGTGTAGTCCTCGGCAAAGAGCGGACCGAGTGTAGTCCTCGGCTAGGATGGGATGTGGGGGAGTAGTTGCATGGTCACGGACAACTGGTTGCGCACCAGGTAGAGATGGCCGAATCGTGTCATCCTGGCGATACGCTAGCTGAGACATCCGAATCGTGTCAGCCCGGGAGGACAGTGCCAGTGTAGTCCTGGCGATACGCTAGCTGATGACTAGCGGGCGAGAGCGGAACATCCAGCAAGGCTTGCTACCGACCTGGATGGGCGCCGACTCGTTAGACGGTTGGGAGGCCCAGCAAGGCTAGCAACTGAGCTGGGAAGACAGTCGTCCATCGCAGATCATGTCCAATATGGCTAACAGAGCCAGTGACCTTCATATAGATAAGTCATGCTTGCATAGCGGCTATCTGCATTGAGAAAAGGAGTAACGGGAAAGAGTACATTTGGGCGACATTTTGCATAATTAGAATGGATGCACGGTAACAAACCTAGTTCGAGTAGAATGGGCTTGAGGCAGAGACGACATAACACTTGGACTTCACAAATGTTCTTTGTTATTCAGTAGATCATTGTTTTATATTGCTGCATATGACAGGGAAGGCCGAATGGTAAGAAATGGTAAGGTGAACTCAATTGTTCATTATTATGACACTCTTGTGCAGACACGGAGATTACTTTCTTTATATTGCCATGTAACTGATCCTAAGGCAAAAGACTAGAAAGACAACGAAACCAGTCGGTGCACATAACTAATGAACGTGCTTGTTTTGTGGCGTGGGCGTGAGGCCTCCCCACCAGTGCATTCAATGTACTGACACCCATCCAGTCTACATGCAGGGTGCAGGAGGAACTCGTACGGATTCGGAGATCGCTTAATGCAATGAGGCGCCAGACCGCACTTGGCATCTTGGAGCGTGGCGCACGAACCTGGAGCTCGCATATATGAGACATAATGTATGGGAACGTCATCATTCAGATCGTTTGTATCGGTTGTAAGCCTAAGGGCATATTCATTGTAAGAGAGAGAGAGAGAGAGAGAATGAGCGATTTGTAATCTCGGCCTAGCGCCGCTTGTAATCTTTACTTCATATCAATAAAGAGCTTGATTTGGATTCAGTACTTGTGTTCATTTTATGTTTCCGCTATGACGACTCTGTGAACTAGTTATCAACGGCCGTTTCGGTATTTGCCTTGCGCGGTCTCGCGCGGCATCGTGTCCCGATGGAAACGTACGTCCCGCGGGAGCGCTGCCGCGGGGATTCGCGCCTAGCGGAGATGGCCGATTCCGACGGAAGATCGGGACGTGACAGGTGGTGGTGGCGGCGGCGACGGTGGGAGAGAAGTGGGAGGGAGAGTGACTGAGTGAGAGTGAGAGAGAAGGGGGGAGGTGTATTATATATGAGTGGAAAAAAAAAAATTTGCTTACTCAAGTCTTGAACCCAGGAACCTCCCAACCCCCAAACACAATTACTTACTCACACTCCCACTGACCAATTTGTCAAAGAGAGTTTATGTTTAAACTTTAACATATATATATATATGTATATATATATATATAAAAGAAAAAAATTATCCAGTTCGGCGCCTAGGCGGCATAGGTGCTAGTCGGCCCTCCGGCGCACCGACTCCGTCTACCGAAATTTAGAACATTGATATATAGGTTGGTTGAACCTTTGTATCATGATATCGTCCTAGTAGACCAACAAAATAGACATTGAATGCAAACGCTCAATTCCAGCGATTCAAACCACTAACTCCGCCTACATCCCTTATCAAATTGAGGTCGAACTCCACGCCATTGTAGTCGTCACTCCCACATGCATAATGTTCCAACATAAAATCGTAAATCACTCAAAAAAATGGCCATAATAAGCAAACACAAAATCCAATAACGTATCACCATCAGGAAAATCACCATTAACAGTAATCACATCCCAGTAATATCGAAAAGCAAAAAAATAACCCACCGCCCCACCTTTAATAAGACGTGGACACCTTCTTTTCTTCTTGCTCCACCTTTGAACAAAACTGGCATCGTCGGGAGCTCCGGACGATGGTCACCTTCTACACCATTTCCTTTGGAATTCCTTCACTCGTCACCGTCGCACGATCACGACACCAAACCTTGCTATGTTACTAATTTGTTGCGACAAAGATGCGACGATGAAATAAAATTACAAAGATAAAGATAAAAATATATCACATAAACAAAAAATCATTAATTGGTAATAAAAAATACTACAATCTCCCATAATCCTCATCAAACACTCAAGAAACACAAAACACTATATCTTGCCTCTCTTATTCATTTTTCTAGAAAAATGCACTCATATTTATAGCCTAAACCCTAAACCCAAAAATGAATATCAGTCATCCAATATTTCTTAAACACCAACAAACTAATATAAACCCTCAATCCAGAAAGGAAAATAAATAAATAAAATCATCTAATAGGAAACCACATAATAGCCCAATCCAGTACTAATTTTCTAGGAATACACTCATTTCTTTCTATCTTTTAATGTATTACTACTAATCCATCTTAGAATTCTTATTTTTGCTACACTATTTTTTGATACCTTGTTTCTTAAGTTCCCAATACTATAATTTCTGAAGAATGGTTGGTTTTAGCCGTTTTATAAAAAACTTCTTTCAACTTCAAAAAAAAATTGCGTTCAAAAAAGTACTCCACAAGAACTCCATTTCAACGACCATGTTTCAATTTCATGCAAGACATCATTCTCAATCTCTCAATCATGATGAACGATTATTTCTAAATACCTAAATCTATCACTCCTAGGTACGACCATGTTTCAATTTCATGCAAGACATCATTCTCAATCTCTCAATCATGATGAACGATTATTTCTAAATACCTAAATCTATCACTCCTAGGTACGACCATGTTTCAATTTCATGCAAGACATCATTCTCAATCTCTCAATCATGATGAACGATTATTTCTAAATACCTAAATCTATCACTCCTAGGTATCTTCCATCTATATATACTCCCTCATTTCCCTTTGACTTCTAGTCCAATTAGAAATGATGCTTCTAATTGTACAAATATCACTACATGTAATAAATATGTTAATTATTAATGAAATTAATTATCACTTTTTATTTATCATGCTCCCTTGCTTTTCTTATACAACAAGATAAAAGCCTTAGCGCAGAAGTAATGGTTTTTTATTGTCATGAGATTACACAAATGAGTCCAAATCCTTTTAGCTTCACTCGTAATACTCCTAGTCAAAGTTCCACTAAGAGAGACATTAGCATAGAAGACTCGTAGACCCTATGCAAAGTCAGATGAGTATAACCTATGTCATAAGTCACTGGTGTGGTTGAGACTACAAGAGTATTTAGTGCTCATTAGTAGAATGAGTTTACTAAACGACTCACATGAGGAACCCCAATAGAGTTGCATGCAACATGTCAATACATAAGTCAATGGTATCAGTAGAAAATTGTCTTCTGACCTGAGATCACCACGTCTTGAGGAATGCAACTGCACTTTGATACTACTCCAATGTAGTCCTAATCATAGGTTACCAAAGAGTAATCATTGAGTGCAATGTTGTAGATATAGGATGACAGGTTCATGTCAAGTTGGGGTTTTTAACAAGCTTGTTAAGGTGGCAAGAGGCAGCAAAGCGCCCAAAGGCCTAGGCAGCTCAATGTGGGGACCATAAACAAGTTCTTATGAGAATATATATGGTTTCACGGTAGGAAGTTCTACTACAAAAGCTAAGATTGATTAAATATCTTAGAAGGATTAAACCATATTCATAAACTTTTGTGGGAACATTTGAAGGATACCCAAGAGATGCATGCAAGTGATTGTCTTCATGGTTCAAGTTAACTGTATATCATGATGAAAAGATTAAGAAGGATGACATTCAATCAATTAATTCAATATGGACTAGGATACCCTTGAAATTGAAATTGGATTGGAAATTCCATAAGATAATAGTATGCCAACCAATTTTGTCAAAACGTTTGGGCAACTAGGAAGTTAGGAACATGTCAAAAAATGGGCATAAAGAAATTAGAATGTCAATGTGAATGGGTGACAATACACTTAAACAACAACAAGAAAGACTTTATCCCGAAAAATTAGGGTCATCTACATAATCCTTATCTTCTATTCACTAATGTCAAGGGCCATCTCCTTTCTCACATTATCACAAGCAATGTCCATTTTCAAATGTTTACAATCCAATAATGCACGTATGGCAAGGTATTATAGTATAGTATCAAAGTCTATGGCTTATCACCTAGGAAGAAACCACACTAAAAAATGTGGGATGTTGTCATGTTCGTCATGACCCGGACACTCAAAAACACATTAGGACACACCAAAATAGGTCACTTGTCCATTTCTCCGTGTTGTGTCCTGTCTCCGTGTAACATAGTTCAAGCATCTTGAAATGTTTTAAAGAGCAAATACTTCAAACCAACTCTAGAAAGCAAAATCAAAGATTAAATAGAAAAAAGTATACCTCCAAGAGAGTTTTAGAATCATCTCCGTGAGGAATTTTCTTGAGAAACATTGTCTTCCGAATCATAAGCAATTGGGAGAACATCTCCCCAAACACAAGCTTCTTGTCTTCTTCGCCGTCCAAAGTCAACTTCCCAATGGAAGGATCACAAGGACTCTTGGCTACCAATAACAACCAATTCAACATATCCACCGAGGGGGCCCTCTTCCTCTTAAGCAAAGAGAACATGTCGCCGACCACACTCGAATCTAAGATAACAACATCATCATCATCGTCGTCATTACCGATGTTACTCAAAACCGTAGGCTTACGGTTGCAATCGGAAACATCAGCAACGGAACCTCTCGCTCCATTCCTACTACACAAGACATTTCCCAAACACCTATCAACCTCATCAAAGTACTTGCAGTAGACCAGTTTCACCGCTGACCCGGTATGCAGATCGCACCCGATACTCTCGGCCACCGATCCCCACAACGATCTCTTCGTCACCGACTCGCAACCGCCATTCTCATGTACTTCCTGGTACAGCTTGAACAAGTCCACACGCAGACCATTTCCGACGAGAGCCGGAACGGGTCGGATCTCTTGGTTCCTACAGTTTTCTTTCAAGAAGCAGACAAGGATCCGGTTGAAGAGAGGGACCGGGTCCTTATCGGATCCTCCGTCAGGAACGTCGAGACCCGAACAGAAGCCGAGGGTTTGGAGCTTGCAGAGGATCGACGGGACGCTGAAAGGAGGCTCCTTAACGGAGAGAGACGTCCCTTCCATGGCCAATTAACGGGTTTCAGAGCTCCGATAAGAGAAGACCCGTTAAGGATGTTCAGGTTTGGGAAGGAGAAGGGGCTCCCATCTCTTTCCCGCCCTTTCTCCTTCTTTGGTGGGAGAGATTTGAGTGATGAAGCCCTCAAGCTTTTTGTTTTTTTTGCTTTTGGGCCCCTTGTGGAGGAGAATAGAGAAAAAGAAAAAGAAAAAGAAAATGGAAAGTGCAAGAAATTTGGGGGCAAATATATGATTGAATGGTTAGGGTTTCCAATTGACCTAGGGTAACCATATTTATTTCATTTGTTGGGAAGAATAAAATATTTATAGGTGAACCTCTCAAGGATTTATAAGGTAATTTATATATATCAAGGGCAATTTGGGGAAAAAAAGTATATACTATACTTGATGAAAATAAATGTTGATGACAACTTTAAAAGTCACTAGTAATGTTCACATACAACACACATACCAAAGAGAAAAAAAAAACTATGTTTAATGGCCCGCGCTTGGCGCTCGGGAATTGGAGGGGGGAGCCAAATTTTTAGGGTGGTGGGACCCATGTATAGAGAGGGGAGGGGAGAGGGGAGGGGGGGGTGGGGGGAGGGAGCTTGCCAGGTAGGCGGACTCTTTATCCAAAGAAAAAATATTGTATTATACTAAAATAGTTTAAATATAATTTTAATTTATTTTAATTATAATTTGTTATATATATGCTCTTAGAACTTTGGATATATGTTTAGATAATATCATGTAGTTAGTTTAAGTATTGATTTGAATATATATTTAATTTAGATTTTTTATAGATATTTTTATAGGATTTTAAATATATGTTAAGGGAGGTAGAAGGAGTTTTAGGATTTATTTTTACTAGTTAAAAATATTTTAAATTATTTCTTAATTATGTTAACATATGCATATGGTTTAGACAGCTTATTTTGAGCCATTTTTAAGGGATTCGTTAAATTGTCTCGATGGTAGTTGGATTTTTTTGTCGCTTATATATTATGTGACCACTAGTCTCAAGATCATGGATTATCATTTTATGTTTTTTTCATAGATGAGATGAAGTCATACGATAATCATTATCGAGTCGATCTTGAAGTAGTGAAAGATACTCGATGAGATTTAAGATTGTATTTGAACTGATGGAGCGAAAGAAAATGCATATAGAAATGATATTCCACTTATATATACTAGTCGCATTTACATGCGTTGCACATATTTTTTATGCGAGTAATTCTCGTCAGCGACGAACCTACCTATGGTACAAAGGGGCCATGGCCACCCCTCTCCAAAATTCTCTCTCTCTCTCTCTCTCTCTCTCTCTCTCTCTCTTTCACACACACACACACATATATATATGGAAGAATGTAATTTTATTCATTAAGCAGAAAAACTCAGTTACAACTCACACCTCTATTGTGGTGTCCCTTTGTTCCTCATTACAGATACATCATATTCAATATTATTTAAGATACCCACTGCAGATGTCACCTGTCCCTCGAAAATTCTATTATTTCTTTCTTTCTATAGATGCCAAACAGATACGGCCAGTCTCATGCGAGCCTCTCTGAACTAATTCGATCAATGTTTCCTGGCATTGATAATATCTCCCACTATCATCTTCTAATCCTGCACTTCTCCACACCTCATGTCAAGCTTTACTTGTTGTTTCTGCCATATGCCCCAGGAGAGCGTACATTGGAGAACAAGTGCTCCATGGATTCTTATCTTTGTTGACAAAGCACATACCCCAAAGTCCCCGTCTGTACCCCAAACCTACTTAACATGTCAAGTATAAGAAGTCTACGAAGACAGACTTTATATATGTAATACTGCATCTTGCTGGCGACCCCTTTAGCCCATACTACCTCTGCGTGAACCATGGGTTGATTGTGTTCTCGAATGCTCTCAACAATTGCTTTATGCATGAAGATCGAGCTCCCTGTACTTCCCTATATCCATGTGTCCTCCAAGAGTGTAGGGTCAATCGAAACAGCCCGTATAGCACCTTCAAACCGGCGTGTGAAGGCATATAGTTCTGGCCTCCATACACCCTGTCATTGTATGACGCTTACCCGCTCCCTCCTACCTGCCAAGGCATGCGCCTGCCATCCCTCGCGGTCCACCAGGCTTCGATGAGCACACTAAGGGTCCAGCCATAAGTCAGTTTCCTCACCATCTCTGAAGACTCGTGATAACAGCTGCTTCAGTTTCCAACGATAATGGCAAACATTCTTAAAAACCACTAAGTCATTTTTGTTCACGCTCCTTACCTAGAAGTTGCTTCCCTGTAGGTATTTTCCTTCCATCCACTGTGCCTATAATGAGTCCTTCGTAAGCATCTTCCATGCCAGTTTCATCCCACCACCTTGCATAGCAAGCGTAAAGGACGTAGCACAACGCCTCTTTCCTCCCTTGCTTGACATAAGGTGTCCCATCCTATAGCCTGAACACCTCTCCTCCACACGAAATTAGCACAAATCCTCTCAATTCTATGCATAGTAGCAACTGGAAGCAAAGTGGCCTAGAGCCAGAATCGTGCGATAGCTGTAATAACAACGCAAACTAACTCAATCCGGCACCAAACGAGAGATTTTGTGCATGCCACCCCTCCACCCTTTTCTGGACATATTCCACTAAGCTCTGGCAGTCCAAGTCTCTCACATAGTTGACGGAAAGTGGTATTCCCAAGTATTTAACATGGAGGCCCCCCCATTCAATACCAAGGATCGATGCGAGCTCATCCTTATTAGGGCAATAAGCATTAAAGTATGCCTTGTTATTGTCCCTATTAAGGTATAAGCCTGTATGTCTTCCAAACACCTCCATGATCGTTGCCAACGCAGCCATACCCCATCTCTATGGCCTCAAAAAAACCAGTTGATCATCTGCGTAGATTAGGTACGATACGTGTGGTGTGACCTTTTTTATGAAACGGTATAATCTTCTTGTAGCAGATCGCAAACTCCATGAGGTAAGAAAAATATTCCATCACTACTGTAAAAAGGTACGGAAAAAGTGGATCCCCCTGTCGAAGCCCCCTATTGTGTGTGTGTGTGTGTGTGTGTGTGTGTGTGTCTATATATATATATATATATATATATATATATATATATATATATATATATATATATATATATATATATATAAAACTAATAAATCACACAACCAACTGGCTATACCCAGAAAGTCCAAAAAAACTTATCCATTTTGGTTGTTTATTATTCTGTACCCGAAAGGAAGGAAACATATCCATTTTGGTTGTATGTAATAAATGAAACTTTGAAATCCCCCCCCCCCCCCAAAAAAAAGGTCAAATCTCTCAGCACTCCCAATTTGTGCTCCTCTCTCTCTCTCCTCTATCTTACTTAATTGACTCTTTTCAAACTCTCAGGTTTGTAATTTTTTTTTGCATAAAAAGTGTATATTAACCTATTCATTTGAAATTTTGGTTGTATGTTAACCTATATATTCTGAAGCTTTGATGTATCCTAGAAAGATTTTTTTTTTGCAACTTTAGCTGTCTTCAACATAACTACTAGTATGGATGGATAATTTTCAATATAGCAACCATATATTTTTTTTACATTTATTTTTATGGTGAATATATTTAATTTTATGGGAAAAAAACTTAGTTTTAATAAATTTATGGCCACCCTGAGTATTAAAACTTAGTTCCGTCCATGATTTTCGTCAAATCTCTTATTTTTAAGCAATATAATCTGTATGAAAAAAATTCCTATAATAATTTTGAAAAAATAAACAGGAATTTAAATTATAATAAAATAGTTTAAATATAATTTGAATATATTTTAATCAGAATTTGTTATAGATATCTTTTTAGGATTTTGGATATATGTTTAGTTAGATAATACCAAGTAGTTAGTTTAAATATAATTTAAATATATTTTAATTAGTATATATATATATATATATATATATATATATATATATATCATAAATGATCTAAAATCACTCAGGTGGTTTCATATTATGGAACCACTCTATGTTATATTGGTTGGATTTGGATTGGGTGGTTGAGATTAAAATATGGTGGGGTCCACACATTTTAATCTCATCCACTCAATCTCAATCCAACATGTCACGACCCGCACCCGAAAATCGGGCATGAGTCGTGGGTACGTCCAGCCTACGCCGCAGAATCGACGGTAGAACGCTGTAAAGGTCCGTTCTAGGTCAAACAATTCTATATATAACTCACAAAAAATCTGCCATAACCTCTCCAAAAGGAGGGCAACCACGCAATATATATATGAATAATCCTCTCCAAAAAGAGGGCAACCACGCAATATATATATGAACTCTCAATCACAAAATCTAGGGGAAGAGTAAAAGCACGATATGATAGCAAAAGGAAACAAGAAAACACAGAGCAAGACAATATCCAAAATATACAGTCCAAGTCTATAATAGTCTACAATATCTCACAGGCAACAAAAGAAAAAATACAATCATCCAGAAATAAACCACTGGGAACAACCCAGGAAACCCACCTAGCTAACTAGGGCGCTATAGGCGTCTCCTCGGCGCACTCCTCCTCGATCTCGGGGTCACAACCCTCGTCAACACCCGGCCCGTAGAAAGTCGGGCAGTAATCCTCAGGATCCTCTGGAAAAATATGCCCAGTCAGGACTGGAGCAAAGTACATAACTCTGAAAGCAACTCCAAATACATGGTAAGGTGTATATGACGAGCAATAGAAAAGTATACAAGATGCACAGAAAATAAATATATGCTGGAGCACAATAAGTAGCTGCAATATAAACTGAAGAACAATACAAGTAGTGGAAAAGTAACTACAGGTGAGAAAACATGAATACTAGCTAAGTGCCTTGAGCACAAGTTCGTTATGTGATCGACTTAGGTTGCACATGAAAAACACTACGATAACTCCGTTATGCGTGAGTTGCATAACCGACATACACATGAATACTATTTGGCTTTGATCACATAACCAACTCCTACTCCCCTCCCCCACTAATACCATTAGATCCAACCACAACACGCTACGTACATGATAATAGCTCGCGCACACGAAGGCGAGAGCACAAGAAGCACATGATAGCACATGAGAATCAATACCCGAAGCACATGATGAAATACACGTGATAGAGTACCCGCTGAATACGGTAAGGGGGATAACATCTCATGACGGGATCCACTAGTACCAGCTCATGTAACAATATGTCAGAATCAAGTATCATAGTCCTAGAACAGGTGATATAAACGCTATCATAAAATAAAAACTATCAGAGGTAGGTACTCGCCTGATGTCCTGAGCAACTGATGAGGATCGAGATCCGGACCGGTGTCGCAAGAACCTATTACGAAAAGCAAGATTAAACAGGGTTCTAAGGATTTAAACTGATATAAAATAATTAAAAACAGGCTTCTAGGGCTATTCTAGGTCGAACGGGTCAAACCGGTAAAATTCGGGTCAAAAAGTCAACCCAGGGTCCAAAAAGTCAACTCTAGGTCAAAACTAGGTCAAACGTTGACTTTTACGGCCAACGAGGACAATTATGGTCAAAGCTAGGTCAAACTAGGGTGCCCCTAAAATTCTAGGTCAAACCGAGCTCATTAAGCTAGTTAACTCGCAAACTCGCCTCCTCGAGATACCGGGATACCCTCGGTATCCGATACCTCGCCCTAGGCCACGCACCCCGCCTAAACCCGCTAAAACCTATGCTAGCACGGGTAATTATATACACATAAACATATAAAAATACTCCAATACTATTCCTAGGCCAATGCTCAAATACTCCGCTCGAAACTCAATACCTTGGATATCTCAAGGTATTGAGATACCTCGGTATCTCAAGGTATTGAGATACCGCTCTCATACCCCTCTAACTAGCTATTAGTTAGCTATCTAGGCTTATAAATATATACCTAGTTATTAATCTAGACTAGAAAATATATATATATATATATATATATATATATATATATCATATACATACATATCTAAGTATCTATATTCATATATATATATATAGATATCCACACACATATACATATACCCATATACCTCAAACACAAGTATATATATATATATATATATATATATATATATATATATATATATATATATATATATATATATATATATATATATATATATATATATATCTACCTTAGATAGATAACTACCTATCTATCCATAGATCTATCTATCTATCTATGTATCTAATTAACTATCTATCTATCTATCAACTTATCTATTTACCTAGTTATCTATCTATCTAACAATCTATATATCTATCTAACTACGGATATATATCACTCTCTCTCTCTCCCTCACTAGCTACGCCAATGCCTAGCCAACGCGCTGCGCCAAGCTGATAGGGCCTGCTGTTGCTAGCTTCTACTGCTGCTGCTGCCTGCTTATGCTGCTGTTGCTGCTGCTGCATATTGCTGTTGTGCTGCTGCTGCTGTGCAGGTTCCTCCCCCCCCCCTCTTCGCAATCACACACAGACACACACACACCTATATACATATATATATCACTATATATATATATACAATCATACATATATCTATATACTAACACACACACACACACACACAGTAACATATATATCAACACACACCTACACACTCACAAACACTTATGCATAAATACACACACACACAAATAAATATATACATAGCTATATATATATATATATATAAACACCTATTTATATATATATGCACACACACACACACAGATATATATATATATATATATATATATATATATATATATATATATATATATATATATATATATATATATATATATATATATATATACATATGCACACACTCAAATATATATATACACATACACAGATATATATATATATATATATATATACATATACACACACACGCACACTTATACATATACATATATATATACACATAGACATATACATACACAAGCACATATATATAAATACTCACATATATATATAAATATATATACATATATAGACACACACACACACACACACACACACATATATATATATATATATATATATATATATATATATATATATATATATATATATATATAAACACAACTCAACCACAACGCACACAACACACAAACAACACGCCCCACTCACGCCCAACGACCCCGACACACACAAACACCTATAAATATATAAAATATAACCCGAGAACTCTAGCACATACTCCCCGATGCTAACTCAACGCGCGCACAAGCCCGAAACTAGGAAACCAAGTCGAAATGGCCGTTCGGTCATTTCGACGAACACGCGGTGTGCGGTTCGGAAAACCTCCTCAAACGCACACCAAACCAACTCGAAATCGGTCCAAAATTTACCCACGGGTTCTAAACGATGCCTAGATCCTAGAAAAAATGCTATCCCATCGATTCTAGGTCCGCGGCGGAAATGCGCACGCACTTAGAATCGGCGACGACGAAAACCCTAAATTCGCCCGAAACGCCCGTTTCTCCGCGACACGACTTCCCGTGTCCGAACGGAGACACGCACTCACCCTCAAGACACCCGACAACGTCTATCTAGGTCCGTCTAACCTAGGGCATCACCCAAAATTGGGCCAATTTCGGATTCTACCCGAAATTGACACAAAACCTAGTGTCAAAGTCTCTAAACTCAACCAAACTAGTTCCAACTTCCTCCCACGGGTAGGCTTAGGGTCTAAAAAGATTCTAAAATACTAATTACACTACATAAAAGTAATTAGCAAGAAAAAAGTTAGGGTTTACCTCTTGGAAGTTGAAATCCCAAGGTCAAAGTCTCCGATCTACTTGAAATCACCTCCCTCAAGCTCCAAGCCTCCAAATCTAGCCTCCACACTAAATCTAGGCTCTACACACCTAGGTTAGAGAAAATACAAGGTTAGGGTTCACATAAAGAAGAAGGAATAGAAGAAAGAAAGAAGAAAAATGAAGAGAACTTACTTGGAAGAAGGAAGGAAGAAGAAAGAAGAAGTGGAGAAGAAGAAGAAGAAGAAGAAGTGAAGAAGAAGAAGAAAATGAAGAAGAGGGGGCTGTGCTGCTGTGTTTGGTTGGTGTGGGTAGGTAGGGTCTGGCCAAGCAATAATAAAGGGGGGTTTACATGTAGGAAATTACCAAAATGCCCTCCCGTAACTCGATTTTGGGTTCCGGGTTCCAAAGTACTCAAACTAACTCCAAATCTCTCCCACTAACCCACTAAAAATATAATAATAATTCTAAGCCCCAAAATATTCCTCACAAGGGTGTGGGCTGGGTCGGACATGGGTCCACTAGGGTCTGACATGGGTCCAGGCTAGCCAAAACCCTAAAACAATCAATTAAAAATAATACAATCACTAAATAAATATAAATATAATTAATTAAATACAATTCACAATTACAAAATAAAAATAAAAAAATTAACCCTATTTTCTAGAATTTGGTAGTGACAAGCCTACTCTCCTTAAAATAATTTCGTCCTCGAAATTAAAAAGACGAAACTAGGACAGGAATGCAAAGAAAGAACCATACCTCAGGGCTCGAAGAGATAGGGGTGTCGCGCGCGCATTTTATCCTCCCTCTCCCAGGTCGACTCACCTGGAGAGTGATGCCTCCACGCGACGTAAACCAAAGGAATAGTCTGGTTCCTCAACACCTTCTCTCGCTGATCCAGAATCTCCACCGGTTGCTCTGGATAGCTAAGAGTAGGGCCCACCATGATCTCTGAGTGATCCAATACGTGACTGGGATCCGCCACGTACCGTCTCAACTGTGACACATGGAATACATCATGAACTCCCTCCAGCGTAGGCGGCAACTCAAGCCTATACGCCACGGCGTCGACCCTCTCAAGGATACGGAAGGGTCCGACGAAACGTGGGCTAAGCTTCCCGCCTCCACCGAAGCGAATAGTGCCCCGCGTCGGAGAAATCCTCAGGAACACCAGATCTCCAACCTAGCACAAACAAGGTCTCTGCACTTAGTCTAAAACAAGCAATCACAAGCAAACACAAGAACAAAATCTAGATTCTAAGCTATACCTCAAACTCCAAAGGTCTCCGGTAGCTATCGGCCCAATGCCGCTGCCTGTCCTGCGCCACCCGAAGTCTATCTTTAATGATCTTGACCTTCTCCGTCGCATCAACCACCATCTTCGGGCCAAGCAAAGCTCTTTCGCCTACATCATCCCATGATAACGGAGTGCGACACCTCCGTCCATATAACGCCTCAAAAGGTGACATCTCGATACTGGCTTGGTAGCTGTTGTTGTAAGCAAACTCTACCAAGTGCAAGTGATCCTCCCAAGAGCCTCTGAAATCCAAAACACAAGTGCGAAGCATGTCCTCAAGCGTCTGAATGGTTCTCTCTGACTGACCATCTGTCTGTGGGTGATATGCACTACTAAACTTGAGCTGGGTGCCCAAGCTAGCCTGCAGACTCCTCCAGAAATACGAAGTAAAGCGACTGTCCCGATCTGATACTATGCTCATAGAAACTCCATGCAGTCTGATTATCTGGCGCATATACATCTCTGCTGGCCTCTCTGTAGACGTACCCACTTTGAATGGTAGAAAGTGGGCCGATTTGGTCAACCTGTCCACGATGACCCAAATTGCATCCTTCCCGCCTGGAGAGCGGGGAAGTCCAGAAACAAAATCCATGGTCATATGCTCCTATTTCTACTCCGGAATGGGTAACGGCTGGAGCAAACCTCCTGGCCTCTGCCTCTCCGCCTTCACCTGCTGGCACACTAAGCATCGGGATACGAAGCGTGCTACCTCCCGCTTCATCCCGTACCACCATACATGCTCTCTCAGATCTCTATACATCTTGTTGGCACCTGGATGCATAGAATACTGGGATCGATGCGTCTCCTGAAGAACCTCCTCGCGCAATGACCCACTCGGCACACACAACCTGGTACCGTGCCGCAAAGAACCATCATCAGCAATGGTGAAGTCATCTGATAATCTAATCTGAACCTGCGCCCTGATGCTCCTCAGGGACTCATCCTCACACTGTGTAGCCCTGATCCGATCTACCAACTCTGACTGAATCTGCAGTCCCCATATCTGTATCTCAACTCCAGGCACTATCACCTCAATGCCCAAGCTCTCTAGATCTGCTAGAAGATAACGATCTGTAGTCAGGCACATAGCTACCGGATACCTGCTCAACGCATCCGCAACTACGTTCGCCTTCCCTGGATGGTACTGCAATAATATGTCGAAGTATTTCATCAACTCCAACCATCTCCTCTGTCTCATGTTCAGCTCTTTTTGGGTAAACACATACTTCAAGCTCTTGTGGTCTGTGAAGATCTCCACACGCTCTCCGTATAAATAGTATTTCCACAACTTCAGAGCAAAGATGACCGCTGCCAACTCCAAATCGTGGGTAGGGTAGTTCTTCTCATGATGACGTAATTGCCTGGAAGCATAGGCAATCACCCTCCCATTCTGCTGTAACACACAACCCAGTCCCTTCCCCGATGCATCACTATAGATAGTGAATCCTCCAGAACCTGATGGCAACGTCAACACTGGAGCTGTCGTCAACCTCCTCTTCAGCTCATCAAAGGCGATCTGACACTCCTCTGACCAAACAAACTCCACGTCCTTCTGGGTTAACCTGGACAATGGCTCTATAATCCGGGAAAAATCCTGAACAAATCTCCTGTAGTAACCTGCCAGTCCCAGGAAACTCCTGACCTCGGCCACTGAACTCGGAGCACTCCATGCCTCAACTGCCATGATCTTTCTCGGATCCACTGAGATCCCTTCTCCAGTCACCACATGACCAAGGAATTCAACCTTGTCAAGGAAGAACTCATACTTCGAAAGCTTTCCATAAAGCTTCTCCTTCCTGAGAGTCTCCAACACTATCCTCAGATGCTCCTCGTGCTCCTCTGGGGTCTTCGAATACACCAAGATATCATCTATAAACACCACCACAAACCTGTCCAGATGCTGATGGAACACCTTGTTCATCAGATTTATGAACACTGTCGGGACATTAGTCAACCCAAACGGCATCACCAAGAACTCATATTGTCCATATCTGGTCCGAAAAGCTGTCTTCGAAATATCCTCCTTCCTGACCTTCACCTGGTGGTAGCCTGTCCTCAGATTAATCCTGGAAAACACCCTCGCTCTGCTCAACTGGTCAAAAAGATCATCAATACATGGCAACGGATACTTGTTCTTGATTGTGAGGTTGTTTAAAGCCCTGTAGTCGATACACATCCGTATCGACCCATCCTTCTTCGGCATAAAAAGTACCGGAGCACCCCATGGAGAAGAACTAGATCTGATAAATCCCTTGTCCTGAAGCTCATCCACCTGCTTCTTCAACTCTATCAGCTCACTGTTGCTGACTCTATAGATGTGCTGGGATATCGGCTCCACGCTTGGCACCAAGTGTATAAAGAACTCCACATCTCTGTCCGGAGGTAACCCTGGCAACTCCTCCGGAAAGACATCCATGTACTCCTCAATCAGTGGATGTAGCGACCTCGGCTCTACCACCAGGGCTCCGCAGAAGACTCCCTCGGTCTGCTCCGCTGCTCCTCTGGCAAACTGAAACTCTGGCTCACCTGGCGGACTAAACAAAACTCTGCCTCCACGACAATCTATACTAGCATAATGCATACTCAACCAATCCATCCCGAGTACAATATCGTAGCTCGGAAGTGGCATTACGAGTAGGCACACACTCAACTTCCGGCCTCCCAAGGTAACTCTCCGGTCTCTGCAGACATCACTGACTAGGATGATACCACCCCCGGTCGTGATCTTGCAGAGTCTACCTAAAGGTTCAGCAACAAGATGGTGTCTAACAACAAAAGATACAGACACAAAGCTATGGGAAGCCCCGGAATCAAATAAAGCAAGTGCTGGAATGGAATCAAAAAGAACACAGATCAAAGAAGTCAATACGGTACAAGAAACGATATCATCAAAGAAGGACAGTAATATTGCAAAAGAAACAATTTCAGGAAAAATTAAAGATAGCAAGAGAAATCAAGAAGGGTCCTAGTTGTGATTGAGCACACTCTCTCTCAGCCTATATCCTATATCCTATTACAGGTAAACCTAAAACTAGACCTGCATGGGCCACCACAAAAAACGTGTCACGACCCGCACCCGAAAATCGGGCATGAGTTGTGGGTACGTCCAGCCTACGCCACAGAATCGGCGGTAGAACGCTGTAAAGGTCCGTTTTAGGTCAAACAATTCTATATATAACTCACAAAAAATCTGTCATAACCTCTCCAAAAGGAGGGCAACCACGCAATATATATATGAATAATCATCTCCAAAAGGAGGGCAACCACGCAATATATATATGAACTCTCAATCACAAAATCTAGGAAAAGAGTAAAAGCACGATATGATAGCAAAAGGAAACAAGGAAACACAGAGCAAGACAATATCCAAAATATACAGTCCAAGTATATAATAGTCTACAATATCTCACAGGCAACAAAAGAATAAGTACAATCATCCAGAAATAAACCACTGGAAACAACCCAGGAAACCCACCTAGCTAACTAGGGCGCTATAGGCATCTCCTCGGTGCACTCCTCCTCGATCTCGGGGTCACAACCCTCGTCAACACCCGGCCCGTAGAAAGTCGGGCAGTAATCCTCAGGATCCTCTGGAAAAATATGCCCAGTCAGGACTGGAGCGAAGTACATAACTCTGAAAGCAACTCCAAATACATTGTAAGGTGTATATGACGAGCAATAGAAAAGTATACAAGATGCACAGGAAATAAATATATGCTGGAGCACAATAAGTAGCTACAATATAAACTGGAGAACAATACAAGTAGTGGAAAAGTAACTGCAGGTGAGAAAACATGAATACTAGCTAAGTGCCTTGAGCACAAGTTCGTTATGTGATCGGCTTAGATTGCACATGAAAAATACTACGATAACTCCGTTATGCGTGAGTTGCATAACCGATATACACATGAATACTGTTTGGCTTTGATCACATAACCAACTCCTACTCCCCTCTCCCACTAATACAATTGGATCCAACCACAACACGCTACGTATGTCACGTCCCAGTCCCAAAATGCCGAGGGACTGGATGCGCGGCAATGGCCAGCAGCACGCACCGATGGACACCCAATTTAATGGATCCATCAGGGCATGCTTAAGCTGCAGTCTAACAATAAATAGAATAATTGTTACAGGTCACAGTCTATACTAATCTCATCCACAACAGATAATCACAGATTAAATGCCAGAAATAATGCAATAGAATAAATAAGCAAATCTCAAATAAGTGTCTCGGGGAACAATCCGAGAATATGTCTGGTACATCAATGCAAATAGACAGGAAATAAATCAACTGAAAATAGAAATACTGAGTATATGAAGCCGGTACTCAGGAGAAGTCTTCTGCCACGATCTCGTCCTCAGGTTCCTGTTCTATTCCGAGAAGTGCTCATGTTCCGTACACCTCGGGGTAGATCTCTTCAGCTATTCCTGGGGACATAATCCGGATCCAGGTCCTCAGGGGACAGCAAGGTACAGAAAATACAAGCCAAAATAAATGCAGTGCAGCAGATAAATAAATAAGAGGGTAAGCTATGTAACCAACTTATATGATATGCAAGTTGAGAGCATCACTAGAACTCAGGCTGAAGCCACTACAAGCTCTGTGTCGGGGAGCCGGTAGCAGCAATAACTATGAATTATACTATGAAATATACTATATTTTATATATATGAGATCAGCCTGTAGCCTGTGTGTCTCTCCCCACCCAATGTAATCCCACGTCTCATGTCCACGATGCCTCATGTCCATGTCACGCACAATTATAACTAATGCAGCAAGTCTGATAGCTATGCATCCAATGTCTATGAATATGATGTCTATGTCATAAAACCTGAATCCTACACAGAATCACCATGAATATCTCAGGAAGCTTCTGTCTCATGAATAGTGTCAAGTGTCTTGGGCTATGTTGTACTTGATAAGACAAGTACGAGAAGTACAGGGTCTCGGTATCCATGTCTATGTGACGTTACACAACTCCGCGTACGGGGTTGGCACCCGACTATGAATCGGACGCTAAGTAAAGTCACTCGATCCTGGGTTGAACAGTTAAACAAGTTTATATATGAAATCTACAAGAACTCAAGTAAAATACTATAACAAGAATCACTGCGAGTTGATAAGCTCTACTTGCCCACTGATGCAAAATTAAGCCAAGGAAATAAATAGCAAGCTGCAGGGTTTGGCAAGGTACACTTGCCTGTGGTTCCGGCTCCAATTGCGGCTCTGACTTCAGCTGGACTTGCAGGCGGTACTCCGGTTGCTAAAATAAACATCACCATCAAATCCAGAAAATATCAATCAGCTAGATACGCCTATCCTTGAGTCCAATTTGGAGACAAGGACAAAAACGGCAATTTTGGATCAAAACGGGGTCCACATGTGGGTCCGCTTTGCACCAAAAAACGTGTCAGGGTCAAAGGTCTCCAAATTCGTCAAACTTAGTGTCAACAGGTCAGGAACGATCATACGAACCGAACGAAACTTCCAGAATTGGATTCCGATGAGCCGATCATAAAATTGCCCGTCGAGTGGGGCCTGTGGGGCCCACGATACGCAATTTCGTCAACGTTCTCAGAATCGAACCAAACTTGGGTCACAGGACCAGCGTATCTCTACGAGTCCGATGGCATAAGTTTCGTTTCGATCCGACGTGTGTACACAAAGTTAGGACACGTTCCAGAAAGGACGGATACGGGATGGTGTCCGCGGATACGCGTTGATTTCGGTGTGCACGCACATCCGAATCAACTTCTGTAAAATCCCGCACGTCTGTATCAACGACGTGCACGTATCTGTGAAGACCGCGCACGACCAAGTCATCCCATTTGGCGGGGCGTGCCCAGTTCCGGGGTGAATCAGGGCGTTGTTTTTCCTGTTTTTGGATCACGGTTCGCGATCGCCACAGGACGCGATGCCCCGAGCGGGTTGCACGGGCACCGAGGGGGTCATACAGGCTACGCAATGCAACTGACAGAATCGAAAATGGGTAAACGAGCAGGGAGATACGCGTACCTGAATAGGGTCCGAAAACTAGGGTATTCTCGTGTCCGACACGACACTGTGTCCTGTGTCCGGCCGTGTCCGTGTCCAACTTAGGGCATCAGTGTCTGGGTATCGCCGGAGTTGGTTGGCCACGGTGGGGAGGACGGCAGGGCGAGGGCTCGCGGAGGGAGGGGAGGCCGGTCGGCGAGGTTCGGAGGCCCGAGGACAGGCTCGTCGGACAGAGCGGGCGGAGGGGAAGGCGGCTGCGGGTTCTGAGGCAGGCTCGGGGTCTGCGGAGAAGAAGAGGGGAGGAAGGAGGAGGAAGGAGGAGAGGGCTGGGGCGGCTCACGGCAGGGCTGGGCGACGCTGGAGGGGAGGCCGGAGTCTGGCGGTGGCGCGGCGGAGCTAGGGCGAGGGTGGCGGTGAGGGAGTGATCGGAGGGGAAAGAAAGGGAGGTTTATATAAAGTGAGGCGCGGGGGAGGTCATGGCGGAGAAGGCGGTGCCGAGGGGAGGTCGTGGGGTAGTGGAGGTGAGGCGCGGGCGGTTCTCCGGCGACGTGGCCGGAGAACGTGACGGGAACCGCGGGGGTCTGCGCGTGGGGGAGACGGGTCTCCGGGTTCGGGTCTGGCGGGCGGGTGCGGGAGGACCCGACCCGACCCGATAGGCGAATGCGGGTTTGGGCTTACGGGTTCGGGTAATGGATTGGACCCGGATCTGACCCGCAGCCAAGGGTTTGGGCCGGTTTGGGCTGGGCTGGGCTTAAGGATTTAAATAAATAAATAAATAAATAAATAAACAATAAATAATAATAGTTTTGAGGTGTTTAAAAATTGGTCCGGGGCCCAATAAATTTCAGAAAAATTATCCTAAGTCCAGTTTTTCATTTTACACACAAAAATATTATTTTCATAATATTTTAATATAATTTATTATCAATTAAAAATCATTTAATAATTAGAATCCTGATTTTAATTACAGAAAAAATCCCAGAAAATTGTGAAAATCCAAATTTAAAAATTCTGAAAAATCAGGGGGTTTACAATCTACCCCCCTTAAGAGGATTACGTCCTCGCAATCAAAGAATAATCGGTCAACAGAGATGACATGGTTGCAAGCACGGTTCGAAACACGTCACAAGATACTTAGGGAAATATCGTTTCCCTAAGAATGAAAGTTTTGCACTTTCCAGAGTAAAAATCTAGTTAAAGCAAGAAAACTACATTTTTTAGAAAACTAGGCTATTATTAACAAGTTCCAATTTACTAGGTTGGGGCTGAGGTCACGAACCAATGGGCACGAGCTAAAACAATTCTAGAAACGGATACTACGAATCACTTACGCGCATTAGCTACTCCAAGAGTCTGCGCGTCCTCTAAAGTCATCGCGTAAGCTTGTCCGCGTCCTTGTGGTAGATTTCTTTGCTGCTGTTGGGCCTGCTGGAAGAGCGCTGCTTGAGGTGCCAAAGGTGGCCTTAGTGCTGGTAAAGCTGGTTGGTTTGCCCTTGGTGCTCCATCTCGATGCTGAGGACAATCCTTTGCTAAGTGTTGATTGGTTCCGCAAATTAAGCATAATCCCAACTTGCGTCTGCAGTCCTTCTCAACATGGCCTATCTTGCCGCAGTAGTGACAGGTAGGAAGGGTCTGCGAAGCTGCCCTGGGTGGATGGTTCGTGTGAGATCTCTTTGCGGATTCTTCCGGTGGTGCTCTGTCTGGTGCTGATGTGATTGGCCGCTTGAGGCGAGACTCTCTCCTGGTGACGCGTTCCATGCATCGGGCTGCAGCAAGAACGTCCGAGTAAGAGGTAGGTGCGACGGGTCCGATGAGTCTCTGTAGATAGAAGTTTAGTCCGTCGAAGAACTTCTCAGCCTTCTCTTCCTCTGTCGGGATCAGCGTTGGGGCAAAGCGACTCAGACGAATGAACTCAGCGTTGTACTCTTCCACCGTCATAGCATCCTGAGTGAGGCGATTGAACTTGTCCCAAAGTTCTGATCGTACGATGGCCGGAATGTACATCTCCTGGAAGAGTCTGGAGAACTCCTCCCAAGTAACTCGGTCTGGCCTGAGCCGTGTCTCCTCGGATAGCCACTAGTGATGAGCATTGTCCGTTAATTGCATTCTGACGGCAGTCATCCAACGTTCCTGTGGTAGCTCTGCTGCTTCTAGTTGATGCCGAATGTTGGTGAGCCATTCATGAATTTCTGTGGGCTCTTCCTTGCCAGAAAAAGTGCGGGGCTTTAGTTGGCGAAAGTCAGTGATAGAGCCCGTTGATGGCCGTCGAGCTGGTAGGTTGGCCTGCTCCAGTGCAGTTACTATACTGTTCCTCAAGAAGTCAGCCTCGCGACGCTGAGCCTCGTGTTGAACTTGTTGCTGGGCCTGTATCATCGCGTAGATCATTTGGAATATTTGCTGCCCGTCAATCGGCTGTCCTTGTGGGAGTACGGGCATTGGTGGAACGAACTGCGACGGAGGCGGGATGTCATCACGCCAGAATCTGGAGGTAGTTTGACCTGTCTGATGGCTCTGTTGAGTTGATGGAACTCTACCGACTGGTGTCACTTCGTCGTCATAGGTGATGGCTGCAACTGGTGGTGTTCCTGCGGGAGTATCGTCGCACTCTTGTGACTCCATTGCCCTGCATCCAAAAATAAACGATAAGAAGCGTACAGAAGAATCAAGGCAGGATGCAGTTATTTTTTTTTGAAGTCAATATAGATATCAAGAACGATTCAAGCAAGTGGATGAGATCCTAAAACTTATCCTATTTTTATTGTAGGCCTGTTCGGTCCCTAAGTTGAAACCGAACAATTTAGTCGAAGACCTGCATGGGCCACCACAAAAACCATGTCACGCCCCAGTCCCAAAATGCCGAGGGACTGGATGCACGGCAATGGCCAGTAGCACGCACCGATGGACACCCAATTTAATGGATCCATCAGGGCATGCTTAAGCTGTAGTCTAACAATAAATAGAATAATTGTTACAGGTCACAGTCTATACTAATCTCATTCACAACAGATAATCACAGATTAAATGCCAGAAATAATTCAATAGAATAAATAAGCAAATCTCAAATAAGTGTCTCGGGGAACAATCCGAGAATATGTCTGGTACATCAATGCAAATAGACAGGAAATAAATCAACTGGAAATAGAAATACTGAGTATATGAAGCCGGTACTCAGGAGAAGTCTTCTGCCACGATCTCGTCCTCAGGTTCATGTTCTATTCCGAGAAGTGCTCATGTTTCGTACACCTCGGGGTAGATCTCTTCAGCTATTCCTGGGGACATAATCCGGATCCAGGTCCTCAGGGGACAGCAAGGTATAGAAAATACAAGCCAAAATAAATACAGTGCAGCAGATAAATAAACAAGAGGGTAAGCTATGTAACCAACTTATGTGATATGCAAGTTGAGAGCATCACTAGAACTCAGGCTGAAGCCACTACAAGCTCTGTGTCGGAGAGCCGGTAGCAGCAATAACTATGAATTATACTATGAAATATATTATGTTTTATATATATGAGATCAACCTGTAGCTTGTGTGTCTCTCCCCACCCAATGTAATCCCACGTCTCATGTCCACGATGCCTCATGTCCATGTCACGCACGATTATAACTAATGCAGCAAGTCTGATAGCTATGCATCCAATGTCTATGAATATGATGTCTATGTCATAAAACCTGAATCCTACACAGAATCACCATGAATATCTCAGAAAGATTCTGTCTCATGAATAGTGTCAAGTGTCCTGGGCTATGTTGTACTTGATAAGACAAGTACGAGAAGTACAGGGTCTCGGTATCCATGTCTATGTGACGTTACACAACTCTGCGTACGGGGTTGGCACCCGACTATGAATCGGACGCTAAGTAAAGTCACTCGGTCCTGAGTTGAACAGTTAAACAAGTTTATATATGAAATCTACAAGAACTCAAGTAAAATACTATAATAGGAATCACTGCGAGTTGACAAGCTCTACTTGCCCACTGATGCAAAATTAAGCCAAGAAAATAAATAGCAAGCTGCAGGGTTTGGCAAGTTGTACTTGCCTGTGGTTCCGGCTCCAATTGTGGCTCTGACTTCAGCTGGACTTGCAGGCGGTACTTCGATTGCTGAAATAAATATCACTATCAGATCCAGAAAATATCAATCAGCTAGAAACGCCTGTCCTTGAGTCCAATTTGGAGACAAGGGCAAAAACGGCAATTTCAGGTCAAAACGGGGTCCACATGTGGGCCCACTTTGCACCAAAAAATGTGTCAGGGTCAAAGGTCTCCAAATTTGCCAAACTTAGTGTCAACAGGTCAGGAATGATGATACGAACCCAATGGAACTTCCAGAATTGGATTCCGATGAGCCGATCATAAAATCGCCCGTCGAGTGGGGCCTGTGGGGCCCACGACACGCGATTTTGTCAATGTTCTTAGAATCGAACCAAACTTGGGTCACAGGACCAGCGTATCGCTACGAGTCTGATTGCGTAAGTTTCGTTTCGATCTGACATGTGTACTCAAAGTTAGGACACGTTCCAGAAAGGGCGGATACGGGACGGTGTTCGCGGATACGCGTTGATTCCGGTGTGCACGCACATCCGAATCAACTTCTGCAAAATCCTGCACGTTCGTATCAACGACACACACGTATCTGTGAAGACCGTGCGCAACCAAGTCGTCACGTTTGGCGGGACGTACCCAGTTCCGGGGTGAATCAGGGCGTTATTTTTCCTGTTTTTGGATTGCGCTTCGCGATCGCCACAGGACGCGATGCCCCGAGCGGGTTGCACGGGCACCGAGGGGGTCATACAGGCTAGGCAACGCAACTGACGGAATCGAAAACGGGTAAACGAGCAGGGAGATACGCGTACCTGAACAGGGTCCAAAAACTAGGGTATTCTCGTGTCCGACACGACACTGTGTCCTGTGTCCGGCCGTGTCCGTGTCCAACTTAGGGCATCAGTATCTGGGTATCGCCGGAGTCGGTTGGCCACGGTGGGGAGGACGGTAGGGCGAGGGCTCGCGGAGGGAGGGGAGGCCGGTCGGCGAGGTCCGGAGGCCTGAGGACAGGCTCGCTGGACAGAGCGGGCGGAGGGGAAGGCGGCTGCGGGTTCTGAGGCGGGCTCGGGGTCTGCGGAGAAGAAGAGGGGAGGAAGGAGGAGGAAAGAGGAGAGGGCTGGGGTGGCTCACGGCGGGGCTGGGCGACGCTGGAAGGGAGGCCGGAGTCTGGCGGCGGCGCGACGGAGCTAGGGCGAGGGTGGCGGTGAGGGAGTGATCGGAGGGGAAAGAAAGGGAGGTTTATATAGGGTGAGGCGCGGGGGAGGTCGTGGCGGAGAAGGCGGTGCCGAGGGGAGGTCGTGGGGTAGTAGGGGTGAGGCACGGGCGGTTCTTCGACGACGTGGCCGGAGAACGCGGCGGGAACCGCGGGGGTCTGCGCGTGGGGGAGACGGGTCTACGGGTTCGGGTCTGGCGGGCGGGTGCGGGAGGACCCGACCCGACCCGATAGGCGAATGCGGGTTTGGGCTTGCGGGTTCGGGTCACGGGTTGGACCCGGATCCGACCCGCAGCCAAGGGTTTGGGCCGGTTTGGGCTGGGCTGGGCTGGGCTTAAGGATTTAAATAATTAAATAAATAAATAAATAAACAATAAATAATAATAGTTTTGAGGTGTTTAAAAATAGGTCCGGGGCCCAATAAATTCCAAAAAAATTATCCTAAGTCCAGTTTTTCATTTTACACACAAAAATATTATTTTTATAATATTTTAAAATAATTTATTATTAATTAAAAATTATTTAATAATTAGAACCCTGATTTTAATTACAGAAAAAATCCCAGAAAATTATGAAAATCCAAATTTAAAAATTTTGAAAAATCAGGGGGTTTATAACGTACATGATAATAGCTCAGGCACACGAAGGCGAGAGCATAAGAAGAACATGATAGCACACGAGAATCAATACCCGAAGCACATGATGAAATACACGTGATAGAGTACCCGCTGAACACGGTAAGGGGGATAACATCTCATGACGGGATCCACTAGTACCAGCTCGTATAACAATGTGTCAGAATCAAGTATCACAGTCCTAAAATAGGTGATATAAATGCTATCATGA